>JARQOC010000005.1:473832786-474307058 GCA_033576535.1 Allobates femoralis
TTAATACAAGCCATAAAGCATTGTAATGACCGATGACAGCCCTTCACACCAGCCCCGGTTGTGTTCTCAGCTGAGGACAACTTGTTGTTTTTTCCTCTTTTTCCTTTTATCATTTTGTTCAGAACATTTACCTCGGCTTTGTGCCTTTGTGTCTTTGTTTCTGCCCACATTATTGTTTTATTTCGTTTATGTTCATTGTATATTGATTTGATTCATCACACTCTTCGATGATTTGTACATGTTATGCTTGTTCTTATTCCTGTGTATTTGTGTTCCTCCTAAGAATCAGTCCTGTATTCTGGTCTCTTCTGAGATCTCCTTAGTGATACAGCTCATTGGAGTTGGCCTCAGCAACTTTAATAGCTTTGCATTTATATGTTACATTATACTAATATATATACTCCTTATACCATTCTACATTACACTTTAAATATTTGTATCAGAAAAAAGTGGAATATAGGTCAGTGGTGTTCTTTATTATGCAGAAATAAGATGGGGTAATATGTAGTAATGGGGCTTTATGTGACAGAAACCTAGGAGGGACAGCAAATAGCTCACTACTGTGGGCACAGAGAAGAAGGGACAGGCAAGGGCCCTGCTCTAGGCATTGTGAGATCAGGAAACCAAAGCTTTCACTGTTTATGATGTACTATAACGTCCCCTTCTGGTGACACAAAGAAAGACAGCGCGAGATATATACACTGTATAATATACGTATGGCTATATGTATATATGTACATCTATATAAGTATATATATATATTTATACATATATGTACATCTATATAAATAGGTAATAAATATGTATATCTACATATATATATATTTATACATATATGTACATCTATATAAGTATATATATATATTTATACATATATGTACATCTATATAAATAGGTAATAAATATGTATATCTACATATATATATATATTTATACATATATGTACATCTATATAAGTATATATATATATTTATACATGTATGTACATCTATATAAATAGGTAATAAATATGTATATCTACATATATATATTTATACATATATGTTCATCTATATAAATTTGTATATTTACATATATGTAAATACATTATATATATTATATATATATAATGTAACTATATATATATATGTATATATATATATATATATATATATATATATATATATATATATATATATATATATATATATAAATATATATATATTAGTACTAAACAATGGTGCCACACGATAATATAATGCTATTATGCTACCGCTATTGCCTATAACATGATTCCGTCTACGGAATCACAATTATTGGACACACATATAGAATTTGTGATCATAATATTATTATGCTACTGATGTAACCTATAACATGACTCTGTCTGCAGAATTGCAATTGTTGAACAAATCTTATATATGTGTATTTATATATATATTAACACTTGTGATTCTGTAGACAGAGTTATAGTATAGGCTAGAATAGTAGCATAATAACATTATGTTTTAATATTATTATTTAATCATATATTTAGAATATTATATATGTAGGCACATACCTATGTATTTAGTTACAATTCCATTATTTACCTGGTGATATCTATACCTCATTTGATTCCATTCTTCTTTCACACATACTTTTACTCATTAATCACACGTTTAATTTTGTAGAAAACATCAACACAATTATTGACATGACATATATTTTATTACCACGTTATTTTATTGTTTTTCTCAGCATTAGGAAAACCTTGTTAGTGCTGTTTTTCTTCAATATAATAATCTTTGTGCCTTCCACAGTATGACTATATCACATGCTTTTTGGGTCAGTATTTAGAACATTTATAATAATAATCATTTACACATTTATTTAGAGCATTTACACAATCATTCCTCAGTATGGGAGGATTGTGTATGTCCTCCTTCTGCTCATTGTTCTTGCTCGGGTGTTTGCTGGAGACATTCTGCTGTTCCTTGCTGTGTCCTCACCAATGATTGTCATTGTGGGCCTTGAAGCCGTCTGCTAAAGGAATCTATAATAGTCATCTTCAAATCTAGATTTCATGGATGGGAAGAAAAACACATTGGAGGTCAAGTTCAAGGTATTACGTTTACTTGTGATTAGTTTGTAATACGTGAATACAATCATTCTCTGCTGGGCAGGAGGGCACCGGGGGTGGTGTACAGTGTGCCCAGTGGAGCTCACACCGGATGACGGCTCTCACTGAAGACCTATCCCGGCTCTTTCTATCCATTTACTGTGACCGTAAAAAAAAAGGGAAAATTCCAAATGTCAATTCCGATGATGGAAGATGGAGCTGGATGTGTTTGTTACTTTCTGGCCTTACTCCTGCTATAGGCACAGATGTGGAGAGCAGCCGGCTCACTGCCGGCCACACCGTCTAGACTGCATGTTCTCAAAGACCCACAATTGCCTGCAATAATCATAGACCTGCACCTGTAAATGGCCACTAAAAACAGGCTGGGGCTATATAATGAATGTATCAGAAAATCTGCTGCAGGGGAGGAGAAATGTACACATCCGCCTGACTGCAATTATACAGAGGACTATAGAGGAAACCAAATAGTGAGAGCGATTATAAATGTGCTTCTATCTATCTATCTATTTATCTATCTATCTATCTATCTATCTATCTATCTATCTATCTATCTAATCTATCTATCTATCTATTTGTCTATCTATCTATCTACCTATCTATTATCTATTTATCTATCTATCTATCTATCTATCTGTCTATCTATCTATCTTTCTATCTATCTATCTATCTATCTATCCATTTATCTATCTGTTATCTTATATATATGCCCTATCATTCTATAATATCTTTATCTGTTATCTTATACCTATATATGCCTTATCTTTCTATCATTTTTCTATTATCTATCTATTCATTATCTATCTAATATTTTACATCTATATATGCCCTATCTTTCTATCATCTATCTATCTGTATATCTATCATCATATATCTAAATAAGTCTTATCTATTTATATCTACTTTTAAAAAAAAAATCATAATAAGACTTCAGCAATCAAATATTGTGCGGGTGCAACCCACATAGCCCGAACAACTAAATTACTAATAAAACTATATGATGAAACAAAAATGGTAGCATTCCCTTATCAACAGGTTCAAGAAATAATATTTATTTCACTCCCTGGGACTTGAAATATATATATATATATATTTTTTTTTTTTTATTATTGTTGCTAGTTCTATCTATCTTTCTATCTATCTATCTATCTATCTATCTATCTATCTATCTGTCTATCTTTCGTGAGGTTATGTATATGTAAGTATGTTAAATAGCAAAAGTCTATCCTATTTATGTTTATGCCTGTTTATGTGTGTCTGCCTGTATGTTGTGTGTGAATACACTATATTATTTTAATTATTAGTAGTAGTAGTAGTAGTAGTAATATTAACACTACTATATGGGAAGATAAATAGAGATAATAGCTAATTGCTTCTGTTGCTAATAATATTACCAATCATAATCTCCTACAGATTTCCATTTTTCTTTACTATTTATTTGTATTCTTTCAATAATATTGTTTATATTTAATACAATTCTATCAAATTTTCTAAATATATGACATTATTTTATTATGTTTTACATTGTGTATTGTTATTTTAATTGTTATCACCATCAACAACAACAACACTATACACTATATAGTAACAATTCTTGCAATGTGAGGGCTGTCTATATTTTCTCACCTGGTGAGAGGAGACATTTGCCTTCACCAAATGAAGACTTTAGTGTCTGTATGTAGCACACACATTGACTGGTGGGGTTTAGGAGGGTACATTGGGTACATATGTAATGTGATGAGATGTATTGCTGTTTCTCCTGGGTTGTGTACGAATAGTCTTTGTCTTTGCAGCGGATTATAGAGCCGAAATTATTATTCACTAATAAAGTAAATAAAGAGAACTCACAAAATCAGGATCAGATTTGTCCCTAAAAGTAAATGTACAATCTGCAGTCTGCATCCTCCATCATAATGATTCTTGTAGTAAGAGATGTGAGATGTATTCTGTATCTTGGAGATGCAGCATTATTGGTCACTGGAATAACCCAGCTCCAAGGCCAGACTGCCCATCACTTAGTGCCATGGTCTATGGTTAAGGTCAAATACATGATAACAAAACTATTTTTTTCTGCCATAAAGATGTCTCATTGTAGTAAGGTATTATAGTAGGACATCTGCAAATGTCTGTCCTGATACTTCTGCAAGAGCTGAAAGTGAATAGGTGTGTGTGTGTATATATATATATATATATATATATATATAGCGCATGATGGCATTGAATGCATTGTTCCTGCACCTGTTTATAATTAAAAAAAAACACATTGTATATACATAGCAGCATAGCCTGATAGATACAGAGATAGACAAATAGATGGCTAGATAGATCATTGATAGATATAACGATAGATTATATTTGCACATTTAAACTCACAGGTGTATACACACAAAAACTATTCTATACAAACAAAAGCAATGGTTCCTATGATACAAACCTTCTAGAGAGCACAGTGTATTCAGTGATTGCATGTAACATGTGGAGAGGAGGTCATGGCTGCATGTAGGTGGCGTCTCCTGCGAGCCTCTGGCCAGGCCATGTCTGCTGTGACACAGGCTGAAGTTGACTGCCAAATGTGCCATAAAACCGCAGGTCAGTCTACAGCTCTGCTCACTTCTCCTTGACGCGCCGACTTCAATTATAGCCTTAAAAGCCTCAATACAAGTGTAAGATTTTGTTTTCCTTCTCAGAGGCGGGGCAAGGGTTGGCTATGGTGGCGCCTTTGTTTCACAGTCAAAGGAGACCTATCTATCCATTCATCCAACTATCCATCCATTTATCCATCTGACTATTCATGTAGCCATCTGTATATAGTGATGCTGCACATGGCTGTGCAGATATGTAATATATATTATATATATATATATATTATATATATATATAATATACATTTTTTCTACTAGAGTTGTAGGTTTGGTGTGGAGTATGGAGGCTCTATGGTCTAATGTAGTGTGAAACGATCAGCCTTGACCATAGGAAGGAAATCGTGAGCTTCGCTTGGGTTTGCAGCAGTCTGGGTGGGGGAGGGGGCATGATGCCTTCTGTTTTAGAGGCACTGCACATTCTTTCCCCACAGTTCACAAGGCAGCAATACGTTAAGCAACATATGGAATTGTATTTTATTTAATGTACAGTAGAATATTACAATACAGCATAATCTAATTACATAAATGTTCACTGCCTGCACTGTGTTAGTTGGCACAGGCATCTAAGGTTAATCCAAGAACAGAGAAGTGCTGGGTGGATAGAGACAAAGGCGTTATTTTGCATTGGATATGTCCCCGTATGATGCGTGATTTGCGCAATGGCACACAGAGCATACTCAACATCAGAGCAGATTCAGCCTTAGAGCAGATCCAGCCTCAGTGTAGACTCAGACTCAGAGCAGACGTAGCCTCGGTGGAGACTCAGCCTTAGAGCAGACTCACAGCAGATTCCTCCTCAGTTCAGACTCAGACTTGAGCAGAGTCAGCTTACTTGAAGACTCAGTCTCAGAGCACCCTCAGCCTCAGTGTAGACTCAGTCTCAGAGCACCCTCAGCCTCAGTGTAGACTCAGTCTCAGAGCACCCTCAGCCTCAGTGTAGACTCAGTCTCAGAGCACCCTCAGCCTCAGTGTAGACTCAGTCTCAGAGCACCCTCAGCCTCAGTGTAGACTCAGTCTCAGAGCACCCTCAGCCTCAGTGTAGACTCAGTCTCAGAGCACCCTCAGCCTCAGTGTAGACTCAGTCTTAGAGCACCCTCAACCTCAGTGTAGACTCAGTCTTAGAGCACCCTCAACCTCAGTGTAGACTCAGTTTCAGAGCACCCTCAGCCTCAGTGTAGACTCAGTTTCAGAGCACCCTCAGCCTCAGTGTAGAATCAGCTTCAGAGCACCTTCAGCCTCAGTGTAGACTCAGTTTCAGAGCACCCTCATTCTCTGTGCACCTTATTCCTCTGTGCACTCTTACTTAGCCTCTGTGCACTCTTACTTAGCCTCTGTGCACCGTCATCCTCTGTGCACCCAAAGCCTCTGTGCACCTTCAGCCTCTGTGCACCTTCAGCCTCTGTGCACCCTCATCCTATGTGCACCTTCATCCTCTGGACACCCTCAGCCTCTGGACACCCTCAGCCTCTGGACACCCTCAGCCTCTAGACACCCTCAGCCTCTGTGCACCTTCATCCTCTGGACACCCTCAGCCTCTGGACACCCTCAGACTCTGTGCACCGTCAGCCTCTGTGCACCCTTAGCCTCTGTACACCCTCAGCCTCTGTGCACCTTCAGCCTCTGTGCACCCTTAGCCTCTGTACACCCTCAGCCTCTGTGCACTCTTAGCCCCTGGACACCCTCTGCCTCTGTGCACCTTCAGCCTCTTGATTCCCTTAATGTCTGTGCACCCTCACCCACTGTGCATCCTCAGCCTCTTGATACCCTCAGCCTCTGTGCACCCTTGCCCTCTGTGCACTTTCAGCTTCTGTGCACCCTCAGCCTCTGTGCACCCTTAGCCTCTGCACCTTCAGTCTTTGTGCATCCTCAGTCTCTGTGCACCCTCAGCCTCTGTGCACCCTTAGCCTCTGCTCCTTCAGTCTTTGTGCATCCTCAGTCTCTGTGCACCCTCAGCCTCTGTGCACCCTTAGCCTCTGCACATTCAGTCTCTGTGCATCCTCAGTCTCAGTGCACCCTGAGCCTTTGTGCACCTTCAGCCTCTGGATACCCTCAGCCTCTGGACATCCTCAGCCTCTGGATACCCTCAGCCTCTGGACACCCTCAGCCTCTGGACACCCTCAGCCTCTGTGCACCTTCAGCCTCTGGATACCGTCAGCCTCTGCACACCCTCAGCCTCTGGACATCCTCAGCCTCTGCACACCCTCAGCCTCTGTGCACCTTCAGCTTCTGGATACCCTCAGCCTCTGGACATACTCAGCCTCTGGACACCTTTAGCCTCTGGATACCCTCAGCCTCTGGACATACTCAGCCTCTGGACACCTTCAGCCTCTGTGCACCTTCAGCCTCTGTGCACCCTCAGCCTCTGTGCACCCTCAGCCTCTGTGCACCCTCAGCCTCTGTGCACCCTCAGCCTCTGTGCACCTTCAGCCTCTGTGCACCTTCAGCCTCTGTGCACCCTCAGCCTCTGGACATCCTCAGCCTCTGGACCCCCTCATCCTCAGTGCACCTTTAGCCTCTGTGCACCTTCAGCATTGCTCTGGAGGAGGCAGATGTGTAGAAAGGCTGAGTTCCATTGCACATTACATGCCTCTATGAAGCTAGAGCAAGTGACGATCTGTTGCTTCCCTTGAGATGGCTACAAAGAAAAGGGCCCATAGTCTCAGCTTGTCAATTTCCCCATGTGATCACATGACCAGCACCTCCCTGCTTAAGGATGGGGATAGATTTCCACGTCAGCTTACGTCTTCAAATTTCTACTTCACGGATCTGCTTCAAAGAGGCAGCTGCATTAGAGAATGATGTTAAGCTCAGCTAATGCGGACAGCCCGAGGTAGCCTAATGATGGATTTTGATGAGCGTGTTCCTTGCTCCTCTAACATGTACTTGCCAAGTTGCACTTACTACGTCTCGGGTCCTGATTTCTCCAGTCTTCCTTCCTTTTTACCCCAGACCCCATCTTCTCGTCCAATGCCCTACTCCTACTCCTCCAACCTAGCCCAGGTGCAGCCAGTGAGAGAGGTTACCTTCAGGGAGTATGCCATTGACACTTCATCTAAGTGGCACCCCAGGAGCAATCTGCCCCACTGCTACTCAGCTGATGACATTATGCACAGGGACTGCACGGGCAGCACTGCCATGGGAAACAGCTCCGCCGTCTACCACCCCAATGCCAATGTGCCCTCCAACTTCTATAGCACTGTGGGCAGGAATGGGGTGCTGCCACAAGCGTTTGATCAGTTCTTTGAGACCGCCTATGGCAGCCCGGATAACAGCAGCCAGCAGCCATCGGATTACTCTGTGGACAAACACTGCGACAAAATGCCAGGAGCTCCAGCCACAACTTCAAGTTCGGAGCCCTGCAGGGAGGCCGAGGAGAAGGAGAGGAGGACGGAGAGCAGCAGCAGCAGCCACAGCAGCTCACACTCATCTTCCGGCAACAATGAGGACAAAGCCAATGTGTCCAGTACGTATGAGCGCAGCCGGCACCGCCTGCACCAGCGCAGCGCAGCTCTTAAACTTTTATATGCTGTTTTATAAGCGTATAAGCTTTATGGAGGCCTTTAGATTCCCCGCAACAAAACTTTCTTATAAAAGGCAAGATCACGTGTTTAGCACTGAAATTGGCCGTGAAATAGCAGCGACCAATAGATGCCTTAAGACAATCCTTCCCCCTTTTCCCCTTTTAAAACTTTGAGGTCGGTTTGTAGAGAATATAGTGAGTAAAGAATGTGCTCCAATAAAATGACAGAGTAAGCCTGCATGGCTTCATACCATGGGAGCACACAGGTGTTACTGGGGCAAGCAATGTGTGATGGGCATCTACACACCAGTGCAGGGTGCCAAGTGTCAGGCAGCCCTATGGCATTGATTTCATGGGGCACCACTTTGAATTTGGGGATTTAAATATGGCGGTGGGTTATAGAATAGTGTCAGCTGAAAGGATAACACACAGATGTTTGCTGCTTTCTGTTCTACTTTAGGCAGATTTCTAAATGTCATTCTAATGGGGCTGCTTTGTTATTATCACTTTCCAGTTATTAAGAAAAAAAAATACTGTAACATGTATCAATGCTGCCCAACAATAGGTGTAATAACCTCAATAGTTTATCTTTCTTTCTTCTTTCTTTCTTTCTTTCTTTCTTTCTTTCTTTTTTCTTTCTTTCTTTCTTTCTTTCTTTCTTTCTTTCTTTCTTTCTTTCTTTCCTTTCTTTCTTCTTTCTTTCTTTTTCTCATCCACCCATCTCATTCTCCTTCCTGCAAAGTACACCCATTTTTTGGGGTCTGTATCTATCTATCTACCCACCTATTGTGTACAAGTAGTCAATAAATGTATATTTGTATGTATGTGTATATATATATATATGTATGTACATACACACATGTATATGCATGCATAAACAAATCTACTTCCTGCAAAGTACACCCATTTTTTGGGTCTGCATCTATCTACCCACCTATTGTGTACAAGTAGTCAATAAATGTATATTTGTATATATATATATATATATATATATATATATATATATACACATGTAGATGCATGCATAAACAAATCTCCTTCCTGCAAAGTACACCCATTTTTTGGGGTCTGCATCTATCTACCCACCTATTGTGTTATTGTCTACAATTAGTCAATAAATGTATATTTGTATGTACATGTATATATATGTACATACACACATGTATATTCATACATAAACAAATATTTGTAAATACACATCTGTACATGACTACCACATGTATTTTCTCTCTCTATCTGTATATATACGCAGAGATATGACAATGTACAACAATATACGCACATGTGTGTGTATCCATGTACATATATGAATATATATATTTATATGTATATACATACTCACACACATATATATATCAGGCACACTCCATAGACAGTTTTGACGCAGAGCCCTTATGGACAATCAGCAGATTGCAGTGTCTACCTCCCTTGCCTGCCTGCAGTGTTCCTGGCTATCCTCAGCCCTATTGCTCCAGTCATGCTGTATATGACTATATTTGATGGGCTGATACATTTGTAACAATGCATTTTTTTCTTTATTTTTTTGCTCCACAGGTGGCCAGCGTACCCGTAAAAAGAGGTGCCCTTACACCAAATATCAAATTAGGGAACTGGAAAGGGAATTTTTCTTCAGTGTCTATATAAACAAAGAAAAAAGGCTACAATTATCACGAATGCTCAATTTAACCGACAGACAAGTCAAGATCTGGTTTCAGAATAGGAGGATGAAAGAGAAAAAAATCAACAGGGACCGACTGCAATATTACTCCACTAACCCTCTGTTATGAGAGTACCAGTAATGGGAGTAGCAGCCTTCCCCTGATCTATGGCGGTTGGTGTATGGATCCCTATCAGGACTCTAGGAAGCCTTCTTGATGGAGTGTAATGCCTCTGGTATCCGGCGAGGATCAGGGTTGTAGTACTGTCTCCATTTCCTGTGCTTAGATGCAGCAGCTATCAGTAACATGTAACAGGACAAAGGGTATTTCAAGTATCACTTGTTACGGATTTAAAGGACCAATTTGATTTAACAGTTCGGTTGTGATGTCCTTATACCTTTGGATGATCTACAAGTCTTCAATTTGTTTCATATATAAATCTGCACCCATACAGCTCCACACTTGAATTAAACAAAATGAACATTTGGGGGAAAAAATAAAATCACTTGCATTTTTGTAGTTTAATTTCCAAGCGTCCTGCTGTGTCTCCCCTGTTGTTATCCTTATTGATCAGTTTACTTATGTGGTCTATGAGACATGCACTTTGATTGCTAATATCAATCCCTGCCTGTGACTATCCTGTGGAAAGCCACAGTAACAAATCAGACAACCTCTATCTATAGTAATGAACCTGTTTAAATGAGCAGCCAGACAATGATGAAAACACTACAGAGAGGAAAGAATCCAATAATCTGCATAGTATCCTTCTTCATACCAAATACAGTCAGATTAATAACTGTACTCTGAAGTGATGTGACCAGGCTATAGTTTATGTCAGATAAAATCTCATTTAAATATATAAATATATATATAAGACCTAAAAGAACCAAAGTTATTAAAAGTGATTATATTTGAAATGATATATGAGTTTATGGGACATGATAATCTATTTGTACTATCTCCGTTTGAATGTATATTTCATATGTTTTACTAAAAAAAAAAACGAAATTGTAAATAAATGTCATTTGGTATTTGGTTCAGACGCCTTTTTACACATCTGTTCTGGTGATTTTTACATTTTGCTACAGATGACTTGTTTAATGTTGGTTTTGTCACTTCTTCAGCATTTATGAACTTTATTGGGGAAGGGGCGGGTGAATGATCATCTTTGGCACAGCGGTCCCTATATGTCACTGTTTCTTCACAGATGAATATTTTATATGTATATAGTGTTTGTTTGATGCAGATCTTAGTGGGTTGCATGTACACAGCAAGAGAACGCACAAGTCAAATAAACCTGGTTGAATTGTTTCATTTGTGTTGGCTTTTTTACATAGATTTCAATTTGCACCTGCAATGCATGATTGATATGCTGCAGATTAAAAAGAATATTACAATTTTCTCAGCCTCATTAGATTTTCCCAGTAAATGCTGCTGATTGTGCAGTCTCAGCAAGAAGAAGGTCACTGATTGAGAACTATTGATTGGGAGATGGATCCCTTGTCTTGTCCATGATGATTGGGTGACATAATCCATTACAGGGGTCTTGTTTGGGTAATGTAAGTTTTCAAACATATATTTCGTGTAACACCTGAGTGACTTGGGTTCAACTGGTTACTAGCTACTCTAATACTATCAATGATAGCTAGTGGACGGCAAACAGGGAGATATATACATATACACACACACACACACACACACACACACACACATATATATAAATATACACACACATATATATATATATATATACACACACACATATATATATACCCCCACACACACACACATATATATACACACACACTATATATATACACACACACACACACACACACACATATATATACATACACATATATATACACACACACACACATATATATACACACACACATATGTATACACACACACACATATATATATATACACACACACACACACACACACATATATATATACACACACAAATATGGATACACACACACATATATATATACCCACACACACATATATATACACACACATATACACACACACACACACACATATATATATAGATATATATATATACACACACGCACACATATATATATATACACACACACACACACATATATATGCACACACACATACACACATGGATTTTGCCCCCTTATTCACTACTTTCTAGTAGATTTTTTGGCTTTGAACTTCTATAGAACTATTCTTGGACATCACACATAACCTTGAGAGGAATGTCTAGTATTCTGTGGTCGCCCTATTGTTTACAGAATTCTTTAGTGTTTATATTTTACTAAAAAAAGAAGTGTCACACATTGCTCACTCCAGTTGTATAGCATGTTAAGTTTTGTCCTTTTACTTATTGTTACTTTGCTTGACGAATTTAAGGTGGGCTACAAACATGGCCATCATTCTAGAATAAGAAATGTGAATGATTATGCAGGAGAGATAGCAAGAAGAATGTCAATTGGACGTTTACAGGATATTTCCTTTTTGGGTTAAATATTAACTAGCTTCTCTTACAAATGCTCCAGACCCTAGAGGCCTGCAGTTTATCCGCCAGAGTCTTTGGTCTGACCCAATAAAAGCACATGCTCACTGTTGCTAAGGTAATTTGGTAATAAAACGTGTCTGTGATTTGTGATTTGCATATTTGGAATGTGAGGCTATAAACTAAACACAGGATAAGTCGCCATTTCTCAGAAAATAGTAATATCAGTATTATCCAAAAGTTGCTTCAATGGACATTGTGCATGTCTTTATTAGAAAACAGCAAAGCCTCTGCAATGCCACTATGTGGCCACCAGATGGCGCTGCGCCGATCAATGTCAAAGCCGCTGTGCTGGGGAAAGCCAATACTACAGTATTGGCCTTTTGTTCTTTGCTTATCAAGCGAGGAGACTCTTCAGAGATTTTTTTTGTCTTTAGGAGGAAAGTCTACCAGTCACTAGTTGATTAAAACAAGGTGCTTGTTTGGAAAATGTGGACAAAACTCCGAAAAATACCATTAATTTGATAGATAAGGGAGATAAGGTGAGTAATGGGGTGGCCATTATATTAACCATAAGGTCAGTGCAGACTTGTGTATGGACATATAAGGTGTGTATATATACATATACTATATATATATATATATATATATATATATATATATATATATATATATATTAGAGGCCTATTTATATATATATACATATATATATATACATATATTGGAGGCCTATATACCTTAATAAACAGATTCATATATATATATATATATATATATATATATATACATATATTATATATATATATCACATTTATTAGGGACCTATATACCTTAATAAACAGATTAAACTAAATTCACACCGCAGTGAGACTTGGCAAAGTTAGAGGAGTGTATGCACAGCCATCTTGATACATGTGTTAGCATGAAAGCAGTTTTGGTGAACACATATGTGTAAATTTATATAATATTTATTCATCTATATAGGGCTAATATATATATATATATATGATCATATTTGTTCATTTATATAGCACATATGTTGTATATATATATATATAATATATATATATATATATATATATATATATATATCTTATACACGTTCATAGACAGATCTGACAAACTCCACCCTGCAGGTGAACATAGCAAAGATAAAGGATTGTATAGGTTACATATGAGTTGATGTATTCTGGTGTTTTCTATGTATTTACTGGTGTGCAAAACAGATATGATGACAGATGATGGGTAATTGATAAAAAAAAAAATAAAGTAGATTAAAAGTGTTTGCTTAGCATAATTAAATACTTTGGTATACAACCCTTTAAAAATATTTCACAGATCCAATAAACTGTAAGCTCACTATTTATTTCACAATGCCCTAACATCCCATTTGTACATCAGTAAGTTTTGGTAAACAAATCTGCATCTGTATTTGGACCAGCAACTAGCATTAGAATAGTTAAATAAGGTTGCATGTATTTCTCATATTTATTGTCTCAATAATTTCCTGTAATGTTACAGCAATATATTGTGTTATACATCCTTACATAGTTCATGCCATTCACTGTTATGACAATCTCCCAGTGATTAAATTTCTTGATAACATTCTGGACTGCAGAAACACACAAAGCTTAAGATTAAGGATTTCTTTAAAGTTGATCCAAAAGAATGTATAAATATTGTAAAAGAGCCAATAACTACATGACCAGTATTGTCTCACACTCTATGAAATATTAAAAACAAATGCAATAGGGTAATTAATGGCTAATATTAAACAGGAAAATGTGTGTTGATAACATTTTAACTGCCCTCCTAGGCGACATTGTGTTCACTTGCTATACATTTGACATGTAACCATAAACTTTATAAGTTACCACCTTAAATGGATGCATAATTATATTTGGAGTATATAGCATTTATTTCTACAACCTCAAAGCTGCATGGCATCCACTGTGGGGCCCCTACCTCAGTCTCCAAATCCCTGTATTGCAAAACCGTGGAGTCTAATGTGTGATGTCAGAAAAATAAATCTGTATTCATTTAATTTTTTATTTTTGCAATTGAAGCTGCTAAAAAAAATCCTAAAGGACAATATTTTTATTGATTAGCATTTCCAAGTAATGGATATACACGTGAATCCTTCATAACTCATCAATAATACATACGTCATTGAGTTATTTAATCATCATAGAAATATAAGGTACAGCACACGTGGACCAATACGTGTTCAATATATAACTACCTATCCATGCATTCACTCATTCATCCCCCTTTTTATCTGCTTATCTATAGGTGAATAAATGCATAAATAGATATGATAGATAGATATGATAGATAGATAGATAGATAGTAGATAGATAGATAGATAGATAACAGATGGATGGATGGATGGATGGATATTTAAATTGATAATAGAGAGATAGATAGATAGATAGATAGATAGATAGATAGATAGATAGATTTAGGTCTTTTGTTAAAAAGGGGATATTGCTTTTCTGTACTGGGGTATGGATTAGGGTATCTTTCCTTTTAGGAGCTATTTGTCACTAAACTTGGCACCATAGAGCCCTACATCTGATTCTAAGCACCACCTTGGATCCGGTCCAGAGGAAAATAAAAGTATTTGGCAACCGCACACATTCTTGACAGTTTACAGTTGTCAAATGAGAAAATTAGAACAAAGGCAATTTGGAGGCCTATCATATAAACTGTGACAGACAGATAGATAGATAGATAGATAGATAGATTAGATAGATAGATAGATAGATAGATAGATGTGTGAATATATATATATGTTTGTGTAGTATGTAGTTGTGTGTGTGTGTATATATATATATATAAATAGATGTATGTTTCTGTGATATATATAGTTGCAAATATCTAAATAAATAAATATATATATTATATAAAGATAGATAAATTGATGGGTCAATAGATATAGATAGATAGATAGATAGATAGATAGATAGATAGATAGATAGATAGATGAGGCATAGTGTATATGTGCTGCTGGATTATATGTCCCATTGTTATCATTTGTTTTCTGTGTATTCCATTTATTCACTTGAGGCCATTTCTTTTTACAGTCACATTGCTTGGTAACCTTGGCTGTGCCTGCCCTGCTATGAGCACCATGCTTCTCTCCTGCCACTGCTAGGGGACAAGCTCCTTTCCCATTAGACCTATTTATGCTTGAAAGGAGATTTCAGTCGGTATTTAAAAAGTAGTTTGGCACAAAGCAGCTTTTTCCCTCTTTTAAGCTCCAAACTGACCATTTATCGTTTGTAGTTAAGATTTAAATGTGTTGTATTAGTTGTACTTGACTGAGCTTGATGATTCTTAGTTTACTATTTGCCTTGCTTTTGTTGGTGATTAAAGAAAAGAATGGATCCCGCACAGCATTCGGCTATTAAACTTCATGAACTAGACGTGTGCCTGACTATAAAAGGCATCCACATCTCTCTGTCTAAACACAAGTGCACTCATCCAATCTTCCATATCCACGTAAATCCCTCTATGATATTCCATCATAATAACACACAAGTCATGAATGATAATAATTGTGTCAGGCAGCTGCCCATCCACACAACAGCACAACACACCCCAGTCATGAGACTTACTATTGAACATGGCCATTGAGACACCATGTGACTATGACTCTTCTCCTCAAATAACCACTTTTTTTTTTCAGTTGGACAAAAAAAAAATATATATATATATTTTTTTTTTTACAAAAGGGCAAATGATAAATATTTTGACATGTATCTCCAGTTCAACTGCTAGTACTATTCTACAATTATAATTAAATGTTTAATTACTTATATTTATTTAAATTAATGTTATGTTTTCCATAACAGCACTATCATACATCCCTGGTGTGTTATCCTAGGACACTATGTATTGCTACATAAATAAACACAACTATCACTAATAAGTTATAACTAAGTAACACTGGAATATTCTGCAACTGTTTCCTACTTTTGGAGTATTTTCTCTTGTTTTTTTTTTTTTGTTTTTTTTTTTTATTTCTACAGATGCTAAGGAAATTATTTGTATTATTGTTGTTGTTATTGTAAAATCCTTTAGCATAAAGAACATAAACAACATTTTTTAATTGTTTTTGTATGAAATATATTGTCCCTATAGGGTATAGATATTTTTTTACAGAATGTTAGTAGTGCTGATCTATTAATTTAATGTGTTCTAACAATGCTGAGTGTGCATTGCAGAAGGCTGTATGCATATATAATAGGTGGTTTCAATGCTATTATAGAAAAAGATTTTACAAGGAGAAGTAAAGTGTTTTACTAGGGTGCAATAAGGAGGGGAGGTTTCTTGTATGCAGTAAGCGTCCAGCAGTGCACAGACCTTGGAGAGGGCCCCAAGGCTTCCCATTCTTACAGAAACATCTGAACTGTGCTCATTTCAAATGCCCTTCCCAGAAGAAAGCCACAAGTGGAGGCTAATAAAAATGTAGCCCAGAGTTTAAGAAGCAGATATGTTCCTTGTGCTTGTAGAGGCAGCCTGGGTCTTGCTCTAGTGTTGTCTACACAACGTCTGAAAGCCAAGGGTAAGTGCTCTGGGGATGGTTAAAATGCTGCACTGATTTACATACTAAATCAACTAATAAACCTTCTGATTCCTCTGACTTTGCAGACCACATCCGATTCCACCAGTGCGGTTTACACAAAGCAATATTTTATCAAATCATCTCCATGGTTCCTCCTAGAGTTATAAATAATGGGACACAACATAGGACTATTAACAAAATGCCAACACAAACCTGTAAACACTATTCACTCAAGTCATCTTATTCTGCTACATACCTGGAGTGTTAGGACACCAGAACACATAGGGTTATATATACATGGTGCATACAGCACCAGAAACAGCCACCAACAATGCTGTCAACTTACAACAAAACTTATTTCAATTATGCTTTTTTAGTATAGCAATATATAGATTATAATGATTATCAATGTATTTACATATGTGATTGTGATACAATGTTATATTTTTGTACTATTAATTATTTTACCAAATCAATTATTTTATTTATCATCCCAAATTCTGGTCAGGAATGGCTTTCATTGTAGAAAAATGAGCATATGTTTACATTCTAAAGCTTCTTTCCATTACACAACATAGATGAAGGTACTGAAAATATGTCGCTTTACATACAAAAATAAGAAATAATGATAGAACACAACTATCCCATATCGTGTAATGTAACCCAGCCCCTAGAAAAGAAATATTACCACTGGATTAAAAAAAGGAGGGAGGGAAAAAGAAAAAAAAAAAAGTTTATATGCACTGATATTTTTAGGAAATGATGTTGTATATTGTTGTAAAGGTGTAAATTGTATAAATACTTTTGAACACTCCACAGGGAAGTTGCTATTAATAATGTTAATATGTTGATATTTACTGCATGTAAGTGCATACATATGTAATGTGTATATGTTTTTTATGTATAGGCAAATAAGCACACACGTGTATATATATAATATGTCTATAAATATGCACATTATATGTACAGGTACAAATATATATATATGTGTATATATATATATATATATATATATATATATAAAATATATATATATATATATATATATATATTGAGGTCGAGCTAAGATGAACCCTTGCATACGAAAGTGATCTGGGAGGGGTTGATGGCTGGGCTTGAGCTGTCATTGGCTGCATGCATTTGCAGTGGTGCAGGGCTATCTCTAATCATATTCAGCATGTTTTGCACAAGAAATGTCAGCCAGAAAGGAATATCTGCTCTCTTCGCCAAATTACCCCACAACAATGTCATGCTCGGAGAACCCGACTGCGAACTCCTTCCTGGTGGACTCCTTAATCAGTGCTGGCAGAGGAACAGAAGCTGGGGGCTACTACCAGAGCTCAGGGGTCTACCTGCCACAGACTTCCGACGTGTCTTATGGGCTGCAGAGCTGTGGACTTTTTCCTGTTTTGAGCAAAAGAAATGAAGGTGTTCCCCCCAGTAACACAGTCCCCACATCTCAAGGCTATGCTCCAGGGATGGACGTGTGGCTAGAAGCTTCCAGGTCCTGCAGAGCTGAGCAATCTGAGAGCCAAGCTGCCACCTCTTGCTCCTTCACACAGAACATTAAGGAGGAGAATTCCTATTGCCTCTATGACTCGGACAAATGTACTAAGACTTCTAGCCCAACTGACTTATCCACTTTCCAAAGGGTTAACTCTGAGAGTAGCCCTGCTCATAATACCAGCTCTGTTCCAGTGCCAGGGTACTTCCGCCTCTCGCAGGCTTATGGCTCCTCCAAGGGCTATAGCGCAGCGCACATTGCTGCTCCCCACTTTGCTCCACAGCCACAGGTTCGGTTTGAGCAGCCTTTGTCCTTATCATCAATGTCCGCAGATCCTGGCAGGAAAGACAGCGAGGAGTCTCCCCCTGCCAGGCTGCCCAGTGCCGCCCGAGCAGATGAGGAGGCTCACACGTCTTCATCAGGGGAAGCTGAGGACTCCTCTCCGGCTCCTTCAGACTGCAGCAAACACTCCCCAGAGAAAGACCCCGGAGGTGAGCTCTCACTCACACTCACAGACACCACAAAGGGCAGGCACTACACCCACATTACAGAGGAAGCTCCTCTTTATTATCAGCCTTTGAACTATTTAATAATTGGGCGTGAGTCTGTCATAAACATCATGTCCATTCTCAACTTTACACCACATGCTGCTCCTCTGTGCTTTGTCTTGGAGGAAGCAGGAAGCCCCTATAAAATAACACTATTTATAGGGCTCATTACAGGCGCCAGAACATAGCAAAATATGACACTATATAGCCCAGGTTACATGTGTGATAGCAATGGATGGAGCTGCCTTCTGCTCACATGGCCACATCACAGTGCTCTGCACCCATGCATAGGCCTGTGGTCTCTATTAGAGAGCAGTGGAGACACCACATTCTAGCCATTCCATCTATTACACTCACAAAGTATGGATAAATGCATGCTAAATATTTATAAAGGAGAGAGGGAGAGATGTTGGATAGAAAGTAACATATAATATATTAAATATATAGATAAGATAGATAGATAGATAGATAGATAGATTACATGAAAGATAATGATAGATAGGTGGATAGATAGATAGATTACATGAAAGATAATGATAGATAGATGGATAGATAGATACATCGATAGATAGATAGATAGATAGATAACATGAAAGATAATGCTAGATAGATAGATAGATAGATAGATAGATAGATAGATAGATAAACAGATAGATAGATAGATAGATAGATAGATAAACAGATAGTAGATAGATAGATAGATAGATAGATAATCAATTGATAAAGGCTGGTACCCAGCCGAAACGTCGTGCCACATGGGCTATTAAAACCCTCCCTTTTCTTGCTATATATATATATATATTTATATATATATATATATATAGTGCTGTTTGTTTTTTTTAACATTATTCATTATTTAGTTAGATAAAGGATAGATAGATCAATGATGGATAGATAGATTATAGGAAAATGATGGGTAGATAGATAATGGATGGATAATTAGATACATAGATAGTTGATGGATAAAAATTATTTTAAAATGATGGTTGATTGGATAGATAGAAACAAAGATTACAACAACAAACAAACAAGTATCAGTAGTATAAAAGCAAACGAGTAATCAAACCTAATTTTGCCACGGTGTAAATACCGTTATCTACAATAAGGGTAGTTGTATGGTTATTAACAAAATTGCAATATTTCAATCCTCACCATACAATAGGAAAACTGCAAAAAATAAAAAAAATAAAATAAAAAAAAATATATATTATATTATAAAGACCAACCATAAACGTAAATATATACATGTTATAATCTTTTCTTTCGTGTAGGGAACTCGAAAGGTGAGAATGGTGCCAACTGGTTAACAGCTAAGAGCGGCAGGAAGAAGAGATGTCCCTACACCAAGCACCAGACCCTGGAGCTGGAGAAGGAGTTCCTGTTCAACATGTACCTGACTCGAGAGCGTCGCCTAGAGATCAGCCGCAGTGTGCACCTCTCAGACAGGCAGGTCAAGATCTGGTTCCAGAACCGCAGGATGAAGCTCAAGAAAATGAACCGGGAAAACCGGATCCGGGAGCTCACAGCCAACTTCAACTTCTCTTGATGAGCTCCTCCATTGAGAGCCAGTACTTTTCTTCTTCCACAGTCACCTATATGGATTGCCAGAGCTGTACATTATGACCAGTATGTCCATCATCTGCCCAGCCTTTTGGGTTTAAGCCATACTTGCACACGTCTTAAGAGCTTTTTTTTTTTATTAAAATAATAATTATTTTTTTTTTTTTTTTTTTAAAGACTGAGATCATTTTTTTATGGCGGTTCCGCATTTATAAGTTGTATATTTACAGTCTTGTTCCTCCCTTTGTCTTGCATCCGGCATTGCATTTTAGGTTGTTGAAGGAAAAGGTGGATGAGGCACTAAAACACCAGTTTTCACATTTTATTGGGTAGAATGAAATGTTCCTTATTTATCCAGGAAGAAGGAACTATTTCAATCCTCAATAAGGTCATAAAGACACATGAGGGCACTTACAGGACTCCAATGATTCTTGAATGTAGTCTTGTCTGTGTAGAAGGAGGTTACGTTCAGTAACAGTAGAAAAGCACATGGTCCATTCTTAGTAGGTTCTCCTTCCTTGTGTACTGTCAATACACAATAGAAGTCTTGAAAAGGGGGAGCTTCTCATTCCTCAGATATACTGTGAATTTACATGCTTTAAGTAATTACAGAAGATGAACTTTATAGATTCAAATATGTGTAAATGTTTATTATTATTAAAAGCCAATGTTTCTTCTTGATCCATGGACACATGACCATTATTAACCAGAACATATGCTGCTGTGTGCGACCAGGCCATGTTTATGTTTTCAATGAAGAATCAAATAAAAGAAAATGAATCCTTGGTAATGTTCTTCCTCTGATTCTGTGGCTGTTTACATTTTATTTTATTCTCTCAAGAACTTTTACAACAGCACAAGTTGCCTACACCCCCCCCCCCCTACAATTACTATAGGAATCCATTTAAATATTACCTAGACAGTCGTAATTTGTCTGAGCTATATAGCAATGGTGCTGGAAGCTTTGTAGGCTTTTGTTCACTTTTATGACTTGATAGTATATCTGGATTGTTGCAGAGTAGAGCAGAGCTTTCAGTAGAGCAAGGAGCAGCTTAGACAGAGGAAGCAGCTTACACAGGAGGACATGGGATTGCTTTTATTTAATCTGCAAAGCAAGAAGCTATTTCTCTACCATCCGGAATAATATGCCAGTGGGCCACAGTGACATTCAGGAAAGCCCAAGGTGAGCCAAGCGCAATGTGTGCGCAATGCGTATTGTTTGGCGCATGTAAACTTGTGTGTCTTATGCAATATGTAGGCAGCCATTGCATTTTAATACATGATTCGTGTTGCAACTATACTTGCCATGCACACCCACACACATACACACACCACACACACACATACCTTACATACAGGGGTGCAGAGAGTCACACACACACAGCCACCCCTACACACACACACCACAGATATAAACAGCCACCCCTACACACACACACACACACCGCATATATTCACAGCCACCCCTACACACACCACAGATACACACAGCCACCCCTACACACACACACACACACACCACAGATATACACAGCCACCCCTACACACACCACAGATATACACAGCCACCCCTACACACACACCACATATATACACAGCCACCCCTACACACACCATAGATATACACAGCCACCCCTACACACACACACACACACACACACACACCACAGATATACACAGCCACCCCTACACACACACACACCACAGATATACACAGCCACCCCTACACACACACACACCACAGATATACACAGCCACCCCTACACACCCACACACACACCTATGCACACAGGCGATCACACACTCATACAGGCATGTCTAATTTCCTCATTTCTACCCCTCACACGTTATATTCCTTCCATTCTGGTCTTAATAACCATTTTTTTTTTAATATTTGATGAATTTCTTGTCTTCCTACACCAATGCCGCAGCGCCCAGGGGTCCATGATTGCGAGCTCTTGTGCCCATTTCCAGCGTCTGTGACTTCTTCCTTATAGCGGACCCTCTCCTAGAAGATTGGAGGTCGCCCATGATAAGATGTTAGAACACAGCTGGATTGTGATTTAGGTAGTTTCATGTTGTTGGGGCTCCACCTTTCTCTCGACAACAAGGGACTGCCTTAGTCACATCAGTGCATATCGTCACCCATGTCATATGGAACATAGGAATAATGTGCAGCATGGAGCTTTCTGCGATATGGAATATAGGACTGGAACATAAGAGCAACATGTGATATGTGTCATAACAGTAATAGTACGCAGCATGAATTATAGGATTGATAGGACTTTTGTGTGATATGCAACTCAGGCTATTGGACTTATGTAATGGAGACCATGGGAATAATAACAAAGGAATGAACACAGAGCTCCAGCATTATACAATCTGTGCCAGTAATAATCATAGGTACTATACTACCAGGCATATAGGCCTACCATACATAGTGTCATTGCAGCTCAGAAGGTGCAAACAATATATTACTTACCATGATCAATCATTGTATCCCTGAATCATCATGTGCATCATAAGGTTTGTGATTGATGATTTTAATGATAGTATAGGTGTTATATGTTTACACAGTCATTATACATCACATGGTGCTTATGGTATTCACTAGATCCCTACACGAATATTAGTGACTGGGTATGGAGTGACATATATGTTATAACAGAGATTTATTGTAAGTGGTCTTATAATACATAGGATAAACAATATGGGGGGTTACAAAGGGGAGAAATGCTGGTGAGGCAGCTCCTATAATGGTTTCCTGCACACAAGGCCTAGGTTACGATCATTATTACAGTCAGCCTGTAGTCTCACATTCCTGAGAGCCTCCCCACCAGCAACAGCACAGCCTGGAGAAAGCAGACTGCCCTCCATAGACACCAGACAGCAATAATCCAGACTGCCTCAATGCAGGGCTGTGGACAAACATCCCCCACATCTACAGCTTTATTCTACAACACAGGTTGTAGCTACAGGAAATTAGCACAAAGGAAACGTGACGGATTGTTCCAAGTCAATTCTACCTTAAATAGATGCACAGTCTGATGCCCTGGGTCCATAATACTATATATATATATATATTACACACACAAATATACATGTATGTGTGTTTGTGAGAAAGTGTGCATATATACCTCTATGTATATTTTACATATATATTTATACACACTCACACATATATACGTGTGCACACACAAACGTGCATGTATATATGTGCATATGTATGCATAAGCGAACATATATTATTATTATGTATTATTATATATATGAAAACTTATGTATGTGTGTTTGTGAGAAGATGAGTTTATATACATATATGTGTATGTTGAAAGTTTCAACGTAGCAATTTATAGTTGTAGACAAGGAAAATTAGCTGAGAGACAAATAAAAGCCAACTATTTATTAGACGTATGTAATAGAAGAGACACACACATACACACAACGCTATATATACATTGTATTTAATTACAATTATTTATATTATAATGAAATATAATATATACTGTATGCGTGTATATGCATGCGTGTATATATATGAAGGGGCAATATTGTCTGTGTGTGGCATATAGATAGATAGATAGATAGATAGATAGATAGATAGAGAGATAGATAGATAGATAGATAGATAGATAGATAGTGA
Organism: Allobates femoralis; assembly: GCA_033576535.1. Lineage (NCBI taxonomy): Eukaryota > Metazoa > Chordata > Amphibia > Anura > Aromobatidae > Allobates > Allobates femoralis. The sequence goes on from JARQOC010000005.1 coordinate 473,857,024, forward strand.
CATAAGCCCAATACTGCTCAATCCTATTCTCCATACTTTTTTTTTTATATTTCAGTAAGTGTTACGATCAATTGGTGGAGTACAGAAATCTATCTATCTATCTATCTATCTATCTATCTATCTATCTATCTATCTATCTATCTATCTCTCTCTCTCTCTATCTATCTATCTATCTATCTATCTATCTATCTTCTCTACTTATCTTTCTCATAGTTGTTTGCTTCATTGTCCACCTAGCTTAGAAATGTACATTTTATGTGACATACAGCTAATTAATACCCAATACAAGCTGAATAGACAGTTGTAAAAATATTTATATTTATATTATTTATTTATTTTGTGTTACTTTTCAAATCAGTAAGTCAATTTACGTGGTTATGTCTCTAGGACATAAGTATCTCATTAACCGATCTTTTACACCCTGGATCACCACTGATATTATTTTTCGTATTTGCACTGTAAACGTCATTTAGGAGCAAATATGTGTATATACATATATATATATATATATATATACATACATATATATACACAATTACTTATTATAAGCCACAATTCTCATTACGGATATTTTGGAGTGCTGTCTTGATGACTTTATGTATATATATATACATATATAAATATATATATATATATATATATATATATATATATATATATATATATATATAATATTATATTATTCATATATATAATGCATGAGAGATTATTATCAACAGCCTCAGATTGCTCCTACCTTTGGGGCATTTTTCTGTTTCGGGAAGTATAATTACTGGTTGTGGACAGTAGAGAAGATTTGTGCTTTATGGAAGTATTTTATTTCTCTCCTACAAAATGTATCATCTTTGGATGACAGAATAGTCTCATACCAATAGTTCACATGAAGAAAAAAAATATATCCATCTTGTATGTAATATTCAAATATGATACTGTATATGGTGATAATAGATAGATAGATAGATAGATAGATAGATAGATAGATAGATAGATAGATAGATAGATAGATAGGGCATAATGTTGGACTCATAACAATGGACTTGATCTAATGCTTGTGTTGTTCATGTGTAACAATGTAACCTTCCGCCATTACCATTTTATCATTATTTCATCTTACTCTATGCTGATTTCCATCTACACTATTACTATAACTAACACTGTTCAGATTGTGAATCTATGAACCTTATCACATTTCTACAAACCCTAATAAAGGTTTCATACATGTAGAACAATTGCTGTGATGATTCCACGCCCTGACTTTCCTTCCTCAGTCTGTTCTCTTTCCCTCACTTTCTCACTTGTGGTCTGTTTTATTATCGTTACTTTATGGCACCGGATTACCCTGTAAATCTTTCCCACCCAGTTCCTCACAAAAGCTAAAGTTGTAGTCAGGCATAAAATAAAATCTACTAGAGGAATCAACAACAAGAATTGTAATAATATTTGATACTATCCCACATTATATAAATAAAGAACATAAACATTCCTTTGCCCCAACGTGTGTTCCTAAGTGAGTCTTCCTTAAAAGATTATTATTATTATTATTATTATTATTATTATTAGAAGTAGTAGTAGTAGTAGAATATCAGTATTATTATTATTATTATTGTTATTAGCAGTAGTAGTAGTATCAGTATTATTATTATTATTAGCAGTAGTAGTATCAGTATTATTATTATTAGCAGTAGTAGTAGTATTAGTATTATTCATATTATTATTAATAGTAGTAGTATTGCCAGGATTATTAGAAGTAGTTGTACTAGTAATGATATTTACATGAAAATATCAATGCAAATAATGATAGAAATATTCAATTCAATAATTGCTGTCTTTGTTTAGATTGTATATGCTGCATTGTTCCAAATAAGAAGCATGTAGGGGTATATGGGTATATACCTGTGATGTAGGGGTATATGGGTATATACCTGTGATGTAGGGGTATATGGGTATATACACCTGTGATGTAGGGGTATATGGGTATATACATGTGATGTAGGGGTATATACCTGTGATGTAGGGGTATTTGGGTATATACTTGTGATGTAGGGGTATATGGGTATATACATGTGATGTAGGGGTATATGGGTATATACCTGTGATGTAGGGATATATACCTGTGATGTAGGGGTATATGGGTATATACCTGTGATGTAGAGGTATATGAGTATATACCCGTGATGTAGGGGTATATGAGTATATACCTGTGATGTAGGGGTATATGGGTATATATCTGTGATGTAGGTGTATATGGGTATATGGGTATATACCTGTGATGTAGGGGTATATGGGTATATACCTGTGATGTAGGGGTATATACCTGTGATGTAGGGGTATATGAGTATATACCTGTGATGTAGGGGTATATACCTGTGATGTAGGGGTACTTGTGTATATACCTGTAAATGTTGACTATTATGGAGAATAATATGTAGATATATAGTGATTGTAGGGAGAGTGGTTTGTGAGTGCAGCTAGTGTCGTCCCTGTTTACAGGCAGGCTGTGAGTCTAGAACAGCACTATGGAGACTTCTTAGAGATTTGCATTTTACTGCAGCTTCTGGCTGGATCTATACCACTTTACTAAGCTCCACAGTAAAATGTAAGAACTGCTGTAAGCAGCCAGTGAAGTCTACCAGGCCATCCCCAGCTCTGCCCTGTGTATGGAGGGATGGGACGTGTAGATAGATCTAGGTGTCTATGGCTGCTTTTCGATGGAGGACCGTGGAGAACACCTACATCCTACTGTGTGATTAATAATGATGTAAAATAGTCCCTGCAATGATAGAAAAGGAGGAAAATCGGATCCTTTAATCTGACTTGGCCACAATTAAAGGGGACAATATTGTATAACTTCAATATCCTTTTGCATAAAAACATATGGCTTTGCTATAAAAATGATGACTGGAAAACAGTGAGCCATTAATAGCCTGCGGACTGATTTATTCCTTATTGTTCTGCTGCTCGGTCACGTGGCCCTGAGAGCCAATAGGAGGCCAGTCCTGCCTGCAACTTATTAGGTGACTGTACTTCTTTGTAGGACCAAGTTGTTACATGAAATCTGCAGTTTCATAATTTCAGCAGGTCCTGCTCTCATCATAGCAATGACGACTTCTGGGACTCTGAGCAATTATTATGTGGACTCGTTCCTGATCCATGAGGGTGAGGAGCTGGTGCAGTCTAGGTTTGCTCAACCTCCAAGACAGGCTGCACTGGGGGCTGAGCACCCTGAGTACACTCCATGCAGCTTCCAGTCCAAATCGTCCATGTTTAGCAGCCCCTGGAATCCAGTGCACCATCCTCAGCCTGCCAGTAATGTCTCCAGCGTGTACCACCCTTATGTGCACCACCAGGCGCCCATAGCAGCCTCTGATGGCAGGTATATGCGCTCCTGGCTGGAGCCCATGGCCGGATCATTGTCCTTCCCAGGCTTATCCTCCAGCAGGCACTACGGTATTAAACCTGAGCCTCTCTCAGGCAGGAGGGGGGACTGTACCACGTTTGATGCTCACACTCTGTCTTTGTCTGATTATGCTTGTGGCTCTCCTGCTGACAGAGAGAAGCAAAGTAACGACGCTGCCTATGCTGCCAATACTGGAGAGAACCTAACAAATGGGGAAAAACCTCCTATTGACCCAAGTAAGTCTACTGCAATCATTGATGGGCTAAGAAGCCTGCAGGGAGCCTGTATGGTGGAGGAGAGGTAGAGTCCTGGCCTCTGAGTGCCAGCTTACATCCCACAATACTGCAGAAGGACACAAAGTTTGTAGGCTGAATCATTGATGTGTCCAGAGCAATGGCGGCTCACAATGCACAGACATGGAGCCATTCTCATCAATGGGGGGATATAGCAATGCATGCACAGCTAGGTGGGCGTGGGCTGCTATATATGTGAGAAATGCAATATTCGGGGTAAATTCAGCAGCCATCACTAAGCAGAGGGGTTAGTCAAAGTATACACTGATGAAATAAGGTTATCACTATGATGCTACATCTAAGGAATAGTCATAGTATGGATAGTGGTCTAGGTATATGGTTATAAAGGCAGCAGTGACAGTGTACAGGCCATGCAAGGTAGAGATACATAGCTTTATATATATATAGTGTCATGCATTAATGGGAATCTGTGTGTTCCTGCATTAAACATGTTTGTTATTATAAGTGCTCCTATCTCAGGCATAGATCATATATGTTGTTTACAACCATGTATGCATTAATGGGAATCTGGGTATTCATGCATTATGAATGTATAGTAGTGTATGCTCTTATCTCAGGTACAGATCATACATGTATGCATTCATTCAGAACTCATATATTATACTGGACATAGACATGGTATGCATTTTTATGGTATCTGATATATTGGTGCATGTTGAATCTTGTATAGAACAATGGTAGCAGTTTTGGTGTTGATCAGTATAGCATTTTGGTTTGTTTGTAGTAACCTTTTAATTGATGTTGTTAGTATGTATCATGTTGGGCTTACAAAATAAAAAATACATAAAAATGTATGTATAGGGGCATAGAGCTTGTATTATAGCAGTCTGTATTAATGAACATGAACATGGTACAGAGCATTGGCAACAGTCCCTGTATTGATGATGCACAGAGCACATATTGTTTAGGGCATTGATAGTTGTCTGCATGTAAATGCATTGATAGTTGTGTAGTTATTGATACAAGGGGCAAATATTGTTTAGGTTTTTAGGTTTAGGTTTGATGTACGACTTTGATAGTTGTTTTTCTATTAATTAATTAAAGAGGACATTGATATTTTAATATATGTGTTGAGGCATAGAATATATATAGTTAAGGCATATGCAGAACATTAAAAGGTGACTTTTTTATTAATGTATATAGGATATGCAGAACATTAAAAGGTGTTTTATTTTTAATTAATGTATGTAGGATATGCAGAACATTGAAAGGTTACTTATTTATTAATGTGTATAGGATATGCAGAACATTGACAGGTGACTTTTTTTTTCTTAATGTATATAGGATATGCAGAACATTGACAGGTGACTTTTTTTTCTTAATGTATATAGGATATGCAGAACATTGAAAGGCGGCTTTTTTTTAAATTAATATATAGTATATGCAGAACACTGAAAGGTGACTTTTTTATTAATATATAGGATATGCAGAACATTGAAAGGTGACTTTTTTTTTATTAATATATAGGATATGCAGAACATTGAAAGGTGACTTTTTTTATTAGTATATAGGATATGCAGAACATTGAAAGGTGTTTTTTTTATTAATATATAGGATATGCAGAACATTGAAAGGTGACTTTTTTTTTTATTAATATATAGGATATGCAGAACATTGAAAGGTGTTTTTTTTTATTAATATATAGGATATGCAGAACATTGAAAGGTGATTTTTTTTAATTAATGTATATAGGATATGCAGAACATTGAAATGTTACTTTTTATTGATTTCTATAGAATATAGAACAAAATCTATGAAAAAAAATATATATATATTTTCCTAAATATCCTCTCTTTCTAGACAATCCAGCTGCTAATTGGCTCCATGCAAGATCCACCAGGAAAAAAAGATGTCCCTATACCAAGCACCAAACACTGGAACTTGAGAAGGAGTTTTTATTTAACATGTACCTGACCAGGGACAGGAGGTATGAGGTGGCCAGACTGCTCAACCTCACAGAGAGACAAGTTAAAATTTGGTTCCAAAACAGAAGGATGAAAATGAAAAAAATTAATAAGGATCGATCAAAGGACGATTAAATCCTATAAAATGGAGCCATAAACAATAGGATGCTACTGTATTGAGGCCTCATGTGTTTCTCCATCCTGTATATCATGCTAACAAATCAAGTACCACCACAGCCTTGGTTAACCAGAGCTATCCAAGAGGTACTTCATTTCTTAAATTATTTTATGAACAACACAAAGGGGCATTAGGGGTGGGCTGGGATACAAGTAATCTACCTGCTCTACTCTACAAGTAAACTACCTTACCATTGTGCACAACTATATACTGACTATACAGACTAGCTCTAAAGATATAGGGTTTATTCTAATTATTATTATTATTATTTTATTGTGTTCTCTGGGCAGCAGGAGCCTCTGCTGCTATACTTGAATCATGTGTTTTATTTTAGTTGTGACCGGATTTATGTGTTTGGATGTCGTACAAAGCTAGGACTACATTGAACTCAGGTTGTTTTAATCTAATGTTAGGTCTTTAGTACCAGCCTGCAATGTTATTAGATTTCCCTTGTATCCAGTCAACTGATTCCTAAAGAATCAACCTCAGTTATTGGCAATCACACAATCCAACAATCCTTAAAGAATTGTAGAGATGTATATATATAGATGGGTTATCGTCCACAAGGAAATATGCAGGAGGTGGGATGAAGTGGGGGGGTCTGAAAGACTTTAGAGCCCTTGAGATTTCTTTTGGGGGGATCTACAAATATGTGGATTAATATATATATGGTGAGTGAAGGTTTTACTACCTATGGCTTGTGTTATGTTCGTGTTCACTGTATTGGAAGTAAAAAATTATTAAGAATAATAAATTATATACAGGAAATAAAAAAAAAGAAATACATTGGGTATATTTCTATCTCTAAACAATACAAATAATTTATGCTGAACCTACTATATATTTGAAATAGTTACCTCATGACCTGTTGACCAAATTGTTGTGTTGAAATTATATTTATCCTTTTTTTGTTTTGTTTGTTGTTTTTTTTTTTTTTTTTTTAAATAAAAAAGTATTTTTGGTTAGTTGTGATATGGCATTTTATGACCCGGGTACAAAAACAACAACATCCAGGTTATTTTGTTCTGTTTATTTTCAACTTGAAGTCTATACATGAATCTGTATCTGCCTATTTATGGATATCCAAATATATTATATGTATATATGATATAATACTATATATTCATATATTACATATATGTATATACAGGAAGGTATACATAAATTGGGTGGTCAGGTTGTGTTATTTGTGGTCTCCACATGAGTTTAGGTAAGTTATACCAGTCACTAGTGTTCGGATGGAGACACAATGAGTATTTAATGTCTACATTCTATATGGGCATAGCTGCCATCCTATATGTAATTGTATCAGGAATGTAACATTTTAATGCTTCCTAATGTTCAAATATCAGCTTATCATATTTAATTTATTTTAAATATAGATGGGGCTCCTCATATAGATTAATATACCGTCCACGCACAGGTTTATATATATATATATATATATATATATATATATATATATATATTTATTCAATTTATATATCACATATATATATACACAAACAAATTGTCACTTCAGTGAGGAAGTGAAAGAATATATAACGTATTGCAAATATGTATGTATATATATATATATATATATATATTTATACTGGACTAAAAAATGGAAAAATGGACGGCAGCTCTTCCGCACATATATGTATATATATATATAGATAGATATATATAGATATATGCACATATATCTATATGCACACACTAAGACACATGCTACACACAGGTATATAGTTATATATATAGTTATATATGTATACACACCACAAGCATATACATACATCATATACATATATACACATACCTACCCACACACCATGCATACACATATACACTCACATACCACATACATATACAAACATCACACACATATATACATGTACATATTGTATACCACACAAACACATAATATACATATACACACACCAAGACACATGACACACACATATATATGTGTATATATATATATATATATATATATATATACACATCACATAAATATATATACATACTCATCCACACACACCACGCATATAAACTCACATTCTGCCCACCACATACATATACACACATACACACTCATATACCACAAACTTAACAACACCACATACATATACACACATACACACTCACATACCACAAACATATATACACACTACATACACACACATGTTCACTCACATGTCACACACACCACATACATATCCATCACCATACATATGTACACACCCACACACATACAACACACAGCAGCCCACCGCATAAATACAGACATGCCACACACCACTTGCAGCCAGAAACACGCCTTTTTGTCATCCACTTATGCTTTCTTATTTCAAGAAACAAAAGAAATGGGTCACTACTTGCTTCTTCAGTGCTCAAGAACTTAGAGTTCAATTTCCGCCTAAACAACATATTTTAGAGCATTTACCATAGAGAGATGACATGGCTTGGAAGCAAAGATGGTCAAATAAGTCAAATGAAGGAACAAGTCCAGACAGAGGCAGAGGATGTCGTTTAGGAAAACTCTGGGCCATATAGTGCAATAAAAGAGAATTACTGCTGTAACCATTTATGGAGTGTAACCCGCCCCAGGCCCCTCAGCAAAACCTGCAGGACATGCCAAGATTGCTACAAGTCTCATGTTTAATATTTGTGTGCATATATATATAGATAGATATGTATGTATACATAATATATATATAATATCAGATAGTGGAGGCAGCATCTGTTTCTATATAGCTGCGAGAGAAATTGTAATTGACTCTTTGTAAAATGAGAGAAGCAGAAGAAATAATTGCAGCCTTTCCGGAGAGCTGCTGGGACGCCCTCTGTTGTTTCAGACAGAAAGGAACTTCAAAGAATGGTCACAGAAAGTGTGTAATATATGGCTGGTCTGCAAACTGTCTGGAATTCGCCTCCTAATGACTTTATAGCTGTCCAGCCGCAATTAAGAATTTCTACAGAAGCCTTTTCATTTGTTTTGTCTGGCAGATTGAGATAATGCGAAGAGCGGAAATAACTGTCTTTCATTGTTCTGTAACACTCAAAATTCGAGCTTTGTGCAAGTTCTGCTTGCAAAATAACCTTAGGATGCTTAATCCAGCCACCTCCATTAGGAGCTCCATTGTAACAGGCACTGGTTGGTTAATGTTCAAAATACCTGCACATATTCTATGTCACCAGCAGATGGCAGCATTGCTCCACAAAACGAATAGAATTGTGTCCTCGCTTTGTGGCTCGGTCTGCCATTTATTCTTGAGAGAGCAAATATATATATAAACATACATTTTTTTTTTACAAATTGAATAATTGTGAGAATGTTTTTATGCTATTTTTTATGGGATTTACACAATTTATAGTTTACTGTATTTTTAAAACACGTTTAACAAAATGAAAAAAAATAAATAAATCAGATTTTCTTTCTATAAAGCATGAAGCCGTGCTTACCCTTAGCTATCTATCTATCTATCTATCTATCTATCTATCTATCTATCTATCTATCTAATATCTCACGGCCTAGCTTTAAACGGCATTTTTTTAGCTATGTAACTGATGTAAGTAAAATAAATTATATATATATATATATGTGTGTGTGTATTTAAATATATACTCATATATATGCATATATTGCATAGATGTATGTATAACACTACCATATAGTAAAATCTTCATATTTTATTGTTAGCATTGCAATTTTTTTATTATATCTTTAGATGTTGAATTTCTTACAGGTATATTTATATTTTTCTCATCTTTCATTGTTATGTATTGAATTATATCAAGATTTTTTTTTTCTCATAAAAGTGAGAACATTTGTTGCTTTTAATATTATGTAAAAAAAAAAAATCTCCCGTAAGACATGAACTAACCATGGATTATGTGAAATATTATAAGTAGAACAACGTGGACAAAGGAAAAAAAGAGACCCGCCTATCATTTGTGTGATCATATTTCTTAGCTCATTTCTTGGGCCTCCACGAGGTGTCTACTACAGAAGCTTCTGTGCACACAATAATGATTTCACTATAATATCTAAAGATATATATTATATCGAAAATATTATTCAGTACTTTTTTTAAGTGTAAACAGAACAATATTTTTCATTTCATCATTTTCTTCTTATATTCTTCTTCTTATTATTATTATTATTATTGTTGTTGTTATTATTATTATTTGTAGAAGTAGTGGTGATAGTATTACTACACTAGAACATGTGCAAGGAAAGAAAACCCCATAAGATATTCACTAATAAACAATGTATACAATCCGTGGAAATGTGCTGGGAAAGCAGAGATCAGAGCCTGGGATCCCTTTGTAGAACAGAGGAGCAGAGCTGTATCTTTTTAAGGTAGAATTTCCGGAGCAGCCATTACCATTGAATGTTTCAAGTTTATGATGTGCAATATAAAGGCTGTAAAAGCTGGATGTGTGGAGCAGAGATGTGCCCAGCTCCAGGAGCCACTGCATCCGGCGCCTGAGCACAGGGACCTGCTCTCACTCACTGCCAATGGCTTTGTGGATTCATTCTCCTCTGCACAACTTCTTTATGGATCACACAGAACAATTCACCAGGGATCGATCGACTTCACAGGTAACCTCAGAATCTGAGATAGTCATGGCAAGAACAGAATCACATTTACTATATATATATGTGTGTGTGTATATATATATATATATATGGTAACTAAAGCCGATATAAAGGCTATAAAGGCTATAAAGCCGATATAAAGGCTTAATAGTATAATAATAAGCTAGACGAAGCCTTGTCAGTGATGTTGGTTAATATTCAAATATATAATATATATATATATGTACATTTTTTTTATTTAATTATTACCCAGCATTGATGGCAAGGTTTCATCTAACTTACTATTAAACATTTATATTGGCCTTGATTACATTCATTTTTGGCCTGCTACATACACAAGCTAAATATATTCATTGCATGTGGGTCTTGTTATCTTTAAAGACTGAGTAGCCGTACATAGTAAAGCCCACGATATATATATATATACTCAAAAAATAAAGGGAACATTTCACCATTATATTGTGTTGGTAAATGTTCCCTATATTTTTTTTGAGCAGTGTATATATATATATATATATATATATATATATATATATATATATATACTGCTCAAAAAAAATATAGGGAACATTTAACAACACAATATAATGGTGAAATGTTCCCTTTATATATATATATATATATATATATATATATATATATATATATATATACTTTAGGGGCCACAGTGTTTTGAAAGCTTGCTATTTGTTACCATCTTTTCACTTAGCCATTAAAAAGTATCAACCACAGAGGACTCTCAGATTGTAATATTTCTCTATACATACTTAAGGATCCTGTTTACACATATACGTATATAGTAAAACTATGTTTGTATATACTAAAACCCACTATATACATATATGCATTTATATATACATAAAAGTACAAATATAATGTCGATTATGACTTTGAGGAGCTGCTTACATGTGGCACTGGAGTTTCTCCACTTCCTTAATGAAGTGCAAATTTACAAATATAATTATACATATAAATATTAAAACCCACCATATACATATAGTAAATATATATCTATGCATTTGTCCATTCTGGATAATAGAAATATGATCTTTTTTCACATATGTGTGCATTATATGTATATTTATGTTTTTCTAGTCATCTTTCCATATACGTTTTAGAAGGCATAGACTAATACTGATTTGCATCTTATTAGTTCTGCACACTCATATGTAGATGCTTTAATCCCTCGGATTCCAGATAGTGTCATGTGTATGTTATGTGGGGTGGGATTGTGTATTATTGATAAAGCTGGTGGCTATGGAGTCGCTCACACTGGAGGATGGGTGTTGTTCCTGCATTGCTCCCACCTGTATAGCAGGATCAGATTGGATGGGAGAGTCAGATGGTCGCAGATCACGTGCAGGGGGAAGCTCAGTGCACAAGAAAATGGGGTTTTGTGTAAATCTGGGGGCTTAATGTTTCCATATATCAAGCTACCTCGTAAAACCGACACTGGAGCCACCCGGACCACAAATCACAGGTGAAGAATATGACTTCTCTTCCATTATGTGAATGCTCTGTTCAGCAAGTACACGGCCGGGGCTTCTCTCTTCCCAAACACAGAGGCCACTTCGTGCTCCTTTCCTAATTCCCAGAGAAGCAGCTATGGAGCCGGCACGGGGGTGTTCCCAGCAGCGGCAGCGCCCCCCTCCATCCCCGGGCTGTACAATATGAACAATGCGCTGTACCAGACCCCCTTCCCTGGATACAGCCTGGGCACTGACGCCTATAACCTCCATTGCTCTACCTTTGATCAGAACATTCCACTTCTCTGCAATGACCTGGGCAAAGCCAGCTGTGACAAGGCGGAGGAGTCTACCTTACACCCCCAGAGTGACAGTCATTTCCGCATATACCCATGGATGAGGTCCTCAGGTAACTGCACCCCCACTTACCCCATAATAATACAGCTGTGTATAGGGCTCTCAGTACAGGGCAGGCGCCCATTGGCTCAGAAACGCCATTTACTGTTTGTATGCCAAACACAGAGCAAATCCTTCATATCTGGATTTATAATAACTGAATGTAGAATACAATAGGAACAAATAGAGCGAACATTTCCGTTGTGTGTTGTTAGCAGCTGCATGCCAGAAAAGACACATTGTGTAGAAAGACTTTTATTGAAGAAGGAACATTCTGAGTCAAATGTACAGGCCGTAAAATCCCAATACAAAGTATAACAATCAATGGTGATAGATAGATGGATGGACAGATGGATAGATGGATAGATAGATAGATAGATAGATAGATACCAACAGACTCATAGATAGATAGATAGATAGATAGATAGATAGATAGATAGATAGATACAGAAATAAATAGATGATTAATAGATGTATATAAAGATATATTGATAGATAGAAATAAAGAGATAAACACACAATTAACAATATTTTTTTATTATTAAAGATGGAAAGATAAAGTTGGATCAATAGATAGATAGATAGATAGATAGATAGATAGATAGATAGATAGATAGATAGATAGACATTTTGGATGTATAGATAGCTATATGATAGTGAAGTTAATAGTTTCATACAACTATTTTATATATATATATATATATACTATGTGTATCAAAATGGTTTGTTGAGCTAGAGGAGGTTGTACATTGCAGAGTATTGAGTGTGTAGTAACAGTAGAGGGGTTAGGCCTTGGTGGTGTATTGTGTAATCAGCCCCATGACTAACTCCCAGCACCACTTGTGTAACACGTAGGTCCAGACAGGAAGAGGGGTCGCCAAACATACACCCGGTACCAGACACTGGAGCTGGAGAAAGAATTCCACTTCAACCGCTACCTGACCCGCAGGAGGAGGATAGAGATCGCCCACGCCTTGTGTCTGTCAGAGAGGCAGATAAAGATATGGTTCCAGAACCGAAGGATGAAATGGAAGAAAGAACACAAGGAAGAAAATGTGGGTAGCCCTGAAGCCGGAGAGCAGACCCCTGCAGCGACTACTCCTGCGGCTACTGAGGAAGAGGAGGAGGAGGAGGAGGACAAGGCTCCCAACCATGAATAAATAGAGCTGGATCAGACACTGGACTGGGAACCATGATTGTGTATTTATTTGTGTTATTATTCTTGAGCCAGGACATATTCAGTCTTCAGCACAAGGGTGCAGCCTGCAGGGGGAGACAGAAATAGATATGTGACTTCATTATTTAAGATTACAATAAATTCACAGTCATGACTAAAATGTGAATATAGATATGTATGTACTACCTAATGATAATGCGCTGAGCATTAGTCCTACTACCTAGTCATTACACATAGGATTCCTCCACCAGTAGAGCGGCCACTACCTTGACTTTCTACTACCTATTCCAATACTACCTATAGCATGCTCTGCTGTATACTACCTGTACTGAACTGGGCGACTTTATATGTTCAGAACATCCCATACAAGAAAGAAACAAATCCCCTTCAGATCCCCAAGCCTTGACCTCCATGCTCTCCATAGCAGAGCTGTGCTCTCATCCCATCTGTAGTGACCACATTGTTTTATTCCAGGGTTTGTATTGGTGTGCGGTGTGTCTTTGTCATCTGCAGTGTTTCTACATTTCGGTTATATCTATGCAGCATGGGGTGTTTGTGTAAAAAAGAGAAAATCGACTAAAAAATAAGAATCTACATCTAGAGGTTTGCACGTGTGTGTGTGATCAGTATTATTGTGAGTATTATAAATATGGTCCTGTACAATAAAGGAGCAAGAGAAAACGTACAAATATACTGTACAAATATACTGTCACTGCGTCATAGATTGTCTTTTGTAACAAATAAAATAAACGTGTTTGTTCAAGAAATGATCTCTGTTATATATCTGATATATCTGAGTATAGTAAAGAATGAAACAAACAATAAATGATCCTTAAACGTAAAAACAAATGTGCATATATATATATACTTACTGTGTGTAAAATCCACGTATTTGTATTTAATGTAGTATACATGTGCAGATATATGAATAAATACATATAGATATATTTAAATAACATATTATTATATATTACTACATTTAACATATTGAATATATAATACGTGTGTGTGTATATATATATATATATACATAATGAACACGCTGTGTTTTTAAATATAGCTGTAGACTATCTACACATCTATAGGTACAGTGTGTATCTGGATTTTTTTTATATTTATTTTTTGTGTGTGTGTGTATGTATGTATATAAAAAAACTGTGTGTATGTGTATATATATATATATATATATATATACATGTGTATGTGTGTGTATTTGTTTATGTACATGTAGTTGTAGACTGCAGACACACCTGTATGTATGTACAGCATATATTTTATACACTATATGTATGTGTTTACATATTACACATACCCATGTTTACTATATTCACACATATATATAAAGGTACATATAAGTGATGCAGACATGCATTTACACCTGTCTTAATCTATCTATCTATCTATCTATCTATCTATCTATCTATCTATCTATCTATCCATCTGTACATATATATATATATATATATATATATATATATATATATACATTCACTGGGCGTAAAGCAAACAATATAAGAAAGGGTTGAGAATAGAAGGAAAGATATGTATGGAAAGAAAAAAGCGTGTATATATATATATGTATATATATATATATATATATATACATATACTCCTGCACACGTATTAAAATATGCAGTGCGCAGTGATATACATACACATGATCAGGTATGTAGTGTGTGCACATATATACATTGTCTCCTTGGTACACTGTGCACACTGTAGTGAGTTCCTGCTAGGTTGTGAGTGCTGGGGCTGAGCAGAGGCTGTTACAGAGTTAAGATGGCGTCTGTAGGACCTGCCTCTTCTCAGTGATGAGGCAATGGCTATAAATCCGTTGTTGTTTATGAAAATTTACAACTTTGCAATACAAGTTTATGAGTTGCTCGGTTCCTCCATTGGTCGCTGCTGGTCATGTGGATGGTAACTGTGAACATGTAGGGTTTTTTTTATAATTTCCCTTGTGAGAATAGAGCTGCATTCTTTAGCTGAGCTCAGTCCTGCTCTGGATGTGTCTGCATCTCCAGCCTACAGCCCAGGTTCTCTGTGTATAAGGCAGCTATGTGCCTGGAGGTTCTTATGGAGCTGCTACCCAGAACTGAGGTCCAGGATGGCAGAGCTGGATCCTTCCCCTACAATAAGGTGGGGCAGGCTGAATTCCAAACACCAGAGTGGCAGAATTTCAACTTGCAGCCTGGCTAATTTCCTGCTTCTCCTGGCACCAAAAGGGACTCGATTTCTCTCCTGTGCAGCCAAGGCGACAGCTGTCAAAGTGGCAAGGGCTTCTGTGAGCCAGAACCTAAAGGTGAGAAATGTGCACCCCTCACATCTTGCAGTGATCTCCATTGCCCAGTCCAAATAAACTCTACAGCTATTTACTGTCTGCTCAACAGCCAACTCTATCACATCACATCAAATGCCATCATATCGCCATATTATCAGGTACCACCCTGGCGTGCAATAATTGTGTACATAGAAATAGAATACATCTACACACACTCATATATACACATATACACACACACTACCCTATTGTCGCATATTAATACAATTTACATCGGCAGTAATGTGAACGATCCCTTGTATATACATTTATTATTGGCTGCCTGATGAGAAAGTTGTTTCATTCATTCATTCATTCATTCATTCATTCAGGATGCAATGGACACATCTGTTTTAAATTAAACAAATGAACATAAATACATCTTTATCTCTGCATCTTTGTAAATTGACGCATTTACTATATTCAGTTTTGTGGAATGTATTTAACTCTATAGAGGGCGGTAATACAAGCTTGTGCGAAGATAATAGATGATGGGACAGAGAATGTAACCTACAATTGTGGATGCCAGGATCCATCTAATGCATTTCTGCAGAAAGTTCTGATGTTTTTGCTGGGTTACAAATGAAATAAATAAATCGTGTTTCTATCATTTCTCATTGTTCTCCATAAACTGATTAGGGGTGGTGTTTGTTTGACTTTAGTGTATATTGTCTGTTGTCTAGTGATGAAGTATTTAATTTGCATTACAGTGCACTATGTGCTGCGTCGAGAGGTGGATTTTCAATGTGTTGTGTTGTCTCAGTGCTGCCACTCTGTGGTGGTTGGTGGTATTTACGTCTGTAATCACACTATGACTGCGTATTTAAATTAATGTTTATTGTTATAGGCAGAATACACAAGGATCATTATTTATGTGTGTAACTTAGGGTATATTTTGGTGATATAATAGGTAGTAATGGTGATTATTCTGTGACTTTTTTTACTGTAATTTACTATATGCTTAACAAAGTAAGTGTTAGTCACAGACCAACAAATTAGCTGTATATGAAATCTAAAAAGCTGAAATAACCATCTTGCTTTCAAAATTATTATTATCAGTTTTTTAAATCATAATAAGTGAGCACCTGTGTGTATGTCGTTAATGATGTTATTTAATGCTCCACTAATTTCTATGAATATTCATCATGAAATGTGTCAGGTATTTCATGTAATCAGTATTACCGACAGTGTGAGCAGCGCTGTGCTGAGCGTGTTAGTGCTCTACATTTCATGGCGTTACAAGGAGAATGTTAGGAATATCTTCATGATCTTCTCTTCTGTTCAAAATGGCTGCTGCACCTCACATTTAATGGTTTAAGCAGATTTTATTGCTTGGCAGTGAGATGAAAAGAGAAACAGAAGGGGCAGTGTCTTAAAGTGTCTGCCACAGTATCCCTATACATTTCACAGGCCCCCAGATAATTACATGCTACAGCAAGGTATACTACTCTCGTTTTCTCGTTTCTATTTTTTCTTTAATCTAATCACTATCATCTATCTATCTATATATCTATCTATCTATCTATCTATCTATCTATCTATCTCATCTTTCTACACATGGGTGAAAACACTCCTCAGTTTTTCACTTGAATCCTTTGAATGCTGCTTCCATTTTTGCAAAAAGAAAAAGCAGGTTGACAATAATATTAATGATAATGATGATACTAATAATAAGAATAAGAATAACAAATTTAAGGTATTTAAAAAAAATATAGCATAAAAATATGAATAGCTCTTTGTTCTGTGCGATTACACAAATACAAACACACATGCACACAATAGATACACAGACACACACTTTTACCTATCTATTATCTACTAATCTATCTATCTATCTATCTATCTATCTATCTATCTATCTATCTATCTCTGTGATTAGTAGATAGATAGATAGATAGATAGATAGATAGATAGATAGATAAAAGTGTGTGTGTGTGTGTATGTCTGTGTGTCTGTGTATCTGTTGTGTGTATATATGTGTGTGTTTGTATTTGTGTAATCACTGATTACAAACACACACATATATACTCACAACAGATACACAGACACAGACACACACACACTTTTATCTATCTATCTATCTATCTATCTATCTATCTATCTATCGTGGGATTACACAGATACAAACACACACATATATACACACAACAGATACACAGACACACACACTTTATCTATCTATCTATCTATCTATCTATCTATCTATCTATCTCTATCTGTGATTACACAAATACAAACACACACACATATACACACACAACAGATACACAGACACACACATATACACACAACAGATATTTTGACACACACATATAAACACACAAGATACACAGACACACACACTTTTATCTATCTATCTATCTATCTATCTATCTATCTATCTATCTATCTATCTATCTATCTATCTAAAAAAATAGGAGCAGCACAACACTACCTTATAGAGCTGTGGGTGCAAAGCCTACCCTGCCTGTATTCCATTGCAGACATAGAGAAAAGCAAAGGATGATAGCAGGCTAAAACAATGCAAAAAAAATAAAAATAAAGAAGACCTATGTTAGTCCATTTAATGTGCTACCATATCAACATCAAATAGGCTAATAAAGGTCTGAGTTTTTTTGTGCATATTTCTGGTGTGCTGCCATCCTTTCTTTCTATCTATCTATCTATCTATCTATCTATCTATCTATCTATCTACTATCTATCAACATCTATCAATCTCTATCATCTTTATCTATCTATTTAGCAATTCAATAGTAAAAAGCAGGCAGTATTCAAAAATATAAGTGAAAAAATGGACTTTTATAGCCCATAAAGCACAACACAAACTCATCCCAAATATTTACATCTAGGCAGACATATCACTTTTTTTTAGAAACATTTTGAAACATTTCAGGAAATACCAGAGTTGTGATCTCTCCCCTCCCCCATCCTGTATTCTTCTGCATAGTGTTTCAATGTATATATACATCCCTCCTATCGATTACCGTTTGATTGGTAAAGAATCCTACATACTCTATACAGGTCAGTGAGGACAGGACCCTCTTATAGTCCTCAGTTGTGCTGCCTTTGGTTCTCTTTCAGTCGCCATTACACCCCATACGGCATGAAAGTTGCACATTCTTCTAGGTATTTACAGTGGGGTTTATAGCCATGAAGGGAGAGAGAGGCTGATGGCAGAATTCCTCAGCTTGGGCCATAAAACGCTGCACTGCATTCACATAAGAGGCTTTATGTCAGGTTTTGCCATAATACCACAAAATTGATGAAGTACAAAATATTTGATGCAAGTTGTCATTTATGTCCCTGATATGAGAAATATCTATATCACTAGTGTTTATCCAGCACATGACACATACATACTTACAGATGGGAGGGGCTTTATCTGTGCTGCATGTATAAGAGAAGACATCTAATTATATACCGAATCCACATCAGACACATTCTATATATACTACACTATGCAATGCATTCATACAAAATGTATTAATATACGGGGAAAATACACTCTTCTATCTATCAATATCTATTTCTGTCTACCTATATATCTATCCATTTACATAGACTGACAGACAGATATAGGTATTAATAGATAGAAGAGTGTATTTTCCATATATTAATGTATTTGATATTAGTGCATGACATAGTGCAGTATGTACCTAATGTAGACATTATAATATGTAAATATACATATAATATATGCGTATATATACATATGCATATTTATGTATTTACATATTATAATATGTTCTTATAGTGCACAATGTACATACCGTATTATGTAATATATTCATATATATTTATACATATACTGTATATATGTACAGACTATGTTTATTTACATTTTTTACATATTTCTATCTACAACAGTGGCTATATATTTGAAGTTTAAGGATAATATTTCTTGAAGTGCATAGTTACAATATGCTAAGTTTTATTTTATGCAAGATTTGATGCAAATACTTCAATCAATGCGCTATGACTATTAACTATATGTTAGTTTTTGCACATTTCGCCTTCTAGATGATCCCTCATTATCTGTGAGATGCTTTTGCACCCACATGTGTAATATTTTCATCTATAGGACGTTGCAGAAGCTGTTTCGTTACTGTAGTACAGGAGAATCAGTCCTCACCTTCATGCAATGTGATATATATATTATATATATGTATATGGTACAGAGAGGTCTGGGATGGGAAGCTGTGAGCTATCTGGAAGTTTGCAGGCTCAGTCCCCATCCCAGGGGAGCACCATGATAGCTGCCTCCCATTGGCTACTGAATGATCAGCTGCTTATATTTGCCTGTGTCGCTTTTGGCTCCTGGCCATCCAGAAACAAACCAGTTCGATGACTACTAATAGTTATAGCTGGATGTTCTAATACACAACAAATCACAGGACTAGAGAGTGCAGAGCCAATGAGTTCTTACTTTGTGAATAGCACTTTTGCTGGGAGCCTGCCCAATGGCCAGGACTCGTTTATGGGTCAGATCCCTCTCTACTCCTCTGGTTATGATGCTCTAAGGCATTTTCCAGGTTCTTATGGGACAAGTCCCCTTCAGGAGAAGTCTTATTCTTCGCCATGTTTCTACCAGCAATCTAACACAGTCATAGCCTGCAACCGAAACTCTTATGACTATGGGACATCGTGCTTCTATCCGGACAAAGACAGCACCAGCAGCCCCAACACCTACACAGCAAGCAAGAAGGTCCATGCTGGGGAATACCTGCAATATACGGCTGATCAGCAGTACAAATCCGCCAATGTACAGAGCAAATTGTTCAATGAGGACACAACTGACCGGAAGTATAGTAGCCATGTCTACCCCTGGATGCAGAGAGGCAACACATGCACTGGTAAGACCCCAATATGTGCAAGGAGGCACCACCGAGGGGATGCATGCAGGCTGTGTCATAGTCATCTTATCAGTATATTATGGAATTAATTCTGTGTGTATGCATGTATACATATATATATTTATATATATATGTATAATGTTTTTCCATATTATACTGCTATTGTATGTATATATATGTGTATATGTAAATATAGTCTATGTATACAACATCTATATAGGTAAATGTGAGTAAATAGACATAAATGGACCATCTATACACACATATATATATATACATAAAACACATATACACACAAATATATATAATATACATGTATATAGGTATAGCACATATTGATATACACATATATAAGATAGACATGTGCATATATGCATAGCACATTAATACATAAGATATATATATATATATATATATATATATATATTATATATATATATATATACTTTTTACATGGTTGAAAGTGTCCATAAATAGACTACTAGGTCAATACAGTTAATTTTCCTCTGCTGTGTTATGAAATGGAAACATTTTCTGATTTAATACACTCTTTTTATTTTTCAAGTGAATACTTTTTTTCTACCTCTCAAGTTTTTAGAAGCATTACACAAACACTACTCCTGTTCTGTGAACAATATTTTTTTTTATATATAAATATATTAAAAACATTCTTTTCCTCATTAATGACATGAAGCCTTGCACTTGTGTAGACCCATTAACTACAGTTGTATTCTTTCCAGCTTTTCTCTGCCATTCATGTCTGCACTGTATGTTGCACACAATGCATCGCTGTGCAGTCTGCAGGCACAGGGTTGTGTGTTTGTCCACTGTATTGATTCTAATCATGTGTTGGGTTTTTTGTTTTGCAGGTACAGTGTATGGGAACCACGGCAGGAGGGGCAGACAGACATACACCAGGTACCAGACCCTAGAACTGGAGAAAGAATTCCATTTTAATAGATATCTGACCAGAAGGAGAAGAATTGAAATAGCAAATGCACTGTGCTTAACTGAACGACAAATTAAAATCTGGTTCCAGAATAGAAGAATGAAATGGAAGAAAGAAAGTAAGATTATTCATTCCTCACAGCCCAGCAGTGACCCAACAGAGGACAAGCAAGCCACTGACAGCAACACTTAGTCAGAAGGCCTCCCCTCATTCATCTGATCCCCACACCTTCCATACTATTGTCATGTCCATCTGATCTTCTGCACCCATTTAGCCGGGACCATTAGTGAAGCATAATATCATTTTCATCAAAATGTATATAAAGATGCAGTGTGAATTTAAGCAAAGGATACAATTGAATGAAGCCAGTCCTTCTCTACAAAGCAAGCTTAAAGTCATTACAGGTTGTTGTAACCCTATCTGCTATCAATGTGCAAAAATTGTGCACAAAGAGAGAGAAAAAGAATCCGGATATGTGAGGTCATCCTGTTTTCTGCAGTCTCTGGACAGAATGTTACTGTCAGCTGCATTGTAAATGTAACAATAATATTTACAGCCTCTCATTGTTGCTAACCGGGATTACAAGGCAACGATCCTACTGAAAAGGAAGCAGAGGGAATGGCTGACTCCAGTTTATTACAGCAATCCCTCCACAAAGGCTGCAGGAGAGAAAACACCCCTCATTCTATTCAAATCGTAAAACCTTTTCTTTTTAGGGACTTTCATTTGTTTATTAAATTATTGCATTGATTTTAAACCATGATGTCATTGATTGTTGCAGTGAGGAAATAAATATGTTTAATTGTCTATATATTTTATTTTACATTTGCACATTGTCCGCAATACAAAAAAAAAAAAGTGGTGCACTATTGATAAAAGCTAATTGAGCCCCTAGAACATAAATGAGGAGGTTCCTGATATATCAGACACCATCAGGGCTGTGAGAGGCTACTCATTTCCTTTGAGGACATTTCAACATTTCCAATCATTCCAGACTTATAGTAACATATAAGCAATATAGATATATATTTAAGATAGAAAAAAAATATATAAGTTTATTTTGGAATAAACAGCATCAGCAGCATTTCTGGTGCAATTTCTCGGTATTAATCTGCCTGTTTGTGAACTGTGGCTGCTGGAGCCGGTACATTTGGTATTCACTAATGGAAGCTGTGAGGGGAATGCAATAATTTTTCTGTAATGGGATGTAACCTCAATTCGACCCCGGCCCTGCAGTCCCCTTTTACTCTGTGAAGAGACTTGTCATTACAGCGAGGCGGCCAGACGGTGGCGCTCGAGTCTGCCAAAAGTATTGGTCTGTGTTCGGGAGCGCGCAGGGATGCGCGCCCCCTCCAGCATCCTCCCAGCTCCCCCACTCATGCACCAGTTTACCTCTAGAGGTCATCAGGCAGGATTTACGACTGGACAACAAAAGCACGTGATTCAAAGTCGTACCCCATATTTGGGTGCCTACGTAGGAGGGAACCAAGTACATGTCCCAGTCATTTCCATAATTCATCATAAATTGTGCAAGGGTGCTATAGACGCACAAAACGACCCAGAGCCACAAATCAAGCACACACATATCAAAAAACAAATGAGCTCTTATTTTGTAAACTCATTTTGCGGTCGCTATCCAAATGGCCCGGACTACCAGTTACATAATTATGGAGATCACAGCTCGGTGAACGAGCAATACAGGGATTCAGCAGGCATGCATTCCAGCAGGTACGGATACGGCTACAATGGCATGGATCTCAGCGTTGGGCGATCAGCTTCCAACCACTTTAGTGCCAATGACAGAGCAAGAAATTACCCATCCAACCAAACCTCCTCTACAGAGCCAAGGTATAGCCAACCTGCAGGGGCTTCACACTCTCCAAGTCCACCTGACCCTCTGCCCTGCGCTGCTGTGCCCACCCCGCCTGTCAACGAGAGTCACCCAGGAGTCAAAAACTCTCTAACTAACTCCAACAGCAGCAACACCACGTCCAATGCCAGCAGCACCAGCAGCAACAGTGCCAGCATTAACAGAGAAGGGCTTGGGGCTTCTTCTTCTGGTGCTGAAGATGACACTCCAGCCAGCAGCGACCAGGCAAGTTCACAGAACGGCCAGAGCCCTGCTTCTTCAGTGCAGCCCCAGATCTATCCCTGGATGAGAAAACTGCACATAAGTCATGGTAAATAAGTCTTATCCTTATTCTATTTGCACAATTGCAGTACCTGTAGGATGTGTGGGTGGGTGGTGGGGGGAGGCAGAATGCAACTTTCAGCCGCTATAATTGCTGGCCATGAGTGTAGACATATTTATGGCTATAGAATAGAATAAAGAAAAATCTAATTGCTGTATATCTATGGCCTATAGCGCCTTTATAGTCATGTCTACACTCAGTATAATTTAGGACATTCTATCAAGTTTAGCATCAGTGTGTATTAGTATTATTACAAGACTTGCATTATTAATGTATATGATATTATTTTATATTTTACATTCTTGTAATTAGATGCCACCAGTTCATAGATGAAATGAACCCATCCTTAATTAGAAGTGAATTGTGTCAAAATGAGTGATGGTCTTAATATTTGTTGAACTAATTGCATGATGTCCTTTTATTTTGTAGACAATATAGGAGGACCAGAGGGGAAGAGGGCTAGGACAGCTTATACCCGCTATCAAACTCTGGAGCTGGAGAAGGAATTTCATTTTAATAGATACCTGACTCGCCGAAGGAGGATTGAGATAGCCCATGCCCTGTGCCTATCCGAGAGACAAATTAAAATATGGTTCCAGAACAGAAGGATGAAATGGAAAAAGGATAATAAGCTGAAAAGTATGAGCATGGCAGCTGCAGGGGGGGCATTCCGCCCATAGATGTTTTCAACTATTACAATATTGTCACCATAGACTTTTTAGGACTCTTGTGTGTGACTTCAGTGAAGAAACCTGTTTTGTCCCCCCCCCCCACCCCATATACAATCCAGTCCATGATGACCCCCTTCAGCAGGAGGAATATAGCTGCAGCTGCTTTATGTATATGTTTTGTTTTGGATGGCAATGTCTTGACAATTGTAAATGTTTTAACTTATTTGACTATGTAAAACGCTATGTGTTACTTGAAGTAACAGAACAACAAAAAAAAAATGTTTATTTCTAATGTTCTGTGTTGCATTCAATTTGCAAAAAGAAAAAAAAAAAAAGAAGAAGCTGTACATGTTTGTGAAGTGTAACTATGTTTGTATACTACAAAGCGTCTACCTACATTTCCAGATAATACTACCTATGTGAATAATATGTTGTAGAGGTGAATTGTGTTGTTAGTGTGGTGAGTAGTGACACAAACTGTGATCCCCAGCGGTCTGTCCTAGCTGTGCCTTTTTGTATCTCATGATGACTCTGCACGACCTCTTGTAAAGTGGCTGCACTGGCAGCTAAGTGTATGTACTATTATGTGTTTGTTCAGAAACCTAATGATATAGTCCAGCTTGGCTGTTTAAGCAATTGCTATATATATTTTTTTTTTTTTGTAATTTTTTTCATGAAAAAAATATGACTGGAAAAAAAAATAAACTTTCTACTGAAAATACAGATCTGTGTGTTCCAATCATTATCTGGGGGGTGGCAGCTGTTTGATTGATTATTTAAACATATAGGAAAAAACATTATGTTTATGGTGGAAAATTACAAATTCACAATGATCAATTAATTTAATTAAAATTGTAAACAATGTACTGAAAGATTATGGCAGTATAAAGGTAAAAAGGGATATGACTGCTTAGCTGGGTGTTCATTTTCAGACCATACTTTCTTTTATAGACTGTTTACTTTTGTAGGTGAAAGCAGTCTCAGTGATTTTAATATAAGATAGTGTCTACATTCTAGATGGGTTCCTATAAGTTGTCTCCCCCAGATCTTTCAGGCTTGACTTACCTTACCTGAGCTTGACTGTAACTCCTCTCAGCCTGTAATGGAAATGGAAAGAGCTCCCTTTGCTAAGTGCTTACATTCTTGTCTTCCCTAAGTTATATAACAGTAAACTTTATAAGCCTCAGTTCCGGCTATGTGACATTTGGTTGCCAAATGAATAGGGTTTTGTCTATGAATTAGATCGTAAAATCCTCCATAGCACAGACAGATAGGCTCACTGGCTATAAAATGTCACGTGGGGCTATTAAAGTAAGTTTTATGGTTTTGGGGAGTAGACGTCCAACATTATATACCACATATCATATAATCTCACTCATGCTGGACATCACTTGGCTTCTAGTAGGACACACCAGGCTTGCAAGCATCACCTAGTTCATGCAGCTTTCTGGAGCTCAGAGCTCCTCATCTTGGCATTATATCTACTCATTTACAATTTAAGGTGAGTTCTGCATAAAGTCCAGCACTTGGGACAATTCATATTATATATGTTTAGCTCTGATTATTCTGTGGTATACTTGGTCTATCTGAAACTTTCTTCCAATCTTGGTCGGCCATATTATCTCCTTAGTGTAACTATAACAATATTCATGTTATTTATTTTAAACTTGCCAATTATTCTTTGTAAAGGTCTACTAAGTATTTAGATATTGAGTTTGTATAAAAAGTCAAGACTTTGTTATCAGAGCTGCGGTCTACTCTTCTGTATCATCCTTTGAACCTTGTCACACCAGGATGGTACTTACCTTCTAATAAACACTATTCACTTCACCCAAGTCCTTATCTGTCCAAGGAGTGAAAGTGGCCAATATCAAAGGAAGCTCAGAAAGAAAGCGAAATCCCCCTGAAGATACATTCCATGTTTCTGGGGAAGAATTTGGATAGGCCCCAGCTGTGTGTTACTTCCCATAGGTTTAGTGTCAATAGTGTCTTCACACTGCACTGTGATCAACACACCAGGAAGTTGGGGAGAAGATCTGACATTACACTTAGATGAAAACTTTCACTTTTTAGCAGATCCACAAAGGAAAAGTGTTAGAGAAAATTGTGTGAGAGGTCCAACTGGGTCAAGCCCTGGGTGAGCGCCACACTCCTCCATCCCAGCCATCCCAGGTATCTGGCAATTGTTGGTAGATCGGTAGGTTAGGAACCAATGCTTGGGATTTTTTTGTTAGTAATCTCTGGGCGAAAGTTCAAACAAGTCATAAAATTTTATGGCTGACACCAGGAACATTTGGTCACTGTTTCCTTTCCGCTTTGTTATTGTTTTCTACATTTCTTTAACATTTAGATTAGCATAAAATATGATCCCAATATAACTGACAAGAAGGTGACTTCTCAGGGGCTCCTATTATATCTAAGGACACAATTGCACTAACTGTTCATACATTTTACTAGTATGTTAGCAAAATAAGGTTTATGTTAATGAAAGATCTATCTAAATAGAAAAAAAAGAGCAGCACTGCAGTATAGGGTGCAATTCAGCCAAGTAATCTTCAATACTCTTGATAAATACAAAACCAAATAAGGGTTGTAGCACTCAAGTAATAGATGATAAACTTCAAGCCTTTATTGTGGCATAGGGTACACGATGGCCAACGTGTACCCTATGCCACAATAAAGGCTTGAAGTTTATCATCTATTACTGGAGTGCTGCAACCCTTATTTGGTTTTGTATCTATCTATCTATCTATCTATCTATCTATCTATCTATCTTTGTACCTTTATCTATTTAGCTATGTGTGTCTACTCATCTGTCTGCAACTATCTTTCTGTCCTTTTTTATCACTTTATTTGTCTATCTATATTTTATTGGTGTGTTGGCAAAATAAGGTTTATGTGTATGAAAGATCTATCTATCTATCTATCTATCTATCTATCTATCTATCTATCTATCTCTATCTGTCCTTTCCTTTTTCTCTTGTCTGTCCATATTTTGCCTTCTTTCTATATTTTTTCTTTCTCTCCAACGTTCTTTCTGTCTTTGTTCTTTTCTGATTTCTTTTATCTTCTTTTCCTGTAGTGAATATTTAAATTATTCTTACTACTAATTTATTTATCCTCTGGCTGTTTGTGTCAATCGACTAGTAGTATCATCTACTAATATATCCAACCATCTTTAATATAGCTTGCATAAAATGTAATTTATCAATAGAATAACTGTATATCTATCTACTGATATACTATATAGTATCTATCTATCTATCTATCTATCTATCTATCTATCTATCTGTCTATCTATCTCTATCTATCTTATCTCTATTTCTAGATATCTATATATTTTCCTTCCTTCTCTATCTATCTATCTATCTATCTATCTATCTATCTATCTCTATCTATCTATCTCAATGTAATCCATCTATCTGTCTATCTATCTCTTCATCTATGAAGAAATTAATGGATAACTCAAAAGACAAATATGAAAGGAAAGAAAGATCAATACTAAATATGCAATCTATCTACATTGAATGTACATCTCACTAGGTAATCCTAATTTAATAGCACAAGAAATGTGTGTGTGTGTGTGTGTGTGTGAGTGTGTGTGTGTGTATATATATATATACACACACACACACACACACAAACACATATATGTGCGTGTGTATATGTGTATGTGTATATGTGTGTGTTGTACATTTTGTATAGGCTGTGGGTTTCAAAACAAATGCTATCTACACTCCTCCAACTACTGTACATGTTGTCCACTGTTCATGTTCAACTCATGTTACAATTGTTGCTGAAACATCTATACATTCATTTTATGGTATTAGTTAAATATATTTTTCTCATGAGAGTTAATTTGCATGAACTGGGTTAAATTGTGCAATATTTGACAATATACTTGGTAAGAAAGTAATTATACTTTCATACATTTTTATATGGATGGTCAAGCAGAAGGAAACTCTCATATCTACACAACCACAGCTTATTCATATAAAATACATGCATTTAATACATTATGGATGAGTTAAAAGCTATTTTTTTTTTCTTTAGAAATTTAAAATCCTATCTATCTATCTATCTATCTATCTATCTATCTATAATCTGTCTGTGTTTCTCCCTTTGTTTTTTTGCTTGGTAAAGTTGAGTTAGTGATAGAATTGTACCTGACATGACCACAAACTACATCCACTGTTGTTTTAATTATCAATACTGATAATTTTATATTACATTCTTTTCCACAATATTTTATTTAAAATACACCTTTTTAACTATTTTTTTCTTTGAAAACAATATTTACTTAACGTTGCTGTTCAAACAATTGCAATTCTGTGGAGCAGCCCTCGCTTA
Source organism: Allobates femoralis (assembly GCA_033576535.1). Lineage (NCBI taxonomy): Eukaryota > Metazoa > Chordata > Amphibia > Anura > Aromobatidae > Allobates > Allobates femoralis. The sequence continues at coordinate 473,885,779 of JARQOC010000005.1, forward strand.
AGGTGAAGACTGTCAGAGCTTAACAAATCACAGCTCCCTCAGTTCACTGCCAGGTTAAGTAAATGCAGAGAAAGATAAATCTGCAAAGCTTAGTATCACCAGCAGAGCTCGCTTCAGACCAAGTTCACCGACAACACTATGCTAGGCAAGCTTTTTTTTTTCCTTTCTCCTTCCTACTTTTTCTTATAAGAAACTCTTTCAGAGAACATAAAGCAATCAGCAATGAAACCCTAATTTGCAAGTTGGATCAGCAGTCTCTTGTAGAATTATAATAGGTTTCATGGGCAGCTCTGTTATCATTGTCCTCTAATTGCATTGTATATGTTTAATACACTTTCATTATTTTATACGTTCAAACCAGGATAAAAGTGTTCATCTAAACAGCAGTATGACTATGTGTGTATTGGTGGTAAAATATAAGTGTATATGTGTGCGGTGTTGTATATGTGTATGATCCTATGAGCCTGTGCATACAGGAGTACAACGAGGTCAAAAAGTTGGAGGTCAAAAGTTTAGTCTTTGAGCTGCTCCAAGTCATCATCTATCCAGACAAAGTTGGATGTCAATGTTATATAGTGGACATTCTGCCCATCAGCACAAAAGATAAAAAGTGTTGTGCGTTCCCCTAGCATCATAGACTGGACTCCTGTTGAACCCTAGCGCTTAAATGACCCTAATTACCAATGCAAGGATAGAAAAATGATTCCTTTCAACGGCCGGAGCTGTATTTCATTTGCAGCCATCCACACTATATACTATAGAATGAATGAAGCTGTTCCATATGGAGCAGGTAGAAAAAAAAAGAGAAGTGCAGAGCAGAAAGTAGCCACATTCAATGGTTTATCATTTTATTTTATTTCAGGAAGGAAAAATCAAGTCAAACAATATTAGAAATGAAATAAAACATGACATTAATAAAACACAATTTAGCAGTATATATACTAATATATGAGAATATGTTATATTACATCAGATAAAGTGGTCATATACGCTGCCAGTATATTATAACATCACATTTGTTTTCTAATATCTGACAATCTATTAACTGACGTTTAAATCACACATATATATGTGATTAATTAATTATATACACACACAAAGATATAAAGACAGATAGACACATACATGCATAGATAGATATATATTAAACATCCTATATAATAATAACAATAATAATAGCAACAACATTGATTCCGCTAGCGAAGCATGCAGGAAACATTTTGAGTTTTGTTTAGATGTCCTATTATTATTAAAAGTTGCAATATTTTGGATCTTGTTAATTTTCACAGGGAGAACAATTTAACTAAATATATATATATTTATATATATATAAAAATATATATATAGTACAATATCAATACGTACGTGAGAAGGGCCAGTCTGTCTTTTATACAAATATATATTTATATGAGATATTTATACTATATACATATATAATATAGTAAATATATATATATATATATATATATATATATATATATATATATATATATATATTACACTTGAGAGAATGAAAGAACACTTTTCCTATTCGCAGTGTGGCTAGGTATTTTGTTTCCTGGCTTTCTTGTATAGTTGATGTGAGGTTGTTACCGACTTCCTGACCAATCATTAATCACTTATTAAATGTTTCCAGATTTCGTAAATTGGACAGGATTTTCCTTTTTGGTAATGATCGCTTGATGTAATAGTTAATTTCTTGTAATCTGCACTCAGAATTGATAACGGGTAAAGAGTTTTATCTATATTCTAGATAACATTATAAGGAGAAAAAAAAAAAAGAAATAGGCAACAACATTGACAAGTTGTGAAAATGTGTCCTGTACCCACCAGCCTCCTTCAGTGAGGTCACTAGGCTTCCTCAGAACCCCGATCAACAAGAGTGATGCATTTCATAACCTCTGTAATGTGTACTTTTCCATAATTTATTCTTCATTTTCTGTCACAAGAAGTGACCTGCTAGAAACTCCCTGCTGTCTAAAAGACACTTGCTGGACCTCTTAGAAAAGCTAAGTCCAAGGCCGAGGTGAACCTCAGGTCAGCGAGTCTAACAAATATGAAAATGTCGCCTGGTGAACTGCAAGGCTCCTTATTTAACAAAGACTGTCAATGGGAAGATTAATACCAAACCAAATGCGCCCAGTGTCACTTCTCGGTCACTTTGAAACCAACACCCAGTTACTTGTGCAAGAAAATGACTACATTTCCACTGAAAGACACTAGCAAAATAAGGGGGAACCATAAATTGCAATATATATATATATATATAATATATATATATATATATATATATATATATTAGCAATATCAATTACTACATTGATGGTGCTGTACATGAGAAGATTTTAGATAAGACATTCCAGACTAATATGGTTTACAGTAAACGAATTAACAGTGTCAGACTGGTACAGAGATGAGATCTGAATATACAAACAAAACAATTATGACCGTTTATTTGTAAGTATATACCAATGTGTATATATGTCTAACCTCACACATGTTAATTTTTACTCTTTTTTTTTTATAAGAGATAATTCATAACAAAATCTACAGATGAAGTAGCTTTGTATTAAAGGTACGTATCGCTGCTGATGTAATTAATATTGCTATTGTTGTATCCAATTTGATCTAAAGAACAGTACTATTTTACTTTTGACCAAATGAGCACACAGCTGCTTGGAGCAGAACTGATTTGCTGCTTCGTGGCAGAGTTTAGATAACCATAAATCTTGCAGGAAAATGTTTAAATGTCTTCTAGTGAGATAACGCCTGGTGGTCTTGGCTCAATTCTTAATGATAACAAAACCTCAAAGACAACTAAACAGGCCTTTTGAAATGTACATAGTCACTTTCAGGCATTTTGCACCCATATTAAAGGCACATTTGCCCATATAGAACTTTTATGAAGTGCCAACCACAGAGAGATTTCACACTGCAGAGAAAGGTCTGGTATTGAGCTCAGAGGCTAAATAGGTTCAGATCGTGCAGGACTATATGTGAACAATCTGTATGGAGTACATCATATTAAATAAATACTATGGGACATTAATATGTGTGTTCATATCTATGTAGACTGAGCTCAGTGCGACACAGTTTATTAGAAACGTGTTGGTAAAAATTCGGAGTATTATTTAACAGTTAAATAACAAATAAAGCTGCAGTACACATAACTATGAGATATATAGGATAGATAGATAGATAGATAGATAGATAGATAGATAGATAGATAGATAGATAGATAACACAACAATGTTTTTTTTTATTAATTATTTGTAACCTCCTTTTTTCCCCACACAAAGCTGAATATAACATCCATGTTTCTTTTCTGGGTGTGTAGGGCAGGGAATCAGGAAAAAGAACAATTTGCAGAAATCTTCTCATCCCTCTACAGAATGCAAATGAATGAAAGTTCGCCATCTGCTCCCTTTATGCTTCACATAGCAAGGTAAATGCCTCCTGTGCTTTTTTTTTAATGCACTAATTATAGCTGGGTTGAAAAAAAAATAAAAAAATAAAAAAAAATATATATATATATACACACATACATATTCATAAATTCAGTCAATCATGTTAAATGTGCTCATTATTTCAACGTTATTATAGTATATAGTTAAATTTGCATATATGGTAACATGACACTGTGTTGTTGCTCTTTCTTTCTTGTTTTTTTCTTTCTCTTTCTATCTTCTATTACCAATGTATGGCTGGGCAGCAAGCACTGATTTGTAAATTGTGGTTACACAGCTACATTTCACTCATTTTTTTCTAGTGGTATAAACAAAACGATTATACTGTCAGTCCTATTAATAATTCATTATCTATAATGCCCAGAGAGAGGATGCACCATGTCCAGGACGTGATTACACAGAGCAGCCATATATACTGCCTCATAGCAGCTCTCCCTTTCCCCTCTAGCAACATGTGGAATACAAGTGCCATATTCCACTTCTTTAGAGAAAAATAATTAAAATACAGACTATGTTGTCTGTTGTAAAAAAAAAAGGCACATTGGAGTTGTTCTACGTGCAAGACAAAGCATAACCCTCCACATAATGATATTTACTGCTTTACCCAGATGCCAGGATTATTTGCACAGCCAATATGCTTAGATCACATCTAAAGTCAGCTGTTGTCTCCTGATCACCTTGTGAGTTATCAGAGAGGTATATACAGCTCTGAACTGTCTCCCACACTGCGCCATGGCTCTTCTATGTGCCACAGGGAGTTTACCCCTGAACATTAGTTTATTTATTGCAGCAATAAATAGATCATGTGTTAGTACATAGAAGTCAGTGATTACTTTACAGTTGGAAGAAAAAACAATATTTGCATGTGACTTGTTCCTTAAGTGCTATATACTAGCAAAATTAGCAAAATAAAGTGTATATCATTATTATATCTATAAAATTGGCTCTCATGTAGTCATCTATGCCTGCCTGTACATCATACACAGCAATGACTCCCATATAGCCAGCTATGCCTGTCTGTACAACCTACACAGCAAAGGCTCCCATATAGTCAGTTATGCCTGCCTGTACATCATACACAGCAATGACTCCCATATAGTCAGCTATGCCTGCCTGTACATCATACACAGCAAAGACTCCCATATAGCCAGTTATGCCTGTCTGTACATCATACACAGCAATGACTCCCATATAGCCAGCTATGCCAGTCTATACATCAAACACAGCAATGACTCCCATATAGCCAGCTATGCCTGTATGTACATCATACACAGCAAAGACTCCCATATAGTCAGCTATGCCTGTCTGTACATCCTACACAGCAATATCTCCCATACAGCCAGCTATGCCTGTCTGTACATCATACACAGCAATGACTCCCATATAGTCAGCTATGCCTGTCTGTACATCATACACAGCAATAACTCCCATACAGCCAGCTATGCCAGTCTGTACATCATACACAGCAATGACTCCCATATAGTCAGTTATGCCTGTCTGCACATCATACACAGCAATAACTCCCATATAGCCAGCTATGCCAGTCTGTACATCATACACAGCAATGACTCCCATATAGTCAGTTATGCCTGTCTGCACATCATACACAGCAATGACTCCCATATAGCCAGCTATGCCAGTCTGTACATCATACACAGCAATGACTCCCATATAGCCAGATATGCCTGTCTGTACAACCTACACAGCAAAGACTCCCATACAGCGAGCTATGCCAGTCTGTACATCATACACAGCAATGACTCCCATATAGTCAGCTATGCCTGTCTGTACATCCTACACAGCAATGACTCCCATATAGCTAGCTATGCCAGTCTGTACATCATACACAGCAATGACTCCCATATAGTCAGCTATGCCTGTCTGCACATCATACACAGCAATGACTCCCATATAGCCAGATATGCCTGTCTGTACAACCTACACAGCAAAGACTCCCATATAGCCAGCTATGCCTGTCTGTACATCCTACACAGCAATGACTCCCATATAGCCAGCTATGCCAGTCTGTACATCATACACAGCAATGACTCCCATATAGTCAGCTATGCCTGTCTGCACATCATACACAGCAATGACTCCCATATAGCCAGATATGCCTGTCTGTACAACCTACACAGCAAAGACTCCCATATAGCCAGCTATGCCTGTCTGTACATCCTACACAGCAATGACTCCCATATAGCTAGCTATGCCAGTCTGTACATCATACACAGCAATGACTCCCATATAGCTAGCTATGCCAGTCTGTACATCATACACAGCAACAACTTTGCATAGCTAATGCCTGTTAAGTCACATGAACATATACATATATATGTACAGACTAACAGATATTAATTGTATTACTTGATGGGTGGGCATGGGTTGCATCTCATGGCTGTGGTTGCAATTACACATATCTACAGACCATACTGTGGGCCATTTCTGTATATGTTCTAGAATTAACAGCACAGTCCCCAGACTCTGAATAAAACAACATAAAGCATAACTATATTAATAGGATTCTAGCCAATCCTATAATGCACTGCAGCTTAATCCAGGAGCATCATATAATACAATGGAGCCATAGGAGAGCATTGCTGATCTAAGTGCATCTTGTTTTAGTGTGATAGCATACAGGTTAGTGGTTATAGGTGACACACATACACATCAAGGAGCCCCTCCAGGACCGATCCACAGATCAATCCTACTACTAGTGCATTTGTTATTATTCTACCATAGCATGATATTAGTCGTTACATACAGAGGGTTACATACAGTATGATAGGACAGGGCAGCCTCCTCCAGGGTAGACTCACACAGGCGATCATTACTGATCTGAGTACATTGCTTGCTCATATTATAGGCTGTGGTGTAATATGATTGTGATTAGTATTGATCCCTGGTGTTGTCCTCTGAATCTGTGGCAGGGATTTTAGTCTGATGATGTTCCAGCTGCAGTTCAGTCTATAAGGGGTGACTTGCAGTGCATTTATCATCCTGGTGTTTCCTTATCCGGGGTGCAGAGCAGAGCCCTGATTGGCTGGCCTGGTCACATGGGTGTGTAACTTTGCACACTTGACAGGGAGTAGGAGGGTTTTGTGCAGAACAGAAAAACGACAACGCGAGAAAAATTAGTATTTTTTGTTGCACTTGCACAAATTAATGGCCATGAGTTCGTTTTTGATAAACTCCAACTACATCGAGCCGAAATTCCCACCCTGCGAAGAATATGCCCAAAGCAACTACTTGCACAACCAGTCTCCAGAATACTACGAGCGGCCGAGGGAGCCCGGCTTCGAGGCTCCTCCTGAGGCTCTGTACCCCGGTCCGAGCAGCTATCCAGAGCCCAGCTATGGATACAGCCACCTCCCCGCCAGCCACAGCGCTGGGGTGACCCAGGAGGGCATCTCTGGGAAAGGGCACACTCAGCCTCCACAACTGCTCCAAAGCCACGTCCTCAGGCAGCCACCAGCACCAGCAGCAGCACAGCAATGCGAGCCCATAGGAGGATCCACTGACAGCATCCATCCGGAGAAGAGTGCTGCTGGCCTGAAATGCAGCAAGGAACCAGTGGTCTATCCATGGATGAAGAAGATACATGTCAACACAAGTAAGTGGCACCCAAGCAACGTGTCCTGGGTCAGCTGGGAGGATTCCTGGCCAAGCCATTATCCTTTGTAGCCTTAATAGACTGTATATTGGCACCGATGTGTTGGGGAGGTAACTACAGATGCCATAGAATGTAATTGCCCCTGCCATTGAGCCTGGGCCATACGCCTTTAAGACTCCACCACCATATAGTGTGGCGATCCGTTGTTTGGTGCATTGGCTGTAGTCTGGGGTTTGTTCTTCTGTCCTTCCTTTATATGAAGGATGGTCATTATTTCATGATTATGTCCCATTGCTTTTCTCTTCTTTATGCTCAGTTAACCCAAATTATACTGGCGGGGAACCCAAGAGGTCTCGGACTGCGTACACCAGACAGCAAGTCTTAGAGCTGGAGAAGGAGTTCCACTTTAACCGCTACCTCACCAGACGCCGGAGGATAGAGATCGCCCACACTTTGTGCCTGTCTGAACGGCAGGTCAAGATCTGGTTCCAGAACAGAAGGATGAAGTGGAAGAAAGACCACAAATTGCCCAACACCAAGATGCGATCTGCAAACCCATCAGCCCCGAGCCAACAGTCCAAAGTACAGGGCCATCAGCACACAGATGGCTCCACCACCCCATTATTATAAGGCTTTAATGGCTCTGAGCCAACTGCTGGGGATCACTTGGACCAAATGACTATGGAAGGAAAAAACAATCGATGATATTATTGGATACAAAGTCCTATCTCCTACCTGGACAATTGTTCCTGTACACAAGGAAATGGATGGAGACTTTTCTTGTTCTATTTATGTACTTGACTGTATACGTATCAAAACTAAGGGTGTATATGTGTATATGAATATTTACATATAGTTCAGTGTCTACATAGGTAGAAAAACTATTTTGTATACAAGACACATACGTCACAGATGCATTTATGGGATATTATGTGATAAAGGTATGGACTGATATATTACACATATACATATAGCTGTGGGTATTTAAGAAAAGAAAAAAAGCGACATTTTTAAGGATTTATTTAATGGTTTCTTGAAGAAGAAATCAGCTCGTCTGTAAATACCAGCTAGGCAACAGCATTTCTGTAGACACAAAGTAACTGTTTTCCCTGCTTGGCTCTCCCTGTGACATCAATGTATGTGTGACACTTTCCCTGACTGTTAGGATTTCTGTAGAAGGCCTTTGATCGTCCTGAAGGCGAGAATACATTGTAGATCCAGTGGTGGTACATGTCGTGGACTCTGTGCTGTATTATTGTGGTGCTAAACGCCAAGAATATTCTGTCAAATTAAAGATTTCAAAAACAGACGTTTCTAAACCTGTTTAGTATTGAACCTAGAGATGGTATATAGAGCATATGGGATGTCAGAACCTCCACCATCATCAAGACAAACAGAGAGCAGCTGGTGATATAGGGGACAGAGGCTCATTCTGCAGTGAAAATGTTATGTAGCAGGAAGACTGTATGTGTATGTGTGTGTGTATATGTGTGTGTATATATATGTGTGTATATGTGTGTGTATATATGTGTGTATATGTGTGTGTGTATATGTGTGTGTGTGTGTGTGTGCATGTATATGTGTATGTGTGTGTGTATATGTGTATGTATGTGTGTTTGTGTATATGTGTGTGTATATATGTGTGTGTGTGTGTGTGTGTGTGTGTAATGTAGGCTGAGTATTAGAACATCTACGTAACCTTTAAAAAAAACCTGGCACTGCAATCTTTATGAACCATTTGAAAAGCAGCCATTAAACATATAATAATATGTCTAGCACATATGCTATTAAGCTCTTAGTAATTCTTATTACCCCACATGGTGTACCCTAAATATTTTTGTTTGCACAGAATCTGATATTAATATTATCATTAGAAGTAATAATTGCAGCAGTAGTGCTAGTAGTAGCAGCATTCCATTTTTATTTTTATTATAAAACATGTAACAATATAAGATCATTTTGACTTATAATGGCTTATTTGTACCTCACCAGACTTTCCTAAGGATTACATTTGGAAAATTAAATCACTACAGAAGCCATGGCATTTCTAAAGAAAATGACGTCACCCCTGTTGGATATACCTTTAATGAACCTAAACATACTCCTTAGGAGAATTGAGGCCGGGTAAATCTGCAGACAGTTCCATCACAACAAGGTACCTATGCATTAGGACGCTTTATTTAGTAGTACATATTTAAATTTAAATACATGTGTATGTCCCCATGTCTCTATATATACCATATACACTTATGTATAAATCTATCTATCTATCTATCTATCTATCTATCTATCTATCTATCTATCTATCTGTAACCAGAAAACCTGTCTATCTGTATATATATATATATATATATATATATATATATATATATATATATATACATATATAGTATTTTTTTTTCCTTTATTCTATCTTTTTATTCTTCCATTTATTATTTGTTCTTTGTCCTGTCAAATAGTCTGTCCTTTGCTAAGGCAACCAGAGTTCATCCAGAGGACACGGTTTCTGTCTATTGAGTTTTTTTTTAAGATGCAAGCTGACCCTCAAACCCTTGACCTTTAGTGTAGAGTTCCACGTAAAACGAACCATCTTTTATGTAAACCTGGCAAATCGTTGCATTTGCAAAAGAAACCCCATAAGAACCAAAAACGTAATGTTTAATATTTGTATAAAATAGGCGAAGCAAGAGTTGGCCTCAAGAAGTATGCTAGATGGGTTCCTTGAAGCAATAGGGCTATCTCCCCAGATCACTGGTTTGCCTCTGGTGTATCCAGATGCTAATTGATCTGAATTCCTAAGATTTTACATCTTGCTTTTGAAATAGCTTCTAAGATTAGAATGATGTTTTATTTGTATTGTGTTTAGAAATAGGATACCACACAGAGAAAAGGACTGGACACAGCCCCAGGCGAGATATATAATGCCCGGCCATTCTGATTGGCTGATTGGCTTTCTCTAAGCTGAATGATAGCTGTGGGGCAAGGGTGTACTGACTATTTTATTAATGTGGTAACATATAAGGTGGGAGATACAATGGAACATGTAGAACATAGCACCCTGCTGCAAATGAACTATCCTGAAGAGTGTGTGTGTGTGTGTGTGTGTGTGTGTGTGTGTGTGTGTGTAATATTTGCCATGTAGTGCAAATAATACTGTAATGCAATTAACATCAAAGGATAAAATATCATGGACTCCCCCTCTTCTTCTGTACATATTTAATTTTATCTGCTCCCTCCTTTGCCAAATATCCTCCCCTTGTCTCTCCCCCTCTTTCTTTCTTTCTTCTGCCTCTAACCCTCTTTTCTGACTACCTCCCATTTACACTTTATTTCCCATTTATCTTTTAGTCATTCTCTTTAGACTTTTCTATCCTCTATGTTTGATCATACAGACTTTCTCTTTTCTATCTATCTATCTATCTATCTATCTATCTATCTATCTATCTATCTATCTATCTATCACATTATATGTATATATATGTATACATGTATTCTTACACCCTTCTTCCACGATTCACTCTTCTCCTTTCATCTGCTCACTGTCTGAATGTTGTATTCTTCCTTTTTTTTCTATTTCTGTATCTCTACCCCTCCCAATTCTATATAGCTCCTTCATTTATTGTCTAATGCTAAGGTGTGCTACATTTTTATTCTCTGTCTAGTTTATTTTTATTTATTCATTTCTCAGCTCTTTTTCTTTTCTGCCTCCTCTTTCTTTCCTTTCATAGTTTCTTTCCATCCATTTTCAGTAAGTTACAGTCAAATACACAATGTGTCTCTATGTCATGCCAACCTTTCTCTATTTCTCCCTCCTCATTCCTTCTTTCGGTTTCTCCTATTTCATGGCAACAACCCATGTAGGCAAATCATAATGTGCCCCACCCTGCCTATCCACATAGATCTTTTCATAACTGGATCACTTGAACACAAGTATATATAAATATTGTCAGCAAAGCGCCCCACACATACAGTTCATAACCCATGAAAACCATTGCTCTCACATTACACTTCACATGTAGCTTCTCCATACTATGGATATTTGATATATATTCCCAGCAATCAACAGCAAGGATTCAAATAGCCAACTAATCAGTCAACTTCAAGGGAAAGTATACATGCTCATAGAGCTGAGGCTGATCCTACCTTCTATAAGGAGCTACATTGCTGATATGTAATAACATGGACTCTTTGATAACTCATTGGTGAGGCTTGCATTACTCTGTTATTATGTTGAGATAAGATCTTCATTTATACTCATGTAATTGTGTGTATTGGACCCATCTTTTGGTGCTCATGCTCAGCTAATGTGGTGACAGTTTGGAATGTGTTCACTGTACTCTGTTTATTGTATAGGGCAGGGGGTTTAAAAACTAATTATAATGACACTGAATGACAATATTATAATTAATTATAATGACACTGTATTGTGATAGGATGCTGCAATGAAATGCAAAATCTGCGAATTATCAGCTAATCTGAAACTACAGATCCCAGCATGATTCACCATATAGGTGTCTGGGATGTAACTATACATTGCTATAAGCACATTGTCCTCTTTGTGTAAAGTATGGTGTAAATTGTCAGTATTTTCTATTTTGAGGTATTTCTAGGTGTTTTCTGAAATCCACATTTCTAAATGCAATACCTGTGCAGTATTCAGGTGTCAGTCTCAGTGGATTGTGCATGGTGATGGCTGTATATGGTTAGGATTGGATCTTTCCTATTCTACCTACTAGGTAAAGATTGCTGATAGTTTGCCAGTTTGTTCCTGCCTAGCCCTTTTTTTTGCCCATGTACCGATATCTTTGGTTGTAACCAGTCTATTTGCCTGATAGGGAATTGCATATTTTAGCCCTTTTCTGTTCTGGCCTTCATACATGGACATGGGCATAAAAAACCGCAGCCCATGGTTCTCTCTTGATGCGATATGTCTGTCCTCAGGAGATCCGCTCTTGTGAATCAGGAGCTGATATCTCATGTAGGTGAAGAGTCTGCCCTCTCAGTCATTTATATGGAATATTGTGCCATCTTCTCAGCTTGGGTCATGGTCACACCAGGCTGTGTGCTCACCGTAGATCTCCAGTCTGACACAATCCGTCTTCACGTCTCATTGATCTGAAGGTTTTATGGATCAAATGAAGGCATTAGAATAGCAAAAAAAAAAACATAGGGAGATGATAATGATCGAGTCTGTGCAATTAAAGGCGCTATGTGGCAGATTTCACTTTGGATCATTGTAACACCAAACCTATCTAACTGCATCCTTGTAGTGGAGACTGGAGAAATGCCTCTCTATTGCATCAAACCACCTACAGTAGTGTGTGTGTGTGTGTGTGTGTGTAGGTATGTATGTAGGGGTGTGTGTGTGTGTAGGTGTGTATGTAGGTAGGTGTGTGTGTGTGTAGGTATGTATGTAGGTGTGTGTGTGTAGGTGTGTATGTAGGTAGGGTGTGTGTGTGTGTAGGTATGTATGTTAGTGTGTGTGTGTAGGTGTGTATGTAGGTAGGTGTGTGTGTGTAGGTATGTATGTTGGTGTGTGTGTGTAGGTGTGTGTGTAGGTATGTATGTAGGTATGTGTGTGTAGGTATGTATGTAGGTGTGTATGTAGGTGTGTATGTAGGTGTGTATGTAGGTATGTATGTAGGTGTGTGTGTGTAGGTGTGTATGTAGGTGTGTGTGTGTAGGTGTGTATGTAGGTGTGTGTGTAGGTGTGTATGTAGGTGTGATGTAGGTGTGTGTGTAGGTGTGTATGTAGGTAGGTTGTGTGTGTAGGTATGTTGGTGTGTGTGTGTAGGTGTGTATGTAGGTAGGTGTGTGTGTGTAGGTATGTATGTTGGTGTGTGTGTGTAGGTGTGTATGTAGGTAGGTTGTGTGTGTAGGTATGTATGTTGTGTGTGTGTGTAGGTGTGTATGTAGGTAGGTGTGTGTGTGTAGGTATGTATGTTGGTGTGTGTGTGTAGGTGTGTATGTAGGTAGTGTGTGTGTGTGTAGGTAAGTTGTGTGTGTGTAGGTATGTATGCAGGTGTGTATGTAGATGTGAGTGTTGGTGTGAATGTGAGAGCAAGAGTGTGGGAATGTGTTGGAATATGTATGTGTATATCTGTGTGAATATGTGTCTTTGTAAATGTGTGTGTCTATGTGTCTGTGTGAATGAGTATCTGTGTGATTGTGTGTCTATGTGTCTGTATGTGTAAAGGTGTGTCAGTGTGTGTCTATGTGAATGTGGTGTGTCTGTGTGAATGAGTGTCTGTGTGTGTAAATGAGGGCTTGTGTGTATAAATGTGTGTCTGTAAGACCTTGTTCACACATACTAATCTGTTTTTGAAGCCCTTAGAAAAATGGATCCTTTTTTCTAAGGGTGCTAATAGTGTCCCCCTGAGGTCCTGGACGTTTTTGGCAAGTTTTGAGACTTAGTCATTTTTTCATTAAAAACGCATATGCGTTAACGCAGGTGCCTATATGTGGGTTTCCCATAGAGCCCCATGTTAAAAAAAACGCATGTGATTTAAAAAAAACGCACATGCACATGCGTTAACGTATATGCGGTTTTGGACTTTGAAAAAAAAATAATTGTCCAAAATGTTCACAAAAATGGATTTAAGGCACAAATGGGAGGGTATGTGTGAACAAGGCCTATAAGAGTTTCTGTGTGAATGTGTCTTTGTGCATGTATCTATGTGAATGTGTGTCTGGTGTGAATATTTGTGTATGTGATTGTGTGTAGGGGTGCGTTTGTGTGAATGTGCACGTGAGAATTTATGTGAATGTGCTTATGTTTGAAAAATGTGTATGTGTGTGGGTGAGTGTATGGCCAGGGTCACACATGCCCATTGTTTTTTTTTTTCCGTTACCAAAACGGGATTTTTTTTTTTAAAATGCCATTTTTGCACCTAAAAAATGCTATGCATTAACAGATGGTACCTATAAGTACCATGCGTTAACGGATGCGTTTCCCATAGGGCCCCAAGTTAAAAAAATGCTATGTGTTTTTTTACTGCACCCAAAAACACTGCTAGCAGCATTTTTTGATGCAGTTTCAAAAACGCATAGCGTTTTTGTAGTCCACTTTTGACAATGCGTTTTTTTGCATTGGAGCCTATGGATCCGTTAACGCATGCGTTTTTCACAAAACTCAAAGTTGAGAAACTGATGCTTTTAGTGGATCCAGGGCTCATGTGTGACCCTAGCCTATGTGTGTGTCTATGTGTCTGTTGAATGAGTGTCTATGTAAAGGTACCATCACACAGGGCAACATCGCCGGCAACTCACGGGAGCACGCACTTTTTGGAAACTTTGCCAAGATCGCTGTGGAGATTTTACACGAGGAGGCATCGCCGGCAACGCAGCAGCGATGTTGAAAGCAGCTATCGCTGCAAGGGTTAAACTCAACCCAGGCAGCAATCATTTAACATTGCAGTGAATAGGGGAAGTTGCTTTCAACATCACTGTTGCGGTGTCACGTAGAGCGATGCTAGCAGATCGCCTGAGCAACATCGCCTGGTTTCCCAACATGTTGGGAAACCTGGCAACTCCGCTCAAGCAACTTATCACCGTTGAAATCACCCTGTTACATGTAGCAACGCACTAGCGATGTTGCTGCAACTTCGCCACGCCCCTGAGTTGCCGGCGATGTTGCCAGCGATATTGCACTGTGTGACGGTACCTTAAGTGTGAATGTGTCTATGTGTGTGTCTATGTGAATGTGTGAATCTGTTTCTGTGTGTCTATTTGAATTTGTGTGTGTCTTGTGTCTGTGTGTGTGAATGTGTGTGTCTATGTGTGTTGTGTTGTGAATGTGTGTGTCTATGTGTGTCTGTGTGTGAATGTCTGTCTTTGTGTGTATATGTATCTGTGTGAATGTGTGCCAGTGTGAAATGTGTGTGTCTATGTATATGTATGTATGTGTGTCTTTGTGTGCAAATGTTGAAAAACGCATGGTTAATACACCCATAGGCTCCAATATGAAAAAAATGCATTCAAAAGTGCAATGCGTTTGATGCTATGCATTTTTGCAAGTGCACCAAAAAAACGCGGTATGCAGTGTTTTTTTTTTGTGCTTTTGCAAAAACACATGCTTTTTTTTCTTTTAACATAGGAATCTATGGGAAACACATGCATTAACGCATGGTACATACAAGTACCATGCATTAACGCATGCATTAACGCATGCGCTAAAAATTAACATACATACCATGAAAATGGCAAGGGGGAAAAAAAGGATTCTTTAATGTATTCTTCCAATGGATGCAAACTCCCAAGTCTGACCCTAGCCTCTCTCTCAACACACACACACACACACACACACACACACACACACTCACACATTGGCCTAGCACATACCTGCACTCTGGTGCATTCGCCTGTATTGCGCTAGCACAGGAGGTAGCACAGTGCAAACGCAGCCAAGAGCATTGAAGCGCAAATGAGACAATGTGGGTTAAAGCCGCCATTATAGTGTATGAGCGAGCACATCCAAATGCAACCTGGAAGTGCTCTATGGGCTGTTTCACACCTGTGCTTTGCTGCATTGCGCTAGCGCAGAAGGAAGCACAGTGCAAACTCAGCTAAGCGCATTGAAACACAAATGAGACGATGTGCATTAATACTGCCATTATATTGTAGGGGCGAGCACATCCAAACATAGGCTAGGGTCACACTTGACATGCGTTTTATTTGGTGCCTTAAAGTAAGCATGCGTTTCTGCATGCTTTTTTCATTTATGCATGTTTTTTTTTTAGGTGACTTTAGGCACCCATGCGTTTTTCCATGCGTTTTTGAATCAGCACCCAAAAAAAGTGCATGCACCATTTTTTGGTGCTGATTTAAAAACTCATGTGTTTTTTAACACGGGGCCCTATGGAAAACGCATACAGTATTGGATGGTACTAAATGGTACTAATGTACCATGCCTTTTTGCATGCGTTTTTGAAGGCAGCTCCTCACATAAGTGCAAAAACGCATGCCCAAAACGCATGGCACTTTAGGCATGCGTTTTTGCTATTGGGCCATGCGTTTTTGCTATCTGGGCATGTGTTTTTTTGCATGGGGGCCTATGGGTGCATTTTTACATGTGTTTTTAAAACCGGAGGTCTCCAAAAAAGCATGTAAAATCTGCAAGTGTGACCCTAGCCATAACCTGGAAGTGCAAGTGTGAAGAGTAGGCGCTTGAGCACGCATGCGCTAGTCCGCGCACACCAGAAACGTCGCATTATGCATTTCCTGTGCACGCGGACTAGCGCATGCGCGCTCACGCACCTCCTCTTCACACTTGTGCTTCCAGGTTGCGTTTGGATGCGCTCGCCCATACACTATAATGACGGTGTTAACGCACATCGACTTATTCGTGCTTCAATGCACTTGGCTGCGTTTGCACTATGCTACCTCCTGCGCTAGCGCAATGCAACCAAATGCACCAGAGTGCAGGTATGTACTAGGCCAATGTGTGAGTGTGTCACTGTGTGAATGTGTGTGTGAGAAAGAGAGGCTAGGATCAGACTTGGGAGCCTGCATCCATTGGAAGAATGCATTAAAGGATCCTTTTTTTCTCTTGCCATTTTCATGACATGTATGTTAATTTTTAGCGCATCCGTTAACGCATGGTACATATATGTACCATGCGTTAACGCATTCGTTTCCCATAGACTTTGATGTTAAAAAAAGCATTCGTTTTTGCAAAAGCACCAAAAAACACTGTATACCGCATTTTTTGTGCATTTGCAAAAAAAGCATAGCATCAAACACATTGCACTTTTGCAATGCATTTTTTTTCACTGGAGTCTATGGGTGCATTAACGCATGCGTTTTTCAACATTTGCACATGAAAATAGTGCATGCATTTAGCAAATGCATGATGCAAGTCTGACCCTAGCTATAGAGAGAGAATGTACATGCAAGACCGTGGGAATGTGGTTATGTGTGTGAATATATATGATTATGTATGTGAATATGTGTGTATCTGTATGCACGTGTGTGAATGTTTATGAGTGTATTAGTCTATCTGTATGTGTATATATCTGTGTGTGTGAATGTCTGCAAGTATGCCTGTATGTGTGTTATTATGTGCATGTCTAGTGTGTGTTTCTGTGTGCCTGCTTGTGAGTGTTTGCATGCATGTGAAAGTGTGTGTATTGAGAGAGAGAAGAGTGTGTTTATATATATATATATATACATATAGATATATGCATATTTGAATTTGTGTACACCTGTATGTGTGTCTGTATTTGTGTGAATATCTGTGTGTGTGAACGTGTATGTGTCTGTCTGTATGTATGTGTATGTATATGTGTGTGAGTCTGTGTGTATTTGTATGTCATAGGCCTTGTTCACACATACCATCAGTTTTGGCATTCTCTGCGTTTTTTAGCTGTTAATAAAAAACACATGCGTTAATACATGGTGCACTTAAGTGTAGCTGCGTTTTTTAACAACACATGCGTTTTTTTTTCCCATTAAAAAAAAAACACTGCATGTAGCATTTTTTTGGGTGCTGTAAAAATACGCATGTTTTTTTAACATGGGGCCCTACAGGAAACGCATGCGTTAACGTATGGCACATACAAGCACCTGCGTTAACGCATGCATTAACGCATATGCGTTTTTAATTAAAAAATGACTAAGTCCCAAAACTTGCCAAAAACGTCCAGGACCCCAGGGGACACTAGTGGCACCCTTAAAAAAATGGATCCATTTTTCTAAGGGCTTAAAAAAACGCATTAGGATGTGTGAACAAGGCCATAGTGTGCATGTGTCTGCGTGTGTTTCTGTGTCTGTATGTATGTACCTGCATGTGTTTATGTTTGTCTGTATGTGTGAATGCTCTATATATCTGTGTGTGAATGTGTAAAAGTGCATCTGTATGTGTGTCTGTGTGAATGTGTGCCTGCTTGTGTGTTTGTGCACATGTGAATGTGTGTGTGTTGAGAGAAAGAGTGTCTGTGTGGGAATGTGTATATCTGTGTGTGTTTATGTGTATGTTTCTATGTGTGTGTCTGTATTTATGTGCGTCTGTGTCTGTGTGTCTATATTTGTGTGAGTGTCTGTATATGTGTGTTTCTGTGTCTGTGTGTATCTGCATTTGAATGTGTGTGTGTGTGTGTGTGTGTGTGTGTGTTGAGAGAGTGTAAATAGATGTATTGTTATTATTTTATTTTATTTTTTGAACTAACATTTCTGGGAAGAATGTAGACATTTTCAAGGTAAACTACTCCAAAGATGAAACGCAGGCTATTCTGGTAAGGTTATTTCAGTACAAAGATGTATACTGTATGCTCATCTGGTCAAAAAGTAAATAGCTGAATGATATGGATGAAGGCTGAAGGAAAAGGGAATATTATGTCACAAATCAGGAACATAGGTTGTCTTGTTCTGATATATCATCAGATTGTCCTTGGAATAGTTATATTAATAAAACTTGTTGGAAGCAGAATCTATCTATCTATCTATCTATCTATCTATCTATCTATCTATCTATCTATCTATCTTATCTATCTATCCTCTCAAAAATAAAGGCAGCACTTCAATTAAGATTATGAAAACAAAAAAAAAAAAAACTAAAAAAAAAATAAAATCAGCCCATTGAAATCTTTTTATTATATCAGGTTTTGCATGCAAGATGGTGTGATGAGATCCTTGAAGGTTTTGCAACCATTTCTATCTATCTATCTATCTATCTATCTATCTATCTATCTATCTATCTATCTATCTATCTATCTATCTATCTACCTATCTATCAACCTATCTATCTACTCATGGTTTATGTATGGTATGTTTATTCTTTTTTCTTCTCCTATATATCATCCTTGGAAAAAAAAAAGACAAAAACAACTCAGTGGTTGTTGTCATTATAATATGAATATAAAATAAATATTAACACTTTTTTTAATAAAAATATTATTTTTTTCATGCAGTCAAACAGAAATTGTGATATTTTAGGAGGCCATGAGCATGTGAAGTGTTAGCAATTCAACAGGACAAAGGGTTCAGCTTGATGATTTATCTGCCATTCTCAAGTTGACATCCAAATAGGAAGTTTCCTGAAGCTGCTCAGTGCAGATGTGTGTTCTCTGTTCTGGGAGATATTACATTTGCATGATGTTAGTTTGTTTGGGACAAAGGTCTGTAGTGAAATCTTAAAGCCATTTACTGCACATTTGACTATTCCATGCAGTGATCATAGTCTTTATGATGTCATTGTGCTTTAAGGAACACGTTTTTGCATTTGGACTTTTACTACTCAAATGTGTTGTTTTCTTTTCTTAATGATATTTAAACCAGTAATAAAATCTCCTTTACACGAAGCAGTAAGTGCCCCCGCTGACATGTTTATTGATTTGCTTTGTTCACACCTGTCCCACTAATCGTGGGCTGTAAATTTAAAGAGACCTGGAATGAAGTTAACATTTCTTAACTTATGTTAAGATCGAATCATAAACCTTTTTTTTTTATCAGTATAATGGACTATAACCTATGTCGATATACAGAGCTATGGGTTTTCATATGACTAAAGTAATGGTATATATATTTTTACCAGAAAATACAGGTAAACACATGGTGTTCACAAATAGCCGTTTTGTAATAGAATGTTCTTACTCCTACCTTAAGATTCTAAAATATCAAGGTGAAAGCACAAAGTAAGTGCAGTCCTATAATAAAAATATTAGTTTACGAATTATTTGCACTTTTAGTTAGTGAGATAGAATTTTGCCATAATACTTCATTTTGGTTACAATATCTATCTATCTATATCTATCTATCTATCTATCTATCTATCTATCTGTATCTAAGTATAAACTATCTTATGTGACCATATATATTTAATACTTGCAAACACTCATATTTTTATCCTTAAATCCTTTCCTAGAACAATATCAAAGATTGCAGCTTCATCCCTCTCCCCCTATAGATCCTCTCCATACTACAAATGAATCAGAGAAAGGGCTCATTGTGTAGGGCAGCGTGGTCTACCTCGTGCTCAGAAGGCTTGCACGGATTTGCACTTCTGCCTGTAAAGCAAAATAACATAAATCATGGTAAATCCATCGTTTTGGTGGCAGACTTTATTATTACCATCTTGCAGTAGCTAAGGTACCAACCTCTAGGTCTAAATACACAGTGAGCAGAATATTAGAATAGATGGATGGGTGGACACTACCCTCATTTTTTAATGTTGCAAGCAACTTTCTAAACTGTGCAGGACATTTAAGCCAAGTCTCAATCCAGAAATTCCCCAAAGAAATCCGAATGAAAATGATCCACTATGATTCCATCCAGGAACATTGATTTATCTTCAGCCGATTCCAGTAAACCTGCTTCCATCTTCGATTTCTGGAAGACAGAGAGATATATGAGGTGAGCTGGTGTGTATTTCACAGACACTAAAGCCATCTCCAACTCCAAACAGAAAAATTGTCTCCCCTTTCATGTAACTTCCAATACTAAAGTGTTTTTCACATGATCAGGTCCAGGGAAAGATTGCCACTGATCTTTGTCTCTGCTGAGCTTCTCAACAACTGACCATTTAGCCATTAATTTTGAGCCCCTTTCCTGCCATGAGGCGGTTTTTTTGTTCTCTGGTCCATTCTATTCAAGATATTCATTAACTAGTTCCAAAATGACACGCCTGAGCCAGAAAATCGGTTATATTCGCTCTCATGGGCGCAATGTGGACTTTGGAGTGTTCCCATGTTATGAATATGACATGGTCTCTATGAGTACCAATATATAGATACACGGTGTGTGCTCTCTATCTATCTATCTATCTATCTATCTATCTATCTATCTATCTATCTATCTCTATTATCTATCTATCAATCTATTATCCATCAATCAGTTATACATCTTCTATCTGACTATCTATATATCTATTCAGTCTATCTTATACAGTCTATCTATTACACTGGTCAACAGCATTTTTGGTGCCAAAGATATTTCATTGAATTTAGGGTAACTTTGGGGTGCTGATTCTGAATATGTCATCAGTTTTGCCAGATTGGCTCAAGTTTTTGAGATTTTTCGTAAAATGTGTAACAAAAAAGACGTTTTTTGCTACTTTTTTAACGAAGTCTGTTATGTTTCTTCTATGATTTGTCAGTGTATATTCACCACAAATGTAACAGAATGAGTCTGGATCGTTAAGACAACTTCTTCTTGATGAGTTCATGCTTTTCACTGGACAACAGAAAACAACATAAAGTTAGTGCAAAAAATCAAGCTATGAACAAACTTTTAGAACACTAATTAACACAAAACTATATTGAGAACTGCTCAGTTCAAGTACTAATCCAAAGAAATTAATGAGATGATGCGTCGCATTTACGAACAAGTGCTATAAATAAGATACCAAAAATCTCAAAAACTTGAGCCAATCTGGCAAAACTGATAGCATATTCAGAATCAGCACCCCAAAAATACCCCAAATTCATTAAAATATTTTGGGCACCAGAAAAAAAAATTTTTTTTGTTGACCTGTGTTATCTATCTATCAATCTTTTATATATCTTCTATCTGACTATATATCTATACAGTTAGTCCATAATCTATGTTTATATCTACCTATTATCTATATGTATTGTATATCTATCTACCTATAATATGTAACTCTATGGGCCACGTCACACACACAGATAATAGTGCAGAGATTGTTCGCAGATCTCTGGTTGCAGTGAAATCATGGACACATTGTTCCACTTGTACACAGCCACAAAATGGAACAATGTGTCCATGATTTCACTGCAACCAGATATCTGAGACCAATATCTGAACAGATATCTGTGTATGTGACATGGCTCTATTATCTATCTATCTATCTATCTATCTATCTATCTATCTATCTATCCATCATATGTCTGACTATCTATATATCTACTTATTATCTATACAGTATATCTATTATCTATCTATCTATGAAGACAAACGTAACATAATGTCAGTAGTGTAGGTGCAAATCCCTGGAGTTAGTTTGCTCTTTCAATAACAAAAATTAAAAAATGTCAGCACTCCAGTTTTCAAAATGAAAAAGAGGCTATTCACCCATTTTTGTGCCCACTCTTCAATTCCTAAGGTTCAATGTGGACCCTAAACATTGCACATGGAAATAGGACATGGGTAAAGTATCTTGTCTGTCTGTCTGTCTGTCTGTCTGTCTATCTATCTATCTATCTATCTATCTATCTATCTATCTATCTATCTATCTCTCTGTCTGTCTATCTATCTATCTATCTATCTATCTATCTATCTATCTGTCTGTCTGTCTGTCTGTATGTCTGTCTGTCTATCTATCTAGCTATCTATCTAGCTATGGTAGTTCAAAAGGCAGCCAAAGGGAATGACCATGAGAGCCATTTGCTGGAGTTGACCATAGGGAGCACCCTGTAATTTTGTGGATTCAACTATGCTATAGGCAAATATGTAGTAAAGCATTGTGCAGGAGTGTCTCAAAAGACTCAAGACTTTTCAGAGACATCTCACTATTACATTCAAGCTCATACATGATAGTGTGAACAAAAAAACTACTTGAAGGAGAGGCCAGTATTGCATTTGTCAGGTAATTAAAGGCCTTTTAGTTTCTACTGTGGGACATGTGTCATGTGTGGGAGTATAGCAAGATCTTCTCAATGGGGCTGTAATGGCTCATATGTGCTGAGCTTGGTAATCAGTCAACAAGGCTTCCATTACTGTGAACCCATCTCTTCCTATATTCTCTGTGTAAGTTGACTACTTATACTACCTATTGTTGTAACTGTGGTGTGTACAAGCTAACTTTGTATTTTGGAACATTTTTCTAGTAGTTTGGGAATACTGTAGGAGGGTTTGATGGTTGGGGCTGCTTCTTCTATGGCTCACATAATAGTTGAGGTTGGGGGATGCTAGATTCTGAAGATCTGGTTCCTGCACCATCTCCTATTTGCAATTAAAGGATTTAATTTGATGTATAACCACGTGAGCATTACAAATCCTTAGCATCTAGCGCTGAGATCCAACAATCCTTCCTCTGTGATTAGACGATTCCAGTATTTCTCCTTATCACCCCTGGCAAGAGGTCCTCCTTATTGTAATCAGCCCTGATCCCACCATCAAGGATACCCCATTGGAAAGCTGATAGGGCTGAAGGGATGGATCTCATACTAAGGTGTATCCGTTGATTGTTCATGAATGGGGTGAGTTATTGTTGACCAAGGCAAAGGTCAGTAGCAAGGCTTTATAGGGAGTGAGCGATGATTCATCTCCATGTTGTATATATGTTCTCAAATCTTCAGAAAGAGTTCATCAAATCCTAGTAGTGCATGTGTGTAGATATGTGAATTCTCACTGCTGTATGATGGCTGTATTGGGTCTACTCCTGTTTAAGTAGTTTATTGTTTGCTGATCTTTGGTTGATGATCATCAGATTAAAATAATATGCAAAGCTCTACATTCTAAAGTGTAATGCTAAATATAAGAGTTATGTCCTTTCTGTAGTTTAAGTCAATTGCTGTTTATGTTTGCGTTATTTGTGATTGTTGTGGAAGGATAAGTAAATGTCACTTTATTTGGAAATAGATATTTTACAATTGCATAATGCCATGTAAAATCTATACGACTAGCACCCTGGATTGTGATAACCTATCTGGATACTTCACAATGCCTGTTATAATCTAAGAGGCCGCCTAATACTATCATCTGGAGACTGGAGTGCTTATTTCTCATATCCTATAGATATGAGTATTGGCATGTTACAATTTGTACAAAGCAACATATAAATACATATGGAGAGTGAGGATATTAAGAACATGCACTAATGAGTGGCGCTTGAGGAAAGGTCACAGTGTTGAGATTTGATTTATGTAGCTGGTGAATTGGGGCAGAAGAGCTTGATAAGATGACGGTCTAAAATGCTTTACAATTATGTCTCACAGCCGGTGGCCGATACTAGAGGAAGAAAGAAATACATAACAAATCTACATATAGACATTATTAGATTCATATAGTCTGTGTGTATATAATTATATATATCACATAAATATAGAATATATCACTTCATATATACATAAATAGAGAAAAGATAAAAAGTAATACACACACACTATGTGCACACACAATATATATGGTATATATAACTAATTATATAAATATGTAATATTTACCTTCATATATGCATATATAAATGAATAGAGAAAAAACATTATTATTATACACACGATATGCATATATCATAATATATAATATATATATATATAATATTTAAGTTTATAAGTAATAGACCGTTTTCCAAAAAAAGACTACAGCACTCCAATCAAGATTATATATATATATATGTACACAGTATGTGCATTTATCTATAGTCTTCTATAAATAAAACTTGTGTTTATCACAAACAGTTGGTGACATTGAAAAATACATGAAATACATTGATATTATTGAAATTATTTTTTGCAATTTTTTATGTATTTAATACTCTATTTATAAACCCTTTTGGAATATTGTGTTGAAAACTAACAAAGAAACAAATCAACAACCATTTATTTATATGCCATTACCTGCATTGGACACAATCCCCAGCCCTTATCGATGCATTGTTCACTATATTGTGCTCCTCAGATAATATTAACTGCATTAATATCTATTGTATGATGGTGATTGCCCTATTTTTCCGCCTTGAACACAATAAAGCCAGTCGCACCGGGTAGTAAGATTTTATTGTGCACATAACATTTTACAAGCATCTGTTCCTCTAAATTGGAGATATGTAGCCCTAAATAAATACATGCATTGCAATATTCAACCAAACCCATCAATCTCTGCAGACAATAATCAGTCGTCCCTTTACAGAGCAGCACTATAGAAGTGATTTACAACACAGAGGACTGTACCTGATATAAGGAGCATCTTCCTGCAATAGAATGAAAGCGATCACATCATAATCATGGGCTTTATTCCTATTTATCGCCCTGATATTTGGGTTAAGTATGATTTAGCTGATTCATGTCTAGGATGAAGGTGTGAAGTGTCCAGGCTTGGGCTTGTAGTGGATTATCCCGGCAGCACTGAAATAAAAAGAAGCTCAGATCAGCAATTTAAGAAGTAGTGGGGTGAATGATTGACCAAAACGGCTTTCATCAGATACAACACCGAGCAGTGGGTTCAATGGGAATGCCTAGTGGTGGATTTCAGGCAGCCTTCTCCTCCTACGCTGCCTCCTTTCATGTGCTGCCATTGCAATATGCCATGAGGAGCAAGTGATTCTAGTTTTAATGCCCCGTTTACAGCCATGGCGCATAGTGCAATAAATCTTGTCTGCCCATAAATGACAAAAAAACTATTGGTATGCAGAAGAGGCCACCCGGTCTTATAGTCCTTTATGTCGGTGCCTTATCCTATGCCTTCTCTGTATTATTCTTTGTCACAATAGTCTGAAACATTCATCTTATATTTTTAACACCTGGTCTTGGCCAAATCATTTTTCAGAACAACCCCCCAATCCTTGTTAATCCCTACTGAAAAATAATAAGGCTTCTATGGGGGAAATTGTTTCTAGAAAAGGGTCAGGTTCCATATAATTCTGTAATCTTTATTCCTATATCACAGGCTTTCTGCCTATGAATCTGATATTTCTCCAGCACCTTAAACAGGTCATGTAAGATGTAATATTCACCGTTTATTTGTGACCCTGAATATTCACTGCCAGGCTCAGCCACTTCTTGTTTTAAAGATATATTCATGCGATAAATGAGAGAATTAATGAAAGAGCGATGGATCCCATGTTGCACTGAGGCTGTGTTCATCATTAGCATAATTTTCCAGAACCCCAGGGCCGCCTCCTTTCACAGGGTCCTGGATACTCCTCCCTCCATTTTTTCATGTTATTTTATTTTTCTTTCCATGTCTACCCCATCTCCCTAGACTTTAAATGTCTTTCTCCTTTTTTTTTCTCCCCCCACACATCCTTGTTCCCAGATGAATATTCTCCCTGGAATCTAGCATCATTCAGCAGGCAATATTAGTAAGAAACATACCATTTTTGTGTCTGTGGAACTACACTTGGAGCCCTGTGAGTTGATAGCTCTTATCTTGGTGACCGGGGTCGCCCATATGTAACCTTAGGGGTTGTCCAGTTTTTTTGGCAGACATTTCTTGTTGAGGTTTCCTGAAGGCTGTCCTCATCCTGGTGCTTTTAGGTGATAGAGCAGGAGAGGTGCTGCTGGTACTATCCTTGCCCCCTTCATGATGCCCAGGACATAAGAAGGGTGGGGGGACCCAGATCTGCTGGTTCTGGAGCCCGAACTGGAGGACAAGTCTGTTGTGTTCTGCATCAGTCGTCAGAATCCAAGGTAAGACGGCCAGAAATCCTCTATCACTTGTGAATGGTGGAGTTTATGTCCCAGTGATTTATGACCATAGTCTTAAATCTCGGTTCAAGAAGAGTTCACAAGCTCAAGCTTCCTTTCAAGAAATGACTGATACGTATAGTTTGCTAATACAGGCTCTTTTCTCGTCTCCATAGTTTCTAGTCATATCTGACCACTGAATCTTAAAGATAACTTATTTCTTTTGTTATTAATCCCACAAACATTTTATATTTCATCTCCATGCGGTGGCACATAGAACTTCAGTACTGATCCCCCTCCAGCATTGCCTGATCACAATACATTTATTAAAGATTGATCCTATTTTTTTTTTATTATTATTTAGTATTATTTGCAATCTACAGTTTTAAAAGTGAATGAAGCTGAAATTGTTAAAGTATCTGGGAACATCACTTTAGGATGCTTAGAAAGGTCTACACTTGGTTACACTGGCCCAGTACTTTTAATATGTTGTTGACCTTAATTACATATTATTGTTCTGTCATATTAGGAGCACATATGATTCATCCTCTAGCTCTTGCTGATTTTAGGAGTTAATCAAAGCTCTTACTTTCATAGTTATTGTTTTAAATGATGAAATATTAAAATTGGCCTTGGAGGTCTGACGATAATTATTTAAATCCAAGAGAAAGGAGGCATCGAAGCTATAGAATATTGAACCTCTAAGAACATTAATTTACAGTATTTTGCTACACACTATGTGAGATAAATAATTAGATAGGAGATAGATAGATAGATAGAAGTTAATCATATTAATTACATTCTTTTTATCATAGATGTGTGCATGCGTAATATATATATATATATATATATATATATATATAATATATACATACCACTTTCTACTTAGAAATACGAAAACTTCTGTTCTTTTATCTTATACAATTGGAGAATAAAATAGAATTGTAGCTTTCTGTATTGCTTTATAACTTGCTATTTGCTTTCTGGGGCATTTTCAATGCATTGCTATTGTGTTGTAGCTCAGTATTTGGAGATAGGTAAACATGAAGATTTAACAAAGGATAGACAGGATCCTAGAAGTATTTTATGGCTTGTGTTTCCATCATCTACTCTCTCGCTAGCCAAATGACCCCCATACATCAAATTACAGAGCAGTTGCAGAGACAGAACCTATTATCGTTAGGGGCTGCACAGAAAGTTCATGCCGTGGTCATGGAGATGAACGCTGCTGGTCTTTCTGGTTCCTGGTGTTTTTTCAGATCCATCATGTTTTAACAGGTAGAATTGTGTACATTTCATGTGAGGACTAATCACATTACAAGGCAACTGACTTCTTATGTTGTTTGTTTATTAAAATTCTCATCTTATTTTAGTCATTGTCCACAAATCTGTTGCACATGATAAGATCACAGACCTAAATCCTAATAATATGTGTCAATGGAGACCTCCAGACTGACCAGCTCATTGTTGCAATATTATATGGATAATTTCAATGTAATTAAAATTGCAGACATTGTATTTGTGCTGTAACAATAGAGGGTACAAGAACATGTGCAAAAAATAAATCTAACCTGCATAAACATAAATTCTTTATGCTGTCGAACAAAAATGATATTAATAATTCATATTTTATAATTTTTCACATGATCTCTAGTATTATGGCTCATGTTATTATCCCTAGACACACGATGGGTAGGTCATTGTGCTAATAGTGCTTGGGCTGCAGGTAAAATATTGCTGTGTAGTGTAGGCCTGGGCTCAGGAGCCGCTATCTATCTCTGATAAACGACTGTTTACTAAGTCAATATTTGCTCTGTGTGAACAATAACTTTGATTTACAATGCGGCCCTAGAGCTATGTTATCTCTCCAACATCAGATATATCAGATTGTAAGGGGCAGAGAGTCACATAGGTGAGGGTGAGTGTGGGCAGGGCGTCAATGGGAGACATGTAGAAAATAGAGAAGTGGCAAATGTCTCCTAATTAATATATGTGTTATTAATGTATATATGTATATGTTCAATCAGCAGACTGATCATTGCGTTATCAAACTTATTTAAGGTAAATCCACAAAGGTATAATCTATCTATCTATCTATCTATCTATCTATCTATCTATCTAATCTAGTCGCATCACATTGCCTAATAAAAGGCCTAGAAAAAAGCATCTTGCCTGGAGTGCTGCTGATTTCTTTTTTTTCTATCTATCTATCTATCTATCTCTATCCATCTATCTATAATCTATCTACATAATTATTTATTATCTATCCTTCAATCATCTACCTAATTATCTATTTACATAACTATATATCTACATATCTATCTATTTGCATATCTTTCTATCTATCTAGACCAAAAGATAGATTTTACTCTATCTATCTATCTATCTATCTATCTATCTATCTATCTATCTATCTATCTATCTATCACCATCCATCTCTCAATCTATCTATATTATCTATCTAATATCATTTATCTAGCTATTGTCTATCTATTTATCTCTATCATTTATCTATAATATCATCTATCATCTATCTCTCTATCACCATCTAATCTCAAATACAACACATATGCGCCCTTGAGTAAATAGTAAATTGTGTATTTGAGTGAATAAAAGCTAAATAAATGTATACATAACTATGTTAATAACTCATATTATGTTTTATACCCACACAGGCCCTTTTGCTGTAGCAATGTGTCTTGTCCCCAGCAGTAAGCAGTCAGGATTACATATGTATTTGCATGTGTGTGTCCAGGGCAGTGAGCAGGATTACATATGTAATGGTGTATGTATGCTTTGCTGGGTAGGGGAGGGCTGTGCACACTGTGACCTATGATGTAGTCATTCACACTGCATTGAAGTGTAATTTCTGGGTGAGTGTGAATTAGTTGGACGTTAGTGAGCAGCCCTATCATCTTAATACACACTTCTCAATATTGCTGAGCACTTTTTCCTTGCTGGCTTTCATGTCACTTAGCTATTGTAAGTAAGATGGATCTTTCCCATCTCCTGACTGTAACTTGCTTCTTCTCCACCACAGGTCTGACCACAGAGGCCATTGGAGGAACAGCACCACGTGACTCTGGGTGCCAATGTTATTCTTTACGGGTGTCAGGACCCTGTCAGTTTGTGAAATAAATATTGGGAAACAACGAAATGCAAAAAGCGACCTACTACGACAGCTCTGCGATCTATGGTGGATACCCCTACCCAGGAGCAAATGGTTACACTTATAATGCAAGTCAGCAGCAATATCCCCTGGAAAGTGACTATCATCGACCTGCCTGCTCTCTGCAGTCACCTGGCAGTACAGTGCCACATCACAAGGCCAATGACATCAACGAGAGTTGTATGAGAGCCATCAATAGTCAATCAAGCCAAGATCAGCAGCAGCAGCCTACACCACCCTCTGTGTCCCCTCCTGAACAACATGCCAACAATACAGCCACAGCTTCCACCACCAAGGCCACCAGTATCTCCTCACCCACCATGTCCAAGCAGATATTCCCCTGGATGAAGGAATCTCGGCAGAACACTAAGCAGAAGGCGGCAGGAACCACAGCAGCAGCTGCAGCAGCAGGAGGGAACTCCAGCTCAGGTAATGGCACCACCTTCACCTGTCTTCTACTCTCACCTGGTGCACAGGCTATGGGAGAGCAGTGGTGACTGGCAGTGTGGCACACAAAGCGTTAACAGAGATCTGTGCTACAACTGTATACAACTGTATTAACCCTGCCCAGTGTGCACAATGGTGGTGAAGAAGGGCCTACTCACAATAGTCATCACTTCCAAGGCAATAGTATAAAGTCTTCACACTCACTCTTTTATGGTCTCTCGTATTATTTTCATCTATCTATCTATCTATCATCTATCTATCTATCTATCTATCTATCTATCTATCATCTATCTACCTATCTATCATCTATCTATCTATCTATCTATCTATCTATCTATCTATCTATCTACCTATTATCTCTATCTTATCTATCTATCTATCTATCTATCTATCTATCTATCTATGGGCCATGTCACACACAGATAATTGTACAGAGATTGTTCGCAGATCTCTGGTTGCATTGAAATCATGGACACATTGTTACATTTTGTGGCCGTATATAAATGAACAATGTGTCCATGATTTCACTGCAACCAGAGATATGTGATCAATCTCTGCACAGATATCTGTGTGTGTGACATGGCCCTATCTATCATCTATTTATCTAGTATCTACTGAGCCACCCATTTATTAAACTATCTATCAATCTCTCTATTTCTCTATTTACTACCTATTACTACAATATATATCCATTTGCTGTATTATTTATCTTTCTATTTTTTTAGTAACCACCCATCCATCCAGTTATCTAAACTTTCTTTCTTCTTTCTTTCTTCTTTCTTTCTTTCTTTCTTTCTTTCATTTCTTTCTTTCTTTCTTTCTTCTATTTCAAACAAGCTTTATTGGCAGGACTAAATACACATTCGTTTTGCCAAAGCAAGGTTACATAGGGATAGGGACTGTGGGGACAGTGGGTAGGGACTGTAGGAAAGGTGGGTGGGGGCAAATCATATGATGTGATTTTATGTGATAATAGATCATAGTTCTTTCTATATCTATCTATCTATCTATCTATCTATCTATCTATCTATCTTTCTATCTATCTATCTATCTATCTATCTATCTCTAATTCAAAGCAGCTTATTGGCAGGACTAAATGCACCCTGTTTTTGCCAAAGCAAGTGTACAATAGGGATAGGTATAGTGAGTATGGGGAGGGTGTGGTAGGGTCTGTAGGAACATGGATGGGGGAAGATCCAGGGTGGGGGCTATGGAACTCCATAGCTTATCATAGTTCTCTTTCTCGAAGTATCTATCTATCTATCTATCTATCTATCTATCTATCTATCTATCTAAGATTAAATTAAGCTTTATTGGCAGACCTAAATACACCTTAGTTTTGCCAAAGCAAGTGTACAATAGGGATAGGTATAGGAACTATGGGGATGGTGTGTAGGGACTGTAGGAACATGGATGGGGGAAGATCCAGGGTGGGGGCTATGGAACTCCATAGCTTATCATAGTTCTCTTTCTCGAAGTATCTATCTATCTAAGATTCAATTAAGCTTTATTGGCAGACCTAAATACACCTTAGTTTGGCCAAAGCAAGTGTACAATAGGGATAGGTATAGGAACTATGGGGATGGTGTGTAGGGACTGTAGGAACATGGATGGACGCAGTTCCAGACTGGGGCTATGGAAGTCCAGGGCATATCATAGTTCTCTTTCTCTAAGTCCCTATCTATCTATCTATCTATCTATCTATCTATCTATCTATCTATCTATCTATCTATCTATCTGTCTGTCTGTCTGTCTGTCTGTCTATCTAATCTATCTATCTATCTATCTATCTATCTATCTATCTATCTATCTATCTATCTATCTATCATGACGTTAATATCCTATATTTAGTATATAGTTTTCAGTATAATAGATATTATGGAGAGGCTTAATATAGTTGGACAGTAGCAGTGTTATTATTCGTCTCACATGATTATGTTTAGATACTGTATAGATGCACTATCTCTGGGTTATATGGGGGGAGGGGTGTTTAAAACCTGTTATTCATCTACCACTACTAACTAATTTCTGATGATAAAGAAGTTCCACAATGTAGAGATGTTAAGAGTAGATCAGAAGTTTAATGTGGATTCCATTTACACAGTAAAATACATGAAAGCATGAAGTTTTCTATCCAGGCACTGTGACCACAACTGAGATGAAGACACCACTCTGCTGTCAGACATATAGCAGCTGTACTAATGACAATTAATTGTTTGATACAATTCTAGGATATAATTAGATTTAATCTAATATAGAGAGCAGGGATTCGATGATTTATTGAGTGTTCTTCTATGATGATTTCCTGACAGCAAAGTTAATTTCATGATTGGAGCAAGAGAATTATACGTGATAAGTAAATATACAGAGTTTAGAGATTTGCAGAATATAGAAAGTACCTATAGGCAGTAATGTGTCCCTCTGCCTCTCCCTCTTCTGTTGTCTTCTGGCTCCCTGCTCCCCCTCCTATTCTGCTCCTGGTCACTTCCGTGTGCACATGCGCAGTAGCCCTTCAGCTAGAATCCCTGCAGCTCTGAGCCAAGGTTTCTGTTCTTTATCTATGGTCTGGAGCCTGTGGGGTTAATAGAGTATTGCAGAAAGGTAGCTTTGTGTAATGTTCTCCTTCCTCATCCCCTCCTTTGTAGAGTGGTTAAGTTGAATAATATTGTGAATGTTGGAGTTTTGTGCAGGTGTTTCCAGCTAGGAGGATTTTTTCTTGTATATAAATTTCACAACAGTATTTGAATGCATTATATTATGTCTGCAACCATAACATCGGACTCACTTGGCAGACATGCTCGTTTATCACTACCATCTGGCATCTTGAGTTGCCCTGATACATAGCAGTGGGTAGGGAGTGGAGCCATCTTTATTCACACACACAACAGCTTCTATGTGGTTACACAACACAAAAGGAGGTCAGCTGCCTGCAGCAGTACATTTCGAGAAAAAAAAAATACAATTTATTCACTCATATAGGGCTATTAATAGCGATTTTCATATATATGTATAGGAACAATGGGTGGAAATTAATTCCAAACACAATCTTCAATTGTGCATAGTATGCAGACCAAGGGGATGGAAAGCAGCACTCCTTCAATCAGAGGAAGTTTCAAGGCTTTCTTGTGCCATCAGTTGTGTACTTGTCAACGTTTAGGTCACCTGGACCTTTCTCCAGGCTGGAGGAAGGTCTCTTGAGACCGAAACGTTGCCCTGTATACACCTGATGGCACAATAAAGCCTTGAAAGTCTTCTAATCGAAGGTGCTTTGCTTTGCATTTCTTTGGTCTGTGTAAATATATATCTATAATTGATGTTCTCATTATAATAATTCATAGTATTTTTATGGAAAGGTTTTATAAAAATCTATACTTGTATATCCTGTAAAATCTTAAACAATTTAATAATAGTTACATTATTATTATTATTATTTATAGAGCACCATTGATTCCATGGTGTTGTACATGAGAAAGGGATACACACAAACAAGTTAAAATTACTATGAAAAAAGTAACAGTGACAAACTGGTACAGAGGGGAGAGAGGACCCTGCCCTTGTGGGCTTACATTCTACAGGGCAGTGGAGAGGGAGACAGTAGGTTGTTATTGTTATTTTAATATTTCCGTAATGTTTTGGCCTTTTCCCATATTAAGACTGTGTGCCTACCATACATGTTACAATACATTATTATGCACAATGTTTAACCAAACTTAATTTAAACCACCCAACTTTTCTTGGTTCCAGAATGGCATAGCTGCAT
Source organism: Allobates femoralis (assembly GCA_033576535.1). NCBI lineage: Eukaryota > Metazoa > Chordata > Amphibia > Anura > Aromobatidae > Allobates > Allobates femoralis. The sequence continues at coordinate 473,919,536 of JARQOC010000005.1, forward strand.
AGTAATTACATATCCCTGTATATCAGCATGACTTACCTGTCTAGGTTTAAAAGGTCTTGGTACTCTAAAGAGTAATAAGTATCTAAATAAGCTTGTCATTCTGGAGCTTTGGAGAGTTGAGTGATAGCCCAGTTAGGAGCCATCAGGTTTCCTCAAAGGAAGTGAGTTTTCCCCCAAAAAAGTGTAAATGCTACACAAAATGAAATTATTCCTTCTTTTTTAGTATTAGTATTTAGCCGTTTAGATAAGTAGTAGCCTACACAAGTTCTCTGTGGGTGATCATTGACACAGTTGTTAGTTTGTGTTCTCATGCTTTATTTGATGGTCCCTGCAGGTGAGAGTTGTGCTGGTGACAAAAGTCCCCCGGGGCAATCTTCTTCCAAAAGGGCCCGCACGGCTTACACAAGCGCCCAGCTGGTAGAACTGGAAAAGGAGTTCCATTTTAACAGATACCTGTGTAGGCCTAGAAGGGTGGAGATGGCAAACTTGCTCAACCTCACAGAGAGGCAAATAAAGATCTGGTTCCAGAATCGACGAATGAAATACAAAAAGGATCAGAAAGGGAAATCCATGATGACGTCATCGGGTGGCCCCTCACCCTGCAGGAGCCCTGTACCCCCACCAGCTGTTGGGGGGTACCTGAACTCTATGCACTCACTAGTAAACAGTGTCCCTTATGAACCTCAATCACCCCCAGCGTTTAATAAACCCCATCCAAACTCCTATGGTGTGCCTGCTCCATACCCCAGCCCTCATCATAATAGCTGCCCCCCTCATCAAAGAGATACACGGGAACTGCTGCTGTCACCCCAGAATATGACACTCATCCCCTCCAAGGCAGTGGAGGCTATGGAAATCCTCATGTACAGGAAGCCCCGTCTATGTGGGGAGCAATTATGTGGAATCCATGACTAATTCAGGACCCTCCATGTTTGGTCTATCTCATCTGACTCATTCCTCTCCAACATGGACTACAGTGGACCAGGAGCCATGAACAGTAATCACCACCATGGACCTTGTGACACTCACCCTACATATACAGAATTATCTTCTCATCATAGCTCTCAGGGAAGAATTCAGGAAGCCCCTAAGCTGACACATTTGTAATGGACACCAATATGTCTTGGGGAGATCGATAACATTCTTCTTCTTCTTCTTCTTTTTTTCCAACCGTTAATTCAAGTAATTCCTTTATTTTATATTTTTACATTATTTTTGTCTGCAATATTATTTGAAGATTTTTTTTCTATAGTTCCAGTCGCCTATCATGAACACTACCTGGAGCAGATGTCTTTGTATTTTATTCTACACTTTTATCAAACAGGGTATAAGAACAAATTTTATATGAAAATATCTTCTTAAATGTGAATTTGTTCCTACATTTCTTATCCCACAGGGAAACGAATTAAATTATTATTGCACTTCCTTTAAATTGCTAGACAAATATCCTAAAAAGAATAATCGCTTGAACAGGGTGATCAGTGTAAGTCATGATGTGTGTATGCTGGGGCATCAGTTCTGGATAATTTATTATTTCTCTGCAAACAAATATATCGAACTGTTTACATTTTATTTATCCCATCTCTCATATTTATGAACAATACATAGTAAATACATTCATGTCTGGTCATTGGCCTTTGTTGGATGGGATAATGGCACAAGGAACATTGGCAACAAAGAATCATTCTCCTCTTTAAAGATGCAATAAAATGATAGATAAAATATCAACATTTGTATATTTGTTTCTATATGATATTATATCACATACAAAGTTCATAGTACAATAAAGGATATATACATCCTGGTGCGGATTGGAAATTATCTTTATATCATATAATTTCTGATCTGTATTAGGGCTAAATTGTCTGTAATGGAGCAGCTTGGAAAGTAGGAGAGGAAACAGCAGCAGCAGCAGCTTCTATTGTAGAGCAGATCCAGAGAGGGAGACGGTGAGGGTGATTGATAAGATGGCTGATAATGGAGGTCCGGTAGGTAATAGCTTTGTGCTGATGGGCTCCTTACTCCATGTTGTGCTCCAATCTGCAGCATCAGCTCTCAGGCATCTGTTCACACGGGGTGATTGCTTCTCTCTGCCTCTTCTGCTGGGGCTCATTGTACGAAAAGGCACATTTCACTCCTACACTTTTCCCCAGTAATGGACATTTCTGTGGGTGGCTTTGTTGTTACATAAAAATAAAAGAGCAGATACACACAAAAGGCAAAATACCAAATCAAACAAATCCAAAGGATGTGGGCACATGTATGAGAGCAGAAGAGGCAGGAGACACAGAATCATTCAAAACACATTCATGCGTTTGTGAGTCTTATATATATATATGTACAATATACATATATATATATATATGCGCATATATAAATGTCATATAGATGTGTGATATATATAATGTGTGTGTGTATATGTAGACAGATATACACTCACATACAAATCTATCTATCTATCTATATATCTATACTATATCTATCTATGTATGAATGTCTATCTATCTATGAATATCTATATATCTATCTATGAATATCTATCATATCTATGAATGTCTATCTATGAATATTATCTATCTATCTATCTATCTATCTATCATCTATCTATGATATTTATCTATCTATTCTATCTATCTATCTATCTATCTATCTATCTTTCTATCTATCTAATCTATCCGTGACATCTCCACCACATTCTACTGCTCCAGTATTTAGATATTGGTTATCACAATAAACTGCATTTCTGGAGATTTATAATTTCTTTATACTATATCTAGCAATAAAAGAATCGTTCACGACAATAAACAGGGAGTGCCATACCCTGGAATAAATCAGGATAGCAGGAAGGCTACATAGCATCGGGACCTGTATCATATCACCAGTGTCAAAGCCCTATAAGTGTGTGTATGTTTACAAATATATATGTATATATATTTGATTTATATATAATATATATATATATATATATATATGATAGAGAAATGGACAAATGAATATACATATTTTATTCTGTGAGGATATATACATACGTATATATGTATGCATGTGTGTGTGTTATGTATGTATCAATCTATCTATAACATATAGATTATTCGTTGGTATGTCTCACTAAAGGCTTTGCAGAAGTGTAGAGAATAAAACCTTTTGTGTTTATAATTATCCTCAAGGGCATGGGTGTTGGATGAAGGACATGATGTATTATTTTAATGCTGCTCCTGGTTACCATATGTTGTAGGTACATTGTACAATGCTGGACAATCTAAGCATGAAGCGTCTTGATCCTGCTTCATGGATATAATAGAAATCACCTTTGCTAAATTTGCTGGATTAATTTTGTTTAATAGCATCATTAACAATGAAAGGATATATAACGTGACACAGTGAAATTCTTTGTTTCCTGCTGTAGGGGAAGGGATCTTGGATTTTAGGAATCCACACACCCACACACATTACACTAACAAAGCTCAGTTTCATCTGCACACATCCATCCACCCAGAGAATTATAGAATTCCCAGCTTTATATGGAGACGCTGCCCGGACATAAGACAAAGGAAAGGTGCCATACCTGCTATGTGAATATATTCCAAGAAAACAAGCAAGAAGAAGTTACTAGCTCTTCTCTAGCTGCATTTCTCCCTGAAACCTCTTTCCCAGTAACATTTGATCTTGGAAGAAACAAGAAGCTTTAAATGTGATCTTTAGGGCCAGAAGCTGTCAAACCATTTGGCAAGAAAGATTGATCACACACAGACTTCCTTGCAGCTTTGTTTGGAATAAAAGCAAGAAAATTAAAAACCTTCCATCTAACTACTGCCTTGTGTTCCTGCAAACTGCGGCTTAATACCATGTTATGTGAGATTCACAAAATCTAAATTGTGTGTTTATAGGAATCATCTGAAATTCACTTTAAATCTGAACGTTCGATAGAATTGCTACCTTATCTGCAATGTCACCTATTGTTTTAAATCGAGGTAGGAAAGATTAATAGCTTGATTATTAGGGGATCTTTCTCAACATAAGGATGTAAGTAAAGACACATTATATGCTTCTATTCTATTTGCTGTAAACAGATGTTAAATTATGTAGGAAGCAACTATAATACTGTTATAACCTCCTAGTTGTTAAATATACATATGTGAAGATGTATTTATATCTATGGGTATATACACGACTATATATGTATATATGTATATATATATATGATATACATCTACATATTTATATGTATATGTGCAAGTAGTATATGTGTGTGTATGTATGTATATATATATGTGTGTGTGTGTGAGGTAGGTGCATACACTCAAAAAATTGTAAAATCTAATGTAGGATTAATATTATTGAATAGAAATATAGTAATATTAATAGGATGGTAACTATACCACAAGCCTCCACTGATTGTTATCCTCACCACAATCTGGTGCAGTAGCTAAAAAAAATCACTCACCTTGTTCTGTCTATTCATAAACATATTACCTCAATAGAGAAAGGAAATCTATTGTCATGTGCAGCCATTTTGCAGAGCTGTAAAATGTTCACATAGATCAAGACTTGTCCATACTCTTCCCATATGTGGAAGTGTGGGAGACATAAAAACAGTCCAATTGATCTCAGCAGTGTTGTAATATTATATAGTATATTATATATATATATATATATATATATATATATATATATATATATATATATAACGCACACAACATACCCCATGTATAGTGAAGCCCCACATTTAAATTGTGCCTGGCTGTGAGTTCTTATGTATCAGGGATGGAGGGGTCTTTGGTGTCAGAACTTTGAAGATGAATGGATTACTTTGTTAATGACTTAAGGCGTCAGATTTGGGTTCCTCCAGCTCTGTGTGCAGCACACACACCGCCTCCCTGGCAGACAATGTGGAGGGAGTGCAGAGCAGACTGAGTGCAGCACAGCAGAGTGGTGCAGCACACACACACATATCACATATAATATATTTAGGAATGAGGCAGAGGGTCTACCCCTGGCTGTAGAAGATCATGTGTAAATAAAAGCCTAGCTGCCATACAATGAGGCGTTCCTTCTTGACTTTTTTTGGATCAATCACACAGACAGTGGCTTCTTTTGATTAAACCCCAAATTGTCATTGGGCAGGAGCAATCATGTGACAACCAATTCGGTCCAATTTCAACCTTGTCTCCATGAATTCAATAGTTTAATAGTAGCACAGTCCCCATACGGCTGTAATCAGTGAATTAGAAAAAAAACACCCATCCAGGATTTTTATGATTTTTTTCGCCTGGTTTGGGCGAACTTTTCGCAGGAGCAGAGGGCCATGAATTACGAATTTGAGCGAGAGATTGGCTTTATCAATAGTCAGCCGTCGCTTGCTGAGTGCCTGACATCCTTTCCCCCTGTCGCTGAGACATTTCAAAGTTCATCAATCAAGAGCTCTGCGCTTTCACACTCGACACTTATTCCTCCTCCTTTCGAACAGACCATCCCCAGCCTGAATCCAGGCAGCCACCCTCGCCACAGCCGGCCCAAACACAGCCCCAATGGTGGCAGCAGCAACGGCAGCAGTCCTGTGCCAGCAGCCGGATCCCTGCCCCCGGAGTACCCCTGGATGAAGGAGAAGAAGGCATCCAAGAAGCCCCCCTTACCTCCGGCCGCCAGTGCCCCAGCTGCTGCAGCCTGTCTCAGCCACAAAGGTCAGTGCTCATCATTATCCTTCACTTTATCCCTCCTGATCATTTACAAACTTTAAAAACTTTTTTTATTTTATTTTTGCTAATAAGTTTGTGACTTCACCGACTCAAACTTACAATGCAATGTTGTTGTCTTTGATCTATTATTTTGTATATATAATTTATATTTATATATTATAACTTTAAATCATAAAGTTTAGAACCGCATATCTAAGTGTCATTGATGGAATGCTAGAAAGACTTTCTGGAGAATGGATTTTTGCAGCTATATCTTTGTAAGATGAAGTTTGCTGTAGCAGGTCGGCCATTTTACTTGCTTAGATTTCTGACTTGTGTTTTCTTCTTTTGACAGAGATCATTGAGATTCAGGATAACAGCAGTGGAGGATCCAGAAGACTGAGGACCGCATACACCAACACACAACTGCTGGAGCTGGAGAAGGAGTTCCACTTCAACAAGTATCTGTGCAGACCCAGGAGGGTGGAGATCGCTGCTTTGTTGGATTTAACCGAGAGGCAAGTGAAAGTTTGGTTCCAGAACCGAAGAATGAAGCACAAGAGACAGACCCAGTGTAAGGAGAACCAGAATGGGGATGGGAAGTGTAAAAGCTTGGAGGACTCTGAGAAGGCTGATGGTGGAGATAAGGAGAAGGCTCTGTTTGAGCAGGCACTCAACAATGTCTCTGGGGCTTTACTGGAGAGGGATGGATACACTTTCCAGCAGCAGCAAGCTCAGAATGCACACAATGGGGATCCACAGAGTTTTCCAGTTTCCCCATTATCCAGCAGTGAGAAAAACCTTAGACATTTCCAGCACCAGTCCCCCACTGTTCAGAACTGCTTATCTACCATGGGCCAGGACTCAGCTGCTGCAGGACTTCACAGTGATAGCCCTGATGAGGCCCTAGATGTGGCTTCACTATCAGACTTCAATGTCTTCTCCTCAGATTCCTGCCTCCAGCTCTCAGACACAGTGTCCCCCAGTCTACCAGGATCCTTGGACAGCCCTGTAGATATATCTGCAGACAGTTTTGATTTTTTCACAGACACATTCACCACCATTGACTTGCAGCATCTCAACTACTGAACCACGAAATGGTTAATTTTCACAAAATAATTTTTTATTTTTTTAATATTATTCGCATTCAGTTTTTCTTTCCTATTAACCCATTGAAAGCAATAAGTGAGGCGTCTGGAAGAAAGTGATTATGCGTAAATATATTCTCACTTTCTTATTTTTTTCCATCACATCCTTGTCTTTCTTATTTTTTTCTATCACATCCTTGTCTTACAAATATTTTTCGGTAGAAAAAAAAATTAAATAATGACATCCTCCATTTTTCTTTTCCTACCACCCTTATAGATGCGGGTGTCCATAGCGATCAATTCAGAGAGCACACAAAAGGAACAATTCACAAAACTATTACAAATGTTTGTATATAGAAAGATATTTATTAGAGATATATATGATATATATATTTTTGTTTGACTTTATTTTTATTAAAAAGGCAAAACCTAGATCATTTTTTCTTTTTCTATGGATGTTGAAACAAATTGGTTAATTTTTTCAATTAAATAGAATAATACCCAAAGATGAAAATGGTAAACTATCCACTTTATGATTTGCATTTGACTGATAACAGAGATAAAAAAAAAAGAATAAAAAAAATAATAAAAAAAAATACAATCTTGTTGATAATCTGTGAGAAGATCCGGGAAAAATCTGGAATAGAAAGAGAATAATGTACAAGTGTCAAAACATAGAGGATTTAATTAATCTGCAGCACTCTCACAGGTTAGTATATGGATGCCCAGACAAAGCCCCCCTCCCCCACTATGGTTGCATGAGCTCGAACGTATATATATGATATATATGATATACAGACAGTATTGTGCACAGCACAAATTCACACTAGACGGTACAGGGCTGCTTTAAGCAATAATGCAATAATATCTAGATGTGCTTGATGCAATTCTTCCTAAACTCATAAATCAAATGCTTTCTATGAATGAGAATGTCATCAAGGAGATCAATTGCAGCTCACACAAATATAAAACCCCTCTTACGTATTGCTCCAGACTGGGGATTCCTTCCATCCAGAAGCTCAGAGCTACAAGGCGTTTAGCCATAATTCATTTTTATTGCCCTATTAAAACAACAGCTTGGTTTTAGTGCTGCGGCTGCAGCAATGAGGCTGGGGTGAGCCTGCCCTATTCAGTGTCTGGGATCGTCCTCTACACAGGAGGAGATTCACTTATTACAAAACTACTATTTATTTTTAACTCTTTTGCTGATAATTACACTTTTGCGAATATTAGATAAGAATCCGTTTCTTTCCCAATATTTTGCTACCAGGATTTTTCTATTTTTCATCGACTGCATTAACTTCCAACCCAAAATTCTGCACATTTATAGTTATTCTTATTTTTTAATTGTTATTTATTTATTTTTTTTATTTTTAATTGTTATTTTTTTTTTTTTCTCATTTGCACAAAAGAATTCCAGTGATGGATCCTTGTGAAAAGAGACATTCCTTTCATAGTTATTGTTATATTCATTATAATTCGCATTGAAGGGCAGGATTCTAGGCAGATTCCAGGGCTTTGTGGCTGACAGTAAAGACAATAGATGTGTCCGTCTATGCAAAGGAGCACCAGCAATGGGAGAGCAAACTGTGGGCTTGGTAAACTATAAAAGATATATACATGTATATAAAAATAGAAGAGCTACATGGCTGAGATATATATAGAGATGTAGGCTCAGATGTCCACATAGGAAGTCTGTTTCAGCATTCACCAAATTTCTTTAGCATAAATTTAATTATTTAATTAATGATACTGTAACAATTTATAGTATTGTGATAACAGTAGACAAACAATTATTTATTGCCAATAGCTCAATCTGAAAATAATATTAATTGTTAAAATATGTATATATATAATATATATATATATATATATATATATATATATATATATATATATAAATGTATTTAAAATATTTTATTTTTCAAGCCATATCGAACTGGATACAATATAACCTCTTAGGATTATGCTTTTAACTTTTATTTCTAATATATTGTTATTTTTTACTTTAATTAAATTGGGAAACAGGAGGCAATTTTAAAGATTATTATTAAGTATAGGGCTTGTTGCTCCCCGTCTTGAACTTTTTTTTTTAAGTACTTCTCAAGGCTTTTACTCCAAACAATATGTCCAGGGGAGGCAGGAGATATCACATTACAGGACACATTGCTGGGGCCATCACTAGGGCGTGGAAACTATTTTGGGAGGATTAAAAAAAAAAATGAAATAAATAATATAGAGAAAATAAATAGAATTAATGCAATAAATAATTCAAATCACTAGATAATATTTTCAAGTGATAAAGGTAGGATTTTTGCACTTTTGTTTTCTCGAATAACAGAATTTTAAGAATATATTTTTATTAATTGAACACTTTGTATTATCTTACCCTGAACAGTCAAAATAAATTAGATGCAACTGATGTAAGGCGAAACATGTGCTGTATGTATGAAACAAACACGCAAGACACATTATAATGCAAAATCTAAAAGCATACACATGAATGTAGAGTATGCACACAATCTAGATGCAATAAGAACATGCGCTCATTATTTTAATATTTACACATACACAAGCATATATAGAGATAAAGGCACAGCTACTATGCACAGGGCACACAAGGCTCTGGTTGCAGTAGACCAGCTAGCCCAGGGAAACCACTCCCTACCTCTGACATCACACTTTCCCTCCTCTACAAGCTGCTGGCCTATTGTTAGGAGGAAATGGTGGCCAGTACACAGCATGGCCAACACTTTCAGCTACAAGCCTCATGTGTATGAGAAGACTAGAGAGGAGGATTGAGTCACTTATCCTCCATTTTTCCTTAACTGGCATATTCTAAAGTTCTAAAGCAGGGTGCAAACTAAGAAACAAAGACATTACACACTAGACCTGTGTAACATGTGCTGTGGTTTCAGCAATTATCTTGAGGAGGGCTCCAATATATATGATTGTGAACATTGTTAGTTTAGGTTATGTAACAAGGTTACAGCTTATTGAAGTGTGTAGAACTCCATGGATATCCCACAGAAACAAAGATTGATAGAATGGATGTGTAGTGAAGAAATGGCTGCCATAAACCTACTGTGTGTGATTACAGCCCTTGGTTCAAACACAACATAATTGGAAAAGTGCGACTGCAGTTTTTGGTAATAAGCCAATGTGGAATTCAACAACCACGAGAAACAGGAGTTCTCATTCAGATGTCTATTTGTAACATAAGGTGCTTTCACATCTGCGTTTTTCGCAATTCGCGGCAGATGCGGTGAAAAAACCGCATCTGCCGTTTACCGCATAACCGTTCCACTTGCGGCGCGGTTGCGGTTTTTTCTATGCAATGTATAGGGGACTTGCGGCAGGTGCGGCAAGTGCGGTTTTGCACTTGCGGCAGGTGCGGCCGCGAAAAAACCGCGGCTTACTGCGGTTTTTTTCGCGCCGCACCTGCCGCAAGTGCAAAACCGCACTTGCCGCATCTGCCGCAAGTCCCCCTATACATTGCATAGAAAAAACCGCAACGCGCCGCAAGTGGAACGGTTATGCGGTAAACGCGGCAGATGCGGTTTTTCACCGCATCTGCCGCGAATTACGAAAAACGCAGATGTGAAAGCACCCTAAGTGTTCTGTCCATTATATTCTATATGGGGTAAATTTTTTTGTGGTCAATATCCGAAACCCTTTTCCCCCTAAAATATTAACATTTTTGATGCAAGTAAAGATCAAATTCACTAGTGTAAGTCTATTATAGATGATCAAATCTCTTGACATTAAAATTCGCCAGGTTCAGAGCATTTTTACCAAAATTCCAAACCATGGTTAATTTGCCGCAAATCACAAGTACTTAATTTGTACAGAGATATGTTTTGACCTGTATTGGGTAGTACTACTGCCTGGAACAGCTGATATTAATGGTGGTGATGATTTTGTTGCTGCTAGCAACTCCACATTCTTAGGCTGCCTTCACATGTGTATGTGAACGCAGCGTATGCGTTCCCATACGCAGTCAAGCGCATGCGCACTGCGTTCCTATGTTTAACGTGGAACGCATAGTGCCTGTATTTGCCAGTGTTTGCTGCGTTCGGGTGCAGATGCGGAAGATATCTGCTCCCTCCAGGGTCCCCCGTCCGCACCCGGGACGCAGCATGCTGCATTTTTTGTGCGCTCGGGGACCTTGGAAAATCAGAAAGCTTCCCCAAGCGCACAAAACAATGCATTGGCGTCAATGGGTCCGCAGTGTTCTGCGCTTGACAGCGCAGGAGAACGCTGCGGACCCATTGAAATCTCTCCCGTTGGCCGCCGGTGAAGTCACAAAGATCACGACGGCCACCGGAGATCAGCTGAGCCTCTGATGATCTCCTCCTCCCCGCCGCCGGTAATCTCATAGCGGTGTCGCGGAGAGAAACAGCTGATGTGATAGCTGTTTGAATCTTCCCGCGCCGACATCTCCTCTTGGTGTCGGCGGGGAGATTCAAACAGCTGTCACATCAGCTATTTAACCCCGCTGACACGTCCCGGAGCTTACCGGCGGCCGGGAGGAGGAGATCTCCGCCGCTGATCTCCGCCTCCGGCCCGCCCCCTGGACACCTCTGATTGGCTGCCCGGGCTCCTTAGTGATGTGTCGCCGCAGGCGGACATTCTCCACTGCGGACACATCAAAATGACCCTGCTTTCACTGTGTTTGTGTCTGCATGCCATCAGCATGCAGACACAAACGCAAATGTGAAGGCAGCCTTAGTTGTGGTATGTTTTAATTTTCTTTACAATACCTTGTCCATTGCCATTGACAATTTATCTTTCATCACTCATTTTGTACAACCCTGTAATATAATAATATTTATTCACTTATAGAGCACCATTCATTCCATAGCATTTACATACATCAGCAACACTGTCCCCATTGGGGCTCACAATTTGAATTCCCTATCAGAATGTCTTTGGAGTGTGGGAGGAAAACAGAGAACCTGGAGGAAACCACAGGGAGAACATACAAACTCATTGCAGATAACCTTGGTGGGATTTGAACCCAGGACCCCAATGCTGCAAGACTGCAGTGCCAACTACTGAGCCACCATGCTACCCATGCTCAACTTTAGACAACCTTTTGAACTCCAATTTTTTAACCTTTGTCAAAGAAATGAACATGATAACAAATGTTTAGGTATGCAGGTACAAATATAGAATGCAAAAATGTGGCAGAGGTCGCAACAAAATTAAACTTTCTTTTTTTTCCTTGAAAAAGTATTGTGCTGTCTTGCTTCAAAATTTTAGTGGATTAAGAAGAAATAAAAATGTATAACTGTAAATCAAATGTAACAGGGCAGATGCCACCTACACTGAATCCCTGATTAATCACATTGAATCTGGTACTGCTGGTTGCACCTCTTCTATCTCTTTATCCACTTATCAGTTGAATCTTTGCATCTTGTATTATTCACTCTTCACTGCTGCAATTATTCAACATATTACTACTGTCTGCAGTATTTGTCCAAAGCAATAGGGCTTTCTCTTTCAATCTCTAAACTATAATACATTCCCCTAAAATGGCTGCTGCATTCCGAGCTTAGGCTTGTATACAGGCAATGTTAGTCCCTTCTGATTGGCTGTGCTATACCATGTGATGTAAGAGTTGCAAGATATTATGGGAAGGCCTGTGTAGTCCATGACATGTCAACCTCCTGTGACTGATCCAATCTTCTGCAATGTGTTAAAAAGTAGAGGCCTTGAGTTGGAGATGAATGAGAATCCAATTACAAATTGTTCAGATTTGCCAGGACCTGCAAATCTTCATAAAAATTCAACTTAAATTCTATTTGCATTAACATTGACATATGTGGTTATTTAATGGGTAGGAAAAGCCTAGAAATGTATTTCATTGTTTTATGTTGAAGACCAGTAAAACTGATGAAAAGAGGGTTAAAGGGGACTGCAAAAGCTGACACACTGATCAAACACTGATGAAAATCAATCCATTTTATCACGCAGAAGAGAAAAAAAGATGTCTGAATGGAAGCTTAGCTTGGGTTTCCATTCATCAGTTGTGTCTGGATGTTGGTTGTGGCTGTGTGCCGATGCTCCTTTCTTAATGCGTTTTTGCAGTGTTTTTGTGTCACCTATTGTCACAAATCTGCATGTGTATCTTTACCCCAGAAAAGTCTATGAGGATTCTGAAGTGTTGTGCCTAGGATGCTTATTTTTTCCTTGCAGTTTAGGTGCAGATTGTGGTCAAGGCAAAAGAATAAGAATATCAATTGTTTGCTGAGTTTTGCAGACCTCCCATCTATTAACTATATTAGAAAAACACATGACCACAATCTGCACCAAAAACACTGCCAAACGCACCAAAAAAGCATTTTACAGCCACAGGGTGCAGTTTTACAGCGGTTTTGTGCAGTAAATTTCTGCTTCAAAAAAGCAGCATCAGCATCAGTAGTCCTAAGGCTATGTTCACATAGTGCGCATTTCCAGCGCTTTTGGGGATGCGCCTTTTTTGCTGCATTTTGTGACTCTGCTATTCAGCGCAGGTAAATCAATGCGGTGCATTCACACACCGCATTTTTTAATGGCTGCATTTCTCCCCCAAAAGCACATAAGGGAAGTGATGTCACACAGGAGAGGAAGAATCCTGTTTTCCTCCCCCCGTGAGACATGTGTGACAGGCCTTTTGGCTTTCGCAGTGTATTAATATACAATGCAAAAGCAAAATATAAGCTATCAAAAGATCTTAAAAACTTAAAAAATAGAATACTTACCTATCCGCCGGCTGTTCCTGGTTGCCGGGTCCCGTGACATCTACGTCTACTGTGGTGCCAGGACCTTCCAGGTCTGTGATTGGCCGATAGCCATCATGTGATATGTGATGTGCATACCACATGACCGCTACGGGCCAATCACAGCTGGAAGGTCCTGGCAGCACACCAGACGTGGATGTCTAGGTTCCCGGGAACAGCAGGCAGAGGGTAAGTATTCAATTTTTCTTATTTTTAAGACCTTTTGATAACTTATATTTAGCTTTCACAGTGTATATTAATACAATGCGAAAACCAAAAGGCCTGTCACACATGTCAAGGAACACAGGATTCTTCCTTCCCCGTGTGACATCACTTCCCCCAGCTCCCACCATTATACGCGCTGGAGTTGCACATCGTCTGATGCGGTGCATAATTCCAGCAGTTATAATGGGGCCTATGGGAGAAAGTGCGAGCAAAAAAGTGTCAACAATTGACCTGTTGATTCTTTTTATACGCGCGCTTTCTCCCATAAAAGTGCAGCGTAAATTTAGGCAGCGTCTGCACGACAAAAGTGAATTTCCATTCTTTTTGCCGGCAGACGCAGACGCTCTTTTGCAGAAAAAGCATTTGCGAAAAAGCGCAATGTGTGAACGTAGCCTTAGGCTTTGATGACTAGTGGTGAACTGTGTGCATTGGTGGGATATATGCAGTCTGGTTCTGGAAACATTCTTGAAAAACAACTCATGTGGAGGATAACTGAGAACTATTTCAGCATCTCCATCAGTTCACTACCACTCTGGAGGGAAAATACTAGATGCCCAACTAAACAGAGATTTTGTGCAAATTCAACTTTTTGCATAACAATGAAACATGTCTGGAAAATTCATCTACATTTATATTACAAACGTGGTGTAAATTATGACAGAAATGTTCTCCAGTTCCTAAGGGGTGCACCAAATTCATAAATTGGTGCCCGTCCCTAATAAATTTGGTGCTTCTTACTATAGAGCAATGTTACAAATCGCAAATCAACTTCTGACTTTAGCTAATTAAGGGAGGTTTCACACTGGCGTTTGTGTCTGCATGCGTATGGCATGCAGACGCAAATGCAGTGCAAACGCAGCCATATTAATGTGAACGCAGCGGAGAATCTACGCATGCGTTCACATTAGTATGCACCCCGGCCAGCCAATCAGCTGTATCAGGGGCGGCTGGGAGGAGGAGATCAGCGGTGAAGATCTCCTCCTACCGTCCACAGCTGACCTCCTGCCAGTGTTGGGGCGGGAGATTTGAAGACACAGCTGATCTGACAGCTGTTTAAATCTCCCGCGCTGTCACCGAATAGGGTGATATCAGTGAAGGAGATAAGAAACAGCTGATCGCTGCTTCAAATCTCCCACGCCAACATCACCTATTCGGTGTCGGCGCGGGAGATTTAAACAGCTATCAGATCAGCTGTGTCTTCAAATCTCCCGCGCTGACACCGGTGGGAGAACAGCGGCAACTGTAGCTGATCACCGGCGGCCATTGGGAGAGATTTCAATGAGATCCGCAGCATTCTCCTGCGCTGTCATGAGGAGGACACTGCGGATCCATTGACTTCAATGCATTGTTTGTGCGCTTGCGGGCGCTTGCAGATAAAACAAGTGCCCGTGACCACACAAAAAATGCAGCATGCTGCGTTCACAGGGAGCTCGGAGGGCGCACAAATTGTGCGCATCCGAGCGCAACTGCAACCAAACGCAGGCACATACGTTCCTATGTTAAACATAGGAACGCATGTGCACAAGCATTTGGCTGCGTTCGGTGCGCTGTGTTCCAAACGCCAGTGTGAAGGCGCCCTGACTGTGTAAGACACCAGTCCCATTTACAACTTTCCAGTCTGCATTGAAAACAATTCTGCCTTTAACCCTGAGATAGAAAACACACTGACAACACCAATGTGGGTTAGATCAGGGGTCCCCAACCACCGGTCTGCGGCCCAGGACCGGGCCGTGGAGGTCTTTGTGCCGGTCCGCGGCGTCCTGTCTGCTTCCCCGCCCCCCCATCATGTCCCCACCCACCGCGCCCGTCACCTGCTGCATTACACTGCTGAGGTCTCTGCCTCAGCTGCTTAGTTATATGAGGGGAGCTGTCGGCCAATCAGTGCAGCAGCCATGCCCTGATTGGCCGACTGCTTCGCTCGTATAACTAAGCAGCTGAGGCAGAGACCTGCCTGGAATTTCATATCTCGCGCTATTTCCAAGCGCATCACGTGACACGCTTGGAAATAGCGCGAGATATGAAAAAACTCCGGTCACATCTCTGCCTCAGAGTCAGCCCCTTGTACTGGCTGCACCAGAGGTGAGCTTCAGCTGAAGAGCCGCTCTCTGTGTGTGGGCAATGACTGAGTGTGGGTGTATTCAGGGGGTCAATGTGTGTGTGGGCAATGACTGTGTGTGTGTGTGGGGGGTTTATACAAGGGGCAATGGCTGAGTGTGGGGGTATTCAGGGGTTAATGTGTGTGTGGGCAATGACTGTGTGTGTGGGGGGGTTTATACAAGGGGCAATGACTGAGTGTGGGGTATTCAGGGGTTAATGTGTGTGTGGGCAATGACTGTGTATGGGGGTTTATACAAGGGGCAATGGCTGAGTGTGGGGGTATTCAGGGGTTAATGTGTGTGTGGGCAATGACTGTGTGTGTGTGTGTGGGGGTTATACAAGGGGAAATGACTGTGTGGGGATTATTCAAGGGTCAGTGTGTGTGGGGTTGTACAAGTGGCAACGTCTGTATGTGGGGAGTATTCAGGGGTCAGTGTGTGTGGGGGATTGTACAGGGGGCAGTATGCCTGTGTGGGGATTATACAAGAGCAATGTGTGTGTGGGGTTATGCATGGGGCAGTGTGTGTGTGTGTGTGGGGAAAATTTATGCTATATGGAGGGATATTACGCTGCATTAAACTATGTAGAGCTGTGATGCTGCATTATATTATATGAATGGATATGAGGCTGTATTATACTTTATGGAGGGCTATGATAATGCATTATACTACATGGAGGGCTGTGAGGCTGCATTATACTATGTGGAGGGCTGTGATGCTGCATTATACTATATGGAGGACTGTGAGGCTGCATTATATTACATGGAGGGCTGTTAGGGGATATTGTGGGCTGCATTGGGTTGATAGGGATATTGCGGGCTGCAATGGGATGATGGGGATATTGTGGGCTGCAAGGGGATGATGGCGATACCATATTGGGGGATAGAAAAATAAGACATCCCCTGAAAATAAGATGTAATGCATCTTTCGGGGAAACAGGGTACTAAACCCCACCCCTTCATAGCCCCGCCCCATAAGTTCACAGCCCCGCCCCGCCGGCCCCCGGAAAAATGGTCTTGCATGAAGCCGGTCCCCGATGCAAAAAAGGTCGGGGACCCCTGGGTTAGATGGGTCAGCCAAAGCTTTTTTTAACCAACTATCAAAATTACCCAATCATACCCAATCTCAGCCAATGCCCATTTCTTTACTTTATCCTGTTCTTATAATCTGAAACCAAAAGGCTCGTGTTATGTTTGACTCTCACTTACCATATACAATTCCTCACCTCTTACTGCTTGCACCTGAAGAATATCTCTAGAATCCCCCCATTTCTGATCATGGAAACAACAAAAGCCTTCACTGTAGCCCTAATCTATTCCCGCCTTGATTATTGTAATTCTCTATTAATTGGGCTCCTCCTCAGTAGACTCTCCCCTCTCCAGTCTATTCTTAATGCAGCAGCCATGGTCACCTATCGGGCTAACCGTTACTTGAATGCTTCCGCTCTGTGTCAGTCATTGCACTGGCTGCCTGTATACTCACCCACAAACCTCTTCACAGTGCAGCACCTCCCTACCTCTCCACCCTCATTTCTATCACCCCACCCATTCTCTTCGTTCTGGAAGCGACTTTAGGGTATGTGCACATCAGTCGTTTTGTGGGCTGCTTTTGGACGTTTTCCGTCGGCGTTTTCCGCTCAGTTTTATGTTAATTTATGTTAATCCTACCCTCCGGTTGGATTAACATGCTAGTCAATGGATTTTAGAAAACTCTGTCTTCACTAGAACGGTTTTCTTCTGGTCGTTTTCAGTCAAAACTGAGTTTTCTCAGTCAAAACTGAGTTTTTCCACCGGTTTTCCAAAAATAGAGCAAGTGACTTCTTTCCACCGTTTTTCCAGCGGTTTCAGCTGATCAAGTGCACAAAAAACTCAGTTTTCAAAACCGCCGAGAAAAACGCTGTAAAACCGGGCGGAAAACGAGCAAAAAACGAGCAAAAAACGAGGGACACTGCTGAGCACAGAAAACTCAGTTTCTGCTAAAAAAACCCAGGTTTTTGGACGGACTGCAGAGATGCACAAACGTCAGATGTGCACATAGCCTTAGACTAACATCTGCACTAATCCGAACCTCCCACTCCTGGCTCCAAGGCTTCTCCCGAGCTGCACCAATTCTCTGGAATTTTCTACCCCAAGAAATTGGGAATATCCACAACTTACATAGTTTCAGGCACTCCCTAAAAACACATCTTTTTAGGGTGGCCTCTTATGCTCCCTAATCGAAGTCACGTATTCGCTTCACCAGACCCAAAAGAATGGCTGGAGACCATGCAGCTCTTATCTATTCCCCATTTTCTCAAGATGGCTGGGCCATCATTGTAAATAATCCCCTGTAAGTTGTGTCACCCCCACCTCATTGTAAATTGTAAACTCTTACGAGCAGGGCCGTTATCATTCTGCTTTAATTTTTGTATTTTTATAACTGTTACTTATGACTGTTTGAATACAAACCTCTGAATCGTAAAGCGCTGTGGAATATGTTGGCGCTATAAAAATAAAGATTATTAAAATTAATAAAAAGTCAACAGCTGCTATATTAAGGGGCTTGCAAATAAGATATTCAGGCCATGAACTAGAACTGCCATGCAATGCAAATATTAGAACTTTGTGCTATATATTTTTCTAATATAGGGATGGGTGGGCGAGAGCACAACTCTCCAGGTAAGGGCCTTTTCACATCAGCAGTAAAGAGCTGATCGTGGCAGTTGCGGTGCAAAAAAAGCATCTGCCGCACTTACCGCATAACGCTAAATGGCTGACCGCGTTTTTTTCATGGCCGCATCTGCCGCAAGTGCCGAAACCGCAACTACACCGCACTTGCCGCACTTACCGCAAGCCCCATAGACATCGCATGGGGCTTGCCGCAGGTGAACCGCAAGTGCGGCCGTTATGTGGGTAACTGCGGCAGATGCAGGTTTTTCACTGCAACTGCTGCGATCAGTGCTTTCCGCTGATGTGAAAAGACCCTAAGATGGCTGAACGACCTTTGGCTCCTTTCCCCCTTTTAAATCTTAAGAAGACGCACCCCAAATACTTGATGAAACCCCAACATTTTCCTGCATTTTTATTAAACACCTACTAACTCCCTTACAGTCTTAGGCCCTATTCTTATACTGTTCAGCACCTGCTAACAACTGCAAAGAAGGAACACTCAGGCTTTATTCAGATATCTGTGATATTTTGATGCACAATAAAGGTCTCAGAGTTATCACTGATTTGGATCTGAGTTTCATCAGCATTTGGTCAGTATCTCAGTTTTTATTATCTTCCGTACATTCTACTTTATCAAATTTACACTGATGCTATCTATATGCTATATAGGATTTTCACAGACCCATAGACTTAAATGGATCATTCATCTGTGATAAAAAATGGATGTCTCAGTAAATTTTTGTGCACTGCCCATAGATTCTAATGTTCCATCCTCAAAAATCATGCATACAACGCATAAGTGTAAAATAAATGTCTGAATGAGGCCTAAACTGTGCAGTAAGAAAAACTAGGGGGCGAACCATTGGTGCAAAGTGTGCACCCGCCCCGGGGGCTCATAAGGTAAGGAAGCCCCCATCTACCTCCATAGCAGGTGTGATTGTGCATTATAAGGAGCTATTAGGCTGGTAAGGATGCATATACTGTTCATGTTCTTTCTCTCTGTGTCCTCTCCTGCAGGCAATGCAATTAATAAAGCCCCTTTAGTCCTACTCAAAATGACATTTTTTTTGAGCATATTTAAAAGCTTCTTAAAAAACATCTAATGTGTTCAGGTATTTTCCAGAGCACTTTTTGGTAATATTTCATAGTGTTTGGTAAGTTCTATAGAAAAGCCTATGAAAAGAATGCAATAAAAATGACTTATCTAGAGCTTGATTTCTTTAGAAAAAAAACTAAACAAAACACAAAAATAACCTAAACATATCAATAATAAAAACAAAACAAAGTTTTCAATAATTTTGTATGGAGTTTAAACATCTGTACAGCATACGGTATTTAAAAAAAAAAAAAAAAAATTAAAAATAGCAATAAAATCTCATCATGATTGGGTGTATGATACTTCCTTCCTGCGTAAATTTTGTCTGTGTATGTATTGTTATTTGCTATGACTAAGGACCTTGTGTGGTGTGAAACAGCGTAACCAAGATGGTTTTTATGTAACTACAATAAAGGATAAAGATTTTTAATATCATAGCCTAATATTCCTCTAACACGCCATATTGATGGTGATTGGACGTTCCCTTTTTTTGGTGTATACGTTTCATTTACCTGGGAGTCGGCTCAGGATCTCCATGTCTGTGCACCGCACCCTACTAACGTCGGAGTGACCTCAATTGGATGAATATTTGGTGACCTGAAACCCTTTCTTGTAACAAAAATAAAACCATACCAGCTATCACCTTAGTGGTCATTTTACTGGCATCAAACATTCAGGCCAGTAACTGAGGGACTGTGGGGCACTGCAGCTATATCTGCAGTTGCCCCCTTAATGCAGTGCCCAGTCTTGAGAGTTAAGGGGTTAATTTTATTCTATGCAATAACTCCCCTCTTATTCCTAAGAATTGCCCGCCTCAGGGTTTATAATCCCCTTTCCGGGTCTTGTCCTGCCTCTCCTCCCTGCAGCTGGAGCGTGATCGCCTGCCCTCCCTCCTGTTGTGTTTGTATAAAGTTTGATTAGTTCAAAGGTTAAGTCGCAACGGCGTAAGGGTGTGTTGGTATTGAGTGAAGGCATACCTGCACGGGAGTCTGGTGGCATACTGCTTCAGCACACACAGTTATCAGGCAAGTTAATGCCTATGCTGAGCTGCAACCAAAATCTCTATTCCATCAAAGAAAAGGTTGAGATGGAACTATTGTCTCCTACCTCTCAAATAAAATAGGTGAAACGCTGAAATAAGTGAGTGTGTGTTTACTGCATGGGACGGGGTCTCGGCAGTCATTACTACTGAGGCCATTAATTGGGTGCAGTGGTCATGTGCTGGCAGCTTACAAAGATCGTCACCGACCACTGGGACATCTGCACTGGACTGTCAAGGGATTGAAGAGGTGAAGTATGTTTTCTTAAATATTAAAACATTTCCACCTTCATACCGGGAACCAGCTGAATCAAGAAATTCAACATGGCTGGATCCCTGGGAGATGAGCTTTGGCTGAGGCTTATTCTTTTAGTTTGGCAGTGAATATGCATGCAGAAAATGTATTGCTCCTGAGAATACTCAAAAATAGCAGAGATTGGAAGGAAAGCACAGAAGACAAACTGACGTGTCATCTGGTCAATAGATGCCAATAAATAGCACTTTCGATTCATTGTGCTTTCTGAGTTACCATGGATATTAGGCCAGGTTTCCATATATACAGTCATGTTCTTGTGAATCAACACTTGACAACTGATGTTAAAATGGCATCAGTTTTCATCAAGATTTTTAACCAGTCTCTACTGGAAAAATGGAGAGCTGGACGGAAAGCCTGCTCCTTCATGGGTCCAGACAACAGCTGATGTGCTGGATGAATGTGAATGATTCCAAAGCAAACTATGGGATTTGTTTGGCATCGGTTACCGTGTGCGGCCCTGAGGCCTGGAGTTTGAAACCCCTACCCTATGGTGTTCCACTGTTAAAGGGGAAGGAGAAAAGAACAGATGGTTGGATAGATGAAAATTTTTTTCATCCTTAGTTTTTTTATATGTGATAATAATAATATTTATTCATTTATATAGCTGTAATAAGATATTCCGCTGAAAAAAAAACAAATAGAAAAAAACACTACTGTGTAATTTCAAAACCGTGAAAATATTTTGAAAATCTCAAAAATAATTAAAAAATCATAAACCAATCCTCTTCCCCTGACCCCATAGGTTATAGATCACCATAGTACCAGTTCCTCCCACTACTGCTCTATTAATCTCCCATGCTTTATACTGCAGCACTGCTTATTCATATTGTTGGTAATGAATAAGCAGATGCCATTACTTAAACATGTCGGAGTAAGTGCTTGTTCAGACAAATGCATAAACGTGCACAGGTCCTGCTGTATGCAAAACTGATGGCACATGGACAGCACAGGAATGAATGCAATCACAGTGGCAGTCCACAGGAATGTTTATAATCACGGACCAATGGACTGCATGTAAAAATCACAAACTGATCCGTATTCTGGATTAGACTGGTACATTAAAAGTCAAAGGGTGCAAAAAAAAACAAACAACAGATCCCATGAGGCACGATCTCTCTGTTGTGTGTTTTTCATGGAAACATTACAGTTATGGAGATTTGACTTTTATTGTTTACTGAATTGTTCATACAAATAATGTATGTCATAAGGATGGACAATATGGGCGTATGGATGGCAAAGAAACGTAAAAACCAGACTCAGCAAGCGGATGGAGAATCAGGTAAGAGAGTCAATATTTTTTCTCCATGTGAGACGGATAACTTTTGAGAACCCAGGCCAAGGGTACAAGCGACTACTCAACTAGCAGTATAAAAAGAATCTAAGGTAGGTAATAACCGCACATGTTCCAAGGGAAATGTTCTCCATTGAAGAGACCTTGACTGTTGGTGCAGTGCAGTGCTGACTTACTTTGGGTGAGATCACCTATATCTATATACAAGGCCAGTAACGCTGATCCTCAGAGTTATCATACTCAGAGGGTTTGCCCGCCTCACTGTGCATTTTTTCATGCTTTGACACAGATTTTGAAAATCTGCTATTTTGATGCAGCAAAGCCTATAAGAATTCAGAATGTTTCTTTTTTTCCTTGCAGTCTTGTTGCAGATTTTGATGCAAAAAAAAGAAGCAGCCTGTCAATATCACATGTGGAGATGCTCACCTCCTGCATGAGAAAACACATCAGACACTGTGAAAATACACTGCACCATAACCCTGATCGTGGGCATGTACCCTTATAAGAGTGTGAAGAGTGTCCCTGCAAAATCTGACACTATCCAATCAATTCTAATATTGAATATGTAAAGTGTCACCATCATTTTAATTTTTATTTCATAAATCAATTGTATACATGAAAATAAGCAACTCTGCAATATAACATATAAGACAAATTAGCTTATTTCTCTGCCAGAATTGATTAGTCATTATCAAAGTTATCAATCCTGAGGTAAAATCTGTATTCAGTGAAGACTTTCCCATTACTGAGATAGGAGATGGCAGCTGCTACTGAGGAGATTCTATGATGATTGGAGGAGCTAAAGCCAGAAGGAGGGGCTATAAACTGAGCCTTGCCCCCTTTTCACTCCTCTATCTACATAGAATCTCCTCGGTAACAGCTGCCATCTCCTATCTCAGTAATGGGAAAGTCTTCACTGAATACAGATTTTATCTAAGGATTGAGAACTTTGATAACGACTAATCAGTTCTGGCATAAAAAAGCACTCTTGTCTTATAAAATATTACACATTGTTTATATTTTATGTCTACTATTGATTTATGAAATAAAATTAAAACAACAGTTTCACTTTATATAGAACTCCAGCTCTTATATCTGTTTTGTAAAAACCTACATTGCCCATTAAATACTTATTGCCCCGAAAACCAGGTTATTTCCTAAGGCCTTGTGCACACGCTGAGTATTTGATGAGTTTTTTACCTCAGGATTTGTAGACAAAACCAGGAGTGGAGAATCAGAGGAAAAGTCTAATTGAAACACCTGCACCACTTCTGTATTTATCACCCACTCCTGGTTTTGGCTACAAATCCTGAGGTAAAAAACTCATCAAATACTCAACGTGTGCACGTGGCCTAACTATTGGGTGGGGATAAATTGCTAAAACCTGGAGGTCTGATCGCTGGGCCTCCCCACTATCTCAAAATTGGGGTTCTCGAGTCCTGAGAAGGGGACTCTGCAGTAATATGCTAAATAGAGCGGATGTCCACAAGCTTGGACTTTACTCCATTCATCATATATTGGACCATTGACTACAGCATTTGGCAATTTCTGTCAGTTCCATAGCCAATGAATGGAAAGAAGGATTCAGGATGAGGTTGCTGAGCCCCGCTCTTGGAATGCCAGAGCCCTAATCTTGGGAATGCTTTGGAGTCCCAGCAGGTGCACCTCAGCAATAACCACATTTTCCCATATCCTATGGATTGGGGATAACTTGATTTTTTGGAATAACGTTATAATGAACAATTTGGGGCTTATTTTTGCATGACTCTGCACTATGTAATTCCTATGTTATTCATCTTGGAAATACATACATTTATGTGCATCTTGGTATTGCCATTCCCCTAATCTAAGAGGTGTTTTCCTACATAGTCTGGCAGTTTTAGAAGTGTCACACTTAATTTATGGATATATCTCTAGGATGAGTAACAAAGGAACAACACAGGATAGAATTATAAGGAAAACAATCTTCAGAATTACATGAAGTATTTTCTAAAATACACATAAGGCAGGACCACTTTAAGAAATAAATGAATAAATAATTAAATAAATAAAAGGCATATGTACATATAAGGGTTCTTGGGACTTGCTTGACCTTTTTGGTGCCAATGCACTACCTGAGAAAGTGTGGCCATTGCCCACCTAATCTACAGTGTGCCATTAATTATACTGGTACTTTAGGTAATAAAGGGGCCTTTGCACACCCTTATGTAGCTTAGATATGACTGTGCCCCCTTATGTAGCTTAGATATGACTGCGCCCCCTTATGTAGCTTAGATATGACTGTGCCCCCTCATGTAGCTTAGATATGACTGTGCCGCTTATGTAGCTTAGATATGACTGTGCCGCTTATGTAGCTTAGATATGACTGTGCCCCATCATGTAGCTTAGATATGACTGTGCCCCTTATGTAGCTTAGATATGACTGTACCCCCTTATGTAGCTTAGATATGACTGTGCCCCCTTATGTAGTTTAGATATGACTGCGCCCCCTTATGTAGCTTAGATATGACTGTGCCCCCTCATGTAGCTTATATATGACTGTGCCCCTTATGTAGTTTGGATATGACTGTGCCCCTTTATGTAGCTTAGATATGACTGCTACCTCTGCAGATCCAATAATTACACTTCTGCAAACTGCTTGTATGTGGGGATTACCCCTCAAAATTATCTAATCTGTAGACTATGTCTAAAATAACATATTACAAATCTTGAATAACATTTTCCTACCATTTTATTTCTATAGATCCAGTGAATGTTAATGTGTATCCATGGTTACAGACAACAAAACCGTGTGGATTCTAATCCTGATGTCAGATGTCCTCATCTATTCAATACAGGCTAACATACATTTGCTAAGAAAGAATAAAGTAGGTAAAAGATAAAGAAAATATAAGTGAATCACACTATACAGGGATTGTTTGTAGTCTGTAACCATGGAGAAACACAGATCTGCATAGAAGATATTGACAAGAAACAGTTGTATATATTTATTTAAAGGGAATCTGTCAGCAGTTTCTTTTTCCACCTAATCTGAGAGAAGCATAATGTGGAGACTGAAGCCCTGAATTCATTGAGATGTAACTTAATGGGCTGCTTGCTGTAGTTTTGATGAAATCACTGTCTTATTAGCAAAAGATTATCACTAAAGGACTGATTTGATGGTTCAAATCCGCAATGAAAAAGAAACAAAATATGCATGAGATTAAATTCAGAAATCTCATTCTCTATGCTGCTCCTCTAAAGTGCAGAATTTTTTACCCTTAATAAAATATTGAGAAAAATATTACAAGAATGCAACTTTTGAACAAGCCCTTAGATGGATAGAAAAACCTCTTAATAGATTCCCTTTTAAATTTTTTTATTTATATTTCAGAAACATTAGTGCAATAATAAAAATTGGTTGCAAATATAAATATAATCTTACAAGAGAACCTGTCACTTGCCGTGGATAAGTAATTTTTCTAAAGTTGTACATTTTTATATATTATTAATAAATTATGTATATATTTTTATTTTATTTACTTAATTCCTACACCTCTCCTATTCTGAGTTATAGACTTTCTTGTATGCAAAGGTAGTCTTTTTAGCTAAATAGGAGTGACCCTGAACTATTCTCTAAGGAGTGGTGTAACTTGAAGCTCATGGGCCCCGATGCATAAGCTCCTACGGGGTCCGCAATTATAGCAAATCTTTATTAGCATTAGTCCTTTTCTAAAGGGCAAAAGGACATTTGGGGCCCTCTAGGCTCCAGTGCCAGGGTGAGATTGCAACCCACCCCTGCACCTATTGTAGTTACGCCCTAGTCTCTAAAGCAGGCGTCACACGCGTCAATATCAGATCGCTGGCGACATTGACAGCTGATCGCTGCTGAGCTGTAACACAAGCAGACTTACCAGCGATCATTGCACCAGCGACATCGTGGAAATGATTTAAATATTGTTTCCACGATGTCTGCAGGCTGGTATCCAGAGTAAACTGCGGGTAACTAGGCAGCGCGCACTGCCTAGATACTCGATGTATAACTTAGTTACCAGCCTTCCCCGTTCAATGGCTGGTATCCAAGGTACACAGCGGGTAACAAGGGTCCCTAGTTACCCTCTGTGTACCTTGGATACCAGCTGGTGAGCGGAGAAGGCTGGTAACCAAGGTATACATTGGGTATCTAGGCAGCGCGCTGCCTAGTTACCCGCAGTTTACCCTGGATACCAGCTCCCAGCGCTTCCTGACAGGTGCTGGGAGCTGGCTGATCGTGCGTCCCGGTGTCACACACAGCGATGCTGCTTGTACACCGGGCGACCATCGCCAGGTTTTCGGTCCAGTCCGAAAACCTGACGATCATCAACCATTGATTTATCGCTGGTTGATGCGCCCTGTCACACACGTCAATATCGCAGCAACGTCATGTGCAGCAGCGATATTGCACGCGATATTGATGCGTGTGACGGCCCCTTAAGGTCTTTCCTAGTTGACTAAACACAATTAAATTAATATTCAAAGTCATTCTTATGTGTTGAGGTGCACAATCATGTATCAATAAATTTTGAAACATTTTGCTTTACCTTTGTTACATAAAGTCAATATTAAATCACTTTCATAGATTTGCATCTAACTTTGCGTTACAGGATGATAATGGCCCTTTTATACTCATATTTGTTTTTCTTTACTTATAGATGTCAAACTACCTTAGGTTAGGAGGACGATATTATTGAGGCACTTAGTCCACTCTCATTGTAGATGGTTTCCGTATTTTGCACCAAATTTATCAGTGTTACATGATGTTTGATAAATTTGGTGTATCTTAAAGGAGTTGTCTAGCCTAAAATGACAAGGCTGCACAGTCCTTCTATGTGGATAAGGTAAAAAATGTTTGTAGCTAGAAAAATATTAGAATCTGAGAGTCCTCAGTGGTTGAAACAAGCCTAAGCTTGCTATTAATTACCATCTTTTCAGATAGCCATTAAAAGGTGTCAACCACTGAGGACTCTCTGTTCTAATATTTGTCCCTCTATGTGTCATTCTATGTGACAACAGACTTGGGAATCCTCACATCTCACGCATTGTGCACTGTAAGGACTCTCCAGTGTCAGAGCTAGAAATGTCTATCAAGTGATCGTAAGTATGTGATATGAATATCCATGGACAGAATCTGACTAGATGGTTGCGGCCTCCCTCAATATACTTACGACCATCTAGACAGAATGTGACAGGGAACATGTGTGGCACCCCAGGAGTCCAGTTGCCACAGTTGCATTCCCTCCCTCAAAGGGGGGGGATGTCATGACAGGAAGCAAGAAGGGGTCACCTTGTCAGGTAACACCAGCATCCAACACTTGTCCTGACTCCAGACCAGTAGGGGGAGCTTTGAACCCAGTTTTAGGGGAGCTTCCCTATAAGTTATGGCCTGGGGGAGGGGTTAGGAGAAAGTCTGAGAACAGGAAGAGTGCAGACGTCCTGGGGACTGGAGCCAGTGGAGCTCATCCCAGGACAGTGGAACGCTAGTGAGACAGAGAGGAGTCGAGGAGAACCGGTGGAGTGGAGCCGTGACCGGGCTCACCCCAGAGGAGAGCGCAAGGAACCGGACGCTGGACTCCATGATTGTTCGGGTACTGAAGTCCCAGCAGTCAAATCTGGAGGGCAAGTCCTCTGGCCCTGCTCAACACCCAATGGCAAATCAGTATAGCAGAGCCCGGAGCCGCCACCGAGGAGCGACACCTGGAACAGGCTAAAGCTGCCTGCCATACGGGTAAAGTACTAGACACGCAGAAAGAGGGTCGCACCACAACTTTAAGCAGCGAGGTCCAAGTAGCACCGCGCAGAAGGAAGGCCTCTATAACCACCTGGCTAGGTAGAACCACAATTGCTTCCTGGGTGCCCGGACCTCCATTACCATATGTTACAAGTGCCCTGGTCTGCAACATCAACCATTAAGTAAAGGTAAAGGAAAATGTCACCATTGTGTCATCTGGTCATTTACTACGCCCCACTGTATCCCAATCCCTGCATAGACTTTGTAAACTGCCCTGGGGTCCTCTGCTCAACCTGTGAAGAGCAGAACCACCTCAGCTGCATTACCAACGGCCCCAGAGGATAATTATTATTAATTTATTTATATAGCGCCATTGGTTCCATGGCGCTTTACATTAGAAGTGGGGGTAAGAATTGCAGCATCGGCAATCCATCTCCCTTACCGAAAACCACGGGTGGCGTCACAAAATCATTTCCCTTATAAAATATCCTCCCTTTTATTGACACAACCAGGGCCACGGAACCGGGTCACGACCCTGTAACCTCCCCAAAGAACTCCCGACTTTGTTATGAGTACCCCATGATCCTGGTGAGCATGTCATACGCATATCACATACTTGCGGTTATGTGACTGCCATTCTTAGCTCTGACAACGGAGAATCTTCGCAGTGCACAGTGCATGAGATGTGAAGATTCACTACTCTGTAGTCAAATAAGGGGACTGCAGACTTATAATTTTAGACCGGAGAACCTCTTTACGATTTTACACTTACCCCACTTTTACACCCAATATTCAAGTATGTTTGTAACTTCTTTTGTGATTTTCTTTTTATTAAAAAAAGAAGTCTTAATATATATCTAGAACAAAAGTCTTAATACAAGTTTAGCTAGCTGGTATTATAGCACACGCCATTAAGCTGTCATATAGTCATATATTGTAGCTGAAATATGCTGGTGTTTTGTTAAACTGAAGCATCTTTCTTAAGGCCTTGTTACACGGTACGAGATCGTGAACGATATCGCTCAAATGTCACGGGTTAGGAATCGTTCAAATGACATTGTTGGGACGTTGTTGCGTGTAACACCGAGATATCACTACAATAAATCGTTGATTGCAGATTTGAGAACATGTTCTCAAATCAAACGATCCTCGATCAGCCAACCTGCTGCATCGTTGTGTGTGACACCGCGATAACGATGTCGTTACCGACTTCGCCTATGCACAACAGTGAACAAGTATCGTTCGCTGGGTTGTGCGAACGATAGCTGCTCGCCACATCGTTGGTGCGTCGTCCACGATAACTAGACGTGTGACATTTCACCAAAGACGTCAAAAAGATGTCCTAACAACCGCTCTCCCGTGAGATCGTTGGTGATATCTTAACAACATTGAAGCGTGTAACGGTACCTTTAAAGAGGTTGTCCACACTCCTTAGGCTGTTTCACACTGCAGTTTTTTCACTGATAAGTGTCCATCCAGTTTGTGAGCCAAAACCCGGAGAGGAACTTGCAGAGAAAAACTATAATTGAAAGATTGACACCTGTTCTGAGTTTTGGAGACACTCCTGGTTTTGGCACACAAACTGGATGGACACTGATCAGTGAAAAAACTGCAGTGTGAAGCCAGCCTTAGATACTGATGACCAACCCTCCCCAACCAGCTGTTACAGGTGTCGGCGTTGGCAGCTGGTGGCCTGAAGTGCTTAGTTCCAGAGTTGCCCCGTCTTCTGATAGCGACTGTGGCAGGGTAATGCACATCCGCCCTCTATTCAATTCATTAGAAGGCAGATGTGGAATACCCTGCCACAGCCACTATCAGAAGACGGAGCAACTCCAGAATTGAGGACTTTCAGCCACAGACAGCCGCCAACAAAAGAACAGCTGATCAGTGGGATTCCGGATGTCGGCCCCCAACCAATCAGACATTGATCACCTAACCTGAGGACAGGTCATCAATGTACAAATAGTGGACAACATCTTTAAACTATTTTTGGCCAATATCCCGAGTTCTGTTTTGAAGATTTTGACCACCGGTGGTTTTTTGAAGTGTTTTTCCAATATTTGTGGGTCATCTTTTGTCTGGTGTTTTCTAGGCTATTTTGGTAAATTCCATTCAACAAGGAAGAAACTGTTGGGCCGGATTCACACCACGGTGTGATCCGGTGTGGGGCTGTCCAATGTGAATCGGACAGCCCCGGACAGGATTTGCAAACAGAACCTGAGGGCAAATATGCCCTCCGGTCCAGTTCGCAGCCGGGTGCGGGACATTGCAGACGCAGCTGCTGAAATTTCAAGACCGCGGCAAGCAGGGAGCTAGGCGCAGTCCTGAAGGCTCAGCAGGGAACAGCTGGTGGTGCTGAAGTTTAGCAGCGCTCGCTGCTAAACTTCACCCGCTGGCGTCCTGTTCCGGATCCGATGTTTTTGTCTAACCGGGCGATCCGCGCCATAGACCCCATGTTAGGGAGCGCCGGATCGCTCCGGATCTGGCGGGGGGAGGCTGTTGTATGAGCGGCCCCGTCACGTGGGCCTCATTATATATGCACTGCTTCCCCTGTCAATCACGGCAGGGGAAACAGTGCATATATGCCCCAAATGCTGGCACTCGTCCCCCTTGTAAGGGCCCCCCCATCCCGCTGCTTATCTTACCATCCCGTCTTCTGCACAGCGCCGCTCCTCGGTGCTCTGTTCTTCATGCTCCCGTCCGTACATCCGGATCCCACTGTCGCAGGCATATGACGTCATCGTGCGACGGCCGGGATCCCGGATGCAGCGAGGACGGAGCATGGAGAACGGAGCACCGAGGAGCGGCGCTGTGCAGAAGACCGGATGGTAAGATAAGCAGCGGGAGACCCTTACAAGGGGGCAAGTGCCAGCATTTGGGGGCAGCTGTATACCCCCTGGGGCTGCTGTAATCCCCCTGGGGCTGCTGTAATTCCCCCTGGGGGCTGCTGTAATCCCCCTGGGCTCTGTAATCCCCCTGGGGGCCACTGTAATCCTGCCTGGGGGCTGCTGTAATCCCCCCTGGGGCTGCAGTATCCCCTGGGGCCGCTGTATCCCCCCTGGGGGCCGCTGTATCCCCCTGGGACTGCTGTATTACCGCTGGGCTGCTGTATACCCCAGGCTGCTGTATAACCCCAGGGCTGCTGTATATACTGCTGGGGCTGCTGTATACTACCACTGGGCTGCTGTATTAGTATACAGCAGCCCCAGTGGTAGTATACAGCAGCCCAGCAGTATATACAGTGCTGTATACTACCTTGGGGCTGCTGTATACTACCACTGGGGCGCTGTATACTACCTCTGGGGCTGCTGTATACTACCACTGGGCTGCTGTATACTACCACTGGGGCTGCTGCTGTATATACCACTGGGGCTGCTGCTGTATATACCACTGGGGCTGCTGCTGTATACTACCACTGGGCTGCTGTATATACTCTGGGGCTGCTGTATACTACCACTGGGGCTGCTGCTGTATATACCACTGGGGCTGCTGCTGTATACTACCACTGGGAGGCTGCTGTATACCACATGCTGGGGGCTGTATACTTGTGCTGGGTCCACCTTGGCTTATACACGAGTCAATAGTTTTCCAGTTTTGGGGCAAAAGTAGGGGTCGGCTTATACACGGTCGGCTTTTACACGAGTATATACGTAAGTATACGGCAAAATGCTTAAAAAAACCTGGGCGTCTTCTGACCTTCTATTAACTGTATTATAAAGTATAGAGCATCTTCAGAGCAAAATGCTCAGCTCACTTCTTTTAACAGTTTGGCATGTTTTGTAGACTAAAGCGGTTAAAAGATGCTCAAAAACTTATACATATGAACCAGTTGTTTTTACATGGAAATGACTATGTCTCTATTTTAGTTTTTTTCAGTAGTAGTTTCTGCTCCAAACCCTCCTGAAAAAAAGATTGCATACCCATACCCTCAGGGTGGTAACTAAGGGTATGCACACATAGACTTTTTACAGTTTTTGGAGCAGAAACTGAGCAGGACCTCCAAACGTTTGATGATTTGAGACTTTGAGGAGGATTTGGAGAATGTCGGCTCATTTGCTGCTCCAAAACCACCTAAAAAAATTCCATGTGCATATATACCCTATGGCTACGTGCCCATGTTGAGTATTTGGTGAGTTGTTTACCTCAGTATTTGCAGCTAAAACCAGGAATGCAACAATCAGAGGAAAAGTATAATAGAGACACGTCACCACTTCTGTATTTTTACTCACTCCTGGTTCTCTTACAAATACTGAAGTAAAAAACTCACCAAATACTCAACATGTGTACGTGGCCTAAGTTGTTTTTTAAGGCCCTTTTCATATCTAATGCTGGGTTGTGTTTGCCTTCATTTGCATTTCTATGCGTTTTTGCCACTAAAAACGTATGTGTTTTTGGCCCCATAGGGTTTAATGGAAGTGCATGCAAAAACGCATGTCATTTTCTGCAAACGCAAAAACGAATGTGTTTTTGCAAACGCAGCCCAAAATGTGTTCTGCAACACTTTGAGCTGCGTGTGCAAAAACGCATGCGTTTTTGCCTTTGTTGAAAATGACATGCGTTTTTGCATGCGTTTCCATTAAACCCTAAGGGGCCAAAGACGCATGCGTTTTTAGTGGTAAAAACGCATAGAAATGCAAATGAAGGCAAATGCAACCCAACATTAGATGTGCAACAGGCCTAAGTGTTTTTATGAACTTTAAAACAAAACTCTACAGCAAAACTTTTTAAATGGACCTGTCACCAAACCAGGCATGGTGATCTAATTACAGCACTGGATGCAGCATGCAAGGGGTCCCCCAGCACTTGAGCAGCCCTGTACCCCGAGATAATACACTTAGAAAACTTACATGCTCCAGCCATTAAGGAGGTGGCTAGGGGCTGGAGCCAAAGGGCAGATTCACACCCCCTGCATGTTTAATCTGCCCACCGCTGCCAATCATTCTCTCTCTCTTCAGTAGCATTTAAACAGAGTTTTTTTTTTCCAGAACTTGCCGTTTGGCTCCGCGGGGCGGAGCTAAACTGACTTTCTGGGAGAGAGAAAAAAAAACTCTGTTTAAATGCTGTTGAAGAGGGAGACAATGATTGGCATCAGGGAGGCAGCGGTGGGCAGATTACACATGCAGGGGTGTGAATCTGCCCTTGGCTGCAGCCCCTAGCCACCTCCTTAATGCCTGGAGCATGTAAGTTTTCTAAGTGTATTATCTCGGGGTACAGGGCTGCTCAAGTGCTGGGGGACCACTTGTCTGCATGCTGCAGACATGCTGCATCCAGTGCTGTAATTAGATCACCATGCCTGGTTTGGTGACAGGTCCTCTTTAAGTCAGATTTATTTAACTTTTGTGACATACAAAGTGATGCTAAGCTCAATACTCAGCAGTTTTTGCTTTTATCTTGAATGTATGGAGGTATGGCGTGGGGGATTTAGGCAGCTTTTATTGTTAATTTGTGCCAGGTTTTTTTTGAGTAAGTCAATACGGTTAAAAATGTCAGCTTTGAATAAAGGCCCCCATGCACACTAGATCAACGTTGACCAAGCCAACTGATACTGGTTAATGTTTATGAGGGCCTCCCGAATCTGCCCTGACAGAATGGGGGTAAAGAACGCTCCAACACATCACATTTCTGACAGACATTTCTTTAGTTCTCCAGGAGATAAGACTGGAAGCAGGAGTCTTCTGTGCATAAGGGACTTGGGAAAAGTAGCTGTTGGCTGAACTACTCTATACCCAATATGAAGAAACTGCAGCCAGTGTCCAAAACTAATTAAATTCTGGAATTTAATTCTTACGCATTTCAGGCCCAACTGCCCCAAAATCTTAGCTTGTTGCTAATTAAGGATCAATTGTGCCATAAGAGATATTTACATCTCCTGCATGTGGAATCTTACTAATTGCATGCTTTTAATTTGAACAAATAAATTTGAGGTTTTAACTAATTTTCCAGGATGGAGTTTCTTGCTTCTGTTTATCCAGGGGCGTAACTACAACAGGTGCAGGGGTTGCGATCGCACCCGGGCCCCAGAGCCTAGGGGGCCCCAAAAGTCCCTTTGGCCTATAGAAAAAGACTAATGCTATTAAAGATTTGTAATAATTGGGGGCCCCATTGGAGCTTTTGCATCGGGGCCCATGAGCTTCAGGTTACACCACTGTGTTTATCCATTCCTAGCATGCAACTTTGCAACCAGCCAGGTGATGGTGAGCCGAGTTTCCTCTTTTACTATGCACTGCTTAGGCTGCTTCCACACTGCAGTTTTTTCACTGATCAGTGTCCATCAGATTTGTGTGCCAAAACCAGGAGTGTCTCCAAAACTCAGAACAGGTGTCAATCTTTCAATTATAGTTTTTCTCTGCAAGTTTCTCTCCGGGTTTCTCTCCGGGTTTTGGCACACAAATCTGATGGACACTGATCAGTGAAAAAACTGCAGTGTGGAAGCAGCCTTAGACAGCAGCTATCTATTGTGTATAGGGGCATTACCACTAGAAAAGTAAGAGAAAGTGTCTAACTTCAATCAGGATGCATCATGTTTATCCCACTATAGTGCTCTGCTATATTAGGAGCAATGAAGAAAAAACTTTCCTTGTGGATATTAGCAACCATAGTTCGCATTTCACTTTCAAGGCTGTTCTAGTGAAATAAAAAATGTGCTGTTATTGGTTGCCAGTGAGAACAACCACAGTTCTCTTTTGAGTGTCCCTCATACACAGGAAAGATCAGTTTGGCCAAATGGCCCTGTGTTCCCTGTGAGAGAGCTGCTGCCATATTTATCTGACTGTGGCTTACTTGGGAAAAAAAGGATCAGAGAAATTGAATTTCAACCACCCAATCCTTACATCCCATATAACAACCACTCAAACTTTACATACCATAAAAAAACATCCCAATCCATACATCCCATAAACACTCCCTATCTTACATTCCATTACAACAACCTCCCCTATCTTTACATTACACCATACAACTACCTCCCAATCCTTACATTCCCATACAACAACCACTCAAACTTTACATCCATAAAAAAACATCTCCATACCATACAAACAACCTCCAACACCCTTACATCCCATACAACTACCTCCCAATCCTTACATCCCATACTACAACCACCCATTCCTTATATCCTTTCCAACAACCACCTGATCCTTACATCCCATACAACTACCTCCCAATCCTTACAGCCCATATAACTATCTCCCAATCCTTACATCGCATACTACAACCACCCATTCCTTATATCCTTTCCAACAACCACCTGATCCTTACATCCCATGCAACACCCTCCTACTCCTTACATCCCATGCAACAACCTCCCAATCCTTACATCCATGCAACAACCTCCTACTCCTTACATCCCAATCAACAATCACCTGATCCTTACATCCCATGCAACAACCTCCCAATCCTTACATCTCATTCAACAAGCACCCTATCCTTGCATTCCATGCAACAACCTCCCAGTCCTTGCATTCCGTACAACAACCACACAATCGTTCATCCTGTACAACAACCTCCCAATGCATACATCCCATACAACCACCCAATCCTTATATACCATACAACAACCACCACTATCCTTACATCCCATCATACAACAAACTCCCAATCCGTACATCACATAATGCATACATTTTAGATAAATGCAATTTCGACAGACTCTTGCATATGTAGGAGTGCATCTCTAAGGCCCCTTTCATATCAGCATCTTGCTGATGTTTGCAGCTGATCTGGCATGTGGCGCCGCATCTGTCTGATTGACCGCCTAACGGCTGACTTGCGGTCCGGAACCGGCAAGCCCCACGCATTGTCTATGGGGCTTGCGGTCCATTGCGGCAAGTGGGGTTCTGTTGGATGTGGCAGATCCGGCAATTGCGGCCGCAAAAAAAAATGCTGCTTGCGGCTGATCCGGCGTAACCGCACTTGCCGCACCTGACCACAGGGGCTTGCCGGATCGGAGCTGCCGTAAGGCGGCAGATACGGAAAATCAGCCGGACCTGCCGCACTCAGCAAAACGCTGATGTGAAAGACCCCTAAGTCAATGACATAGCTTTTAGAGAACAAAAGAAAAGGCAGTCTGATATTGAACATGTTGGAGACTTATATTCCCTGACATCATCTTTTGGGACCCCATACACATAGGTTGTTGCTGAACCTGTTCATACTGTCTCTAGTCTAATGTTTGGGGGCCTATAAGATTTCTTGGGTAACTTGGAGGCCTTCATACACAAGGTGATCGGTCTTCATACAGAAGACAGTTAGGTGAATTTTTTCTAATGTGTATGGAGCCCTATGTTTTGGAAAGAACTCGTTAATGTGGACGAGCATTTTTTGGTGGGACACTGACTTGTTTTGTGCATTTTTTTTGTCAAAACCAGAGGTATATAAAAAATGAAATCTAGAAGAAGGATTTTTACTTTTCCTTCATGCTGCATCCAATATTGTCATTGGTCCAGAGAACTGCGGTGGTGTTTACCTAAAAAAGCTTTTTTCCTGCTCATGTAGTGAATGCATCTTATACCTGAGCAAGCAAAAAAGAGTCACTTATGTTTGGACCTAAATATAGCTATAAAATTCTGATCAAATGTCTTCCATATGAATGTAAAGAAAAACCTTCAATATATATATATATATATATTATCTGATCAAGAGAAGGGCTGACATGTCAAAGACCAAGACATGATTATGATAGCATGTTATCCTTTATTTCACGGGTGACTGTTACAATTGTAGTCATTGATGTTAGCGGTTCTGTTGCCCTACATACATTGTCTGACCATTTAGTGGTTGTTCTTATAAAGCTGTCATTAAGGATGATTAACCCTTTAGCTACAATGGAGTCTTCAGGTGATTTGATGCTCACAGATGATGGCTGAGCTGCAGAACAATACCTGCGCATATTATGTGGTGACAGAACAAGCAGAGTCAGTGCTAAAGCCCCTATACAGGCAAAAAAGGAGGGAAAGATTGGGGAGAGGGAAGAAAGACAGGAGATGAAAAGGGGAGGGAGAAAGAATATAAGAGCACAAAACCCTGCTCAGATCAGACTAATGTCAGCGCTGCACCGATCTATACTGCAGAGAGAAAAAACAAAGGAAATGCAGCAAAAAAGGAAAACTAAAGCCATTCAGTCATCCTGCAAATACTGGAACAGCAAAAGAGAGGAGGAAAAGAATACACACACACATTATCACAGTATATGTGCACACTTACATATGTAGGTAAAACATACAGTATGTGCACACTAACATATATAGGTACCCACATACAGTATGTGCACACTGACATATATAGGTACACATATATAGTATGTGGACACTGACATATATAGGTACACATATACAGTATGTGCACACTGAACATATATAGGTACACACATACAGTATGTGCACACTGACATATATAGGTACACACACTATATGTGCACACTGACATATATAGGTACACATATACAGTATTTGCACACTGACATATATAGGTACACACTATATGTGCACACTTACATATGTAGGTAAAACATACAGTATGTGCACACTGACATATATAGGTACACATATACAGTATGTGGCCACTGACATATATAGGTACCACATACAGTATGTGCACACTGACGTATATAGGTACACACATACAGTATGTGCACACTAACATATACAGGTACCCACATACAGTATGTGCACACTGACATATAGGTACAAACATACAGTATGTGTACACTGACATATATAGGTACCCACATACAGCATGTTCACACTGACATATATAGGTACACATATGCAGTTTGTGCACACTGACATATATAGGTACCCACATACATTATGTGCACACTGACATATATAGGCACACACATACAGTATGTGCACACTGACATATATAGGTACCCACATACAGTATGTGCACACTGACATATATAGGTACACATATGCAGTATGTGCACACTGACATAGATAGGTACACATATACAGTATATGCACAGTGACATATATAGGTACACATATACAGTATGTGCACAGTGACATATATAGGTACACACATACAGTATGTGCACAGTGACATATATAGGTACACACATACAGTATGTGCACACTGACATATATAGGTACACCACATACAGTATGTGCACACTGACATATATAGGTACACACATACAGTATGTGCACAGTGACATATATAGGTACACACATACAGTATGTGCACACTGACATATATATGTACCACATACAGTATGTGCACACTGACATATATAGGTACACTATACAGTATGTGCACGACATATATAGGTACACAATACAGTATGTGCACACTGACATATATAGGTACACACATACAGTATGTGCACACTGACATATATAGGTACCCACATACAGCATGTTCACACTGACATATATAGGTACACATATACAGTATGTGCACACTGACATATATAGGTACCCACATACAGTATGTGCACACTGACATATATAGGTACCCACATACATTATGTGCACACTGACATATATAGGCACACACATACAGTATGTGCACACTGACATATATAGGTACCCACATACAGTATGTGCACACTGACATATATAGGTACCCACATACATTATGTGCACACTGACATATATAGGCACACACATACAGTATGTGCACACTGACATATATAGGTACACATATGCAGTATGTGCACACTGACATATATAGGTACACATATACAGTATATGCACAGTGACATATATAGGTACACATATACAGTATGTGCACAGTGACATATATAGGTACACATATACAGTATGTGCACAGTGACATATATAGGTACACACATACAGTATGTGCACACTGACATATATAGGTACACACACTATATGTGCACAGTGACATATATAGGTACACATATACAGTATGTGCACAGTGACATATATAGGTACACATATACAGTATGTGCACAGTGACATATATAGGTACACATATACAGTATGTGCACAGTGACATATATAGGTACACATATACAGTATGTGCACAGTGACATATATAGGTACACACATACAGTATGTGCACACTGACATATATAGGTACACACACTATATGTGCACAGTGACATATATAGGTACACATATACAGTATGTGCACAGTGACATATATAGGTACCCACATATAGTATGTGCACACTGACATATATAGGTACACACATACAGTATGTGCACACTGACATATATAGGTACACACATACTGTATATGTACACACTTACAGATATAGGTACACACATACAGTACATGTACACACTTACAGATATAGGTACACACATACAGTACATGTACACACTTACAGATATAGGTACATACATACAGTATATGTACACACTTACAGATATAGGTATAGGTACACACATACAGTATATGTACACACTTAGAGATATAGGTACACACATACAGATATAGGCACACACGAAGAGTATATGTGCACACTTACAGATATAGGTACACACATACATTATATGTACTCACTTAGATATAGGTACACACATTCAGTATGTTTGCACATTTATGTATCTAGGTACACACATAGAGTATATGTGCACACTTCCATTTATACGTACACACATACAGTATATGTACACACTTAGATATATAGGTACACATATGTGCTGACTTACAGATATACACTTTGACGCTCTGTGGATTGCGCAATACAGGAGGTGATTTTATATACTGATCCATCATGTACATTGCAGTTTAGTGTCATGTACAAGTAAAAGCAGCGTCTGGTATACAGGTGACCTGTCAGCAGTGCACACACTATATACAACAATATTACAATACTACAGAATATAAAGCAACCAGCGATCATCATAGATAGATCATGTATAGGACAAGATACAGTACTGACCTGAGGAGTCTCTACCTTCCGGCTCCAGTGAAGGTGATGTGTTGTGTGCTCAGTGATCGGGCCGGTGTGCTCAGTGATCGGGCCGGTGTGGTCAGTGATCGGGCCGGTGTGGTCAGTGATCGGGCCGGTGTGGTCAGTGATCGGGCCGGTGTGGTGAGTGATCGGGCCGGTGTGCTCAGTGATCGGGCCGGTGTGGTGAGTGATCGGGCCGGTGTGGTCAGTGATCGGGCCGGTGTGGCCAGTGATCGGGCCGGTGTGGTCAGTGATCGGGCCGGTGTGGTCAGTGATCGGGCCGGTGTGGTGAGTGATCGGGCCGGTGTGCTCAGTGATCGGGCCGGTGTGGTGAGTGATCGGGCCGGTGTGGTCAGTGATCGGGCCGGTGTGGTCAGTGATCGGGCCGGTGTGGTGAGTGATCGGGCCGGTGTGGTCAGTGATCGGGCCGGTGTGTGCTGTGAAGGTGCTGTGGATCTCGCCGGCGTGTAGGCGCCATGTATGTGTCCGGTGTGTGCTGTGTAGATGTCCGGTGTGTGCTGTGTATGTGTCCAGTGTGTGCTGTGTCAGTGCCGTGTATGTGTCCGGTGTGCCGTGTCTGTGTCCGGTGTGCCGTGTCTGTGTCCGGTGTGCCGTGCATGTGTCCGGTGTGCCGTATGTGTCCGGTGTGCCGTGTCTGTGTCCGGTGTGCCGTGCATGTGTCCGGTGTGCCGTATGTGTCCGGTGTGTCCGGCGCCGTGGCCGCTCCATTGCACACTGTGATAGATCTGCTCTTGCAGTTTAAATGTCTGGGTGAGAACGATCCGTCACCGGGTGCAGTGGAACTTTCGGAGGCTGCGCTGCTATTGGCTGAGCCGATCATGTGACGCACTGTACATTCATCTCATGTTCTGCTGCTGGCTCTATGGAGGAAGTGAGAAAGTTGGCACAACCACCCTGGACAGACACATCAGTCAGTGATAGATGGACTATGCCAGAATGAGCTCCTTCCTGGATTACCCTAGCCTGATGGCCGCAGAGCCCAGAGCCTTCCACCCCGACCATGGACTTACAACTTTCCAGTCCTGCGCAGTCAGTGCCAATAACTGCAACAACGATGATCGCTTTATGGTTGGAAGGGGGTCCAAATAAGTTCTCATCACCATCATCATCCTCACCAAGCCGGAGCCTTCCAGAGCCACAGCACCCTGGGCATGTCCTACCCCCACCCCAGCTGCTCTGCAGGCTATGGCATCCAGAACTTCAGCTCCAGCTATTCCCACTTCCCCATAAATCAGGAGGCTGATGTCAGTGCGGGGTTCCCCAGCGCTGTGTACACGGGGAATGTCCAGCACCATCAGCACCAGGGCTATGTGGACGGCACAGGGTCAGCTCACTACCTCCACCACAGCTATGGGCCAGAGCAGCAGAACCTGAGCATTGCAGGCTACAGTAACACTGTCCACATCAGCCACCAGGAGGGCTGCCGATCACCTTCAGCTGAAGCTTCTGCTGCAACTCAGACCTTTGACTGGATGAAAGTTAAACGAAACCCCCCAAAGACAGGTAAGCTGGGCACAGGAGTGGTGAAGACTGTCATAAGTGTCACTGAAGACAATCATCTTCTTATATTACTGTATAGTAATACACCAATCATAATCACACTAATAGTCTGGGATAACATACTAGTAACTATGCTGATTGTGCCAATTCTAACTCATGTGTGCTTCTATCCCACAGGTAAGGCTGGAGAGTATGGCTATGCAGGTCAGCCCAACACAGTCAGAACCAACTTTACCACTAAACAGCTGACAGAATTAGAGAAGGAGTTTCATTTCAACAAGTATCTGACCAGAGCCCGAAGGGTGGAGATAGCAGCTGCCTTACAACTTAATGAGACCCAGGTGAAGATCTGGTTTCAGAACAGAAGGATGAAACAGAAGAAGAGAGAAAAAGAGGGTCTTCTGCCCATCTCCCCTTCAGCCAGCACAGGAAGTGATGAGAAGTCAGAGGAGATGTCAGAGAAGTCCAGTCCATCTCCCTGTGTCCCATCTCCTTCCTCTTCTACCTCAGATCACCTCAATTCCTCCAACTAAGCCCCCAGCTGCTGCAGAACACCCCTGGAGCCTGGCTCCTTGAATGTGAAATGCCAGCTGGCATCAATCTTCTCTTTGCACAAAGTTTTCTCAAAGTGTTTGGCATTAGCGTCAATGAACCAAAGATGACTGTGATCAGTATTGGCATGTGCCCTAATGAACACCAGGTATGACCCTGGTCAGATCCACTGGAGTTTGTCTACCTGCTTGGTGCCATCTGGGTACCACCAAATCTTAATGCACTATAGAAAAAACCAAAGTTTACACAATGGAAAGACTTATTAATTTAAAAGTGTTTATGTGTCAGATTGTACATATTTCTTGCAGAGGTTTTTTTTGTATCAGTTTAATTCATTCTAACTCATTTCTTTGTGACTGGGGGAGATGATCATGTCATTTGCGGCACACAATAAAACAATTGTCTGTATTCTTCCCCAACTCTCCATGACTCGTGTCTGCACCTGTATCTTGTCTGTGATCAGTATTCACCTCGGATTCATTCAATCTCTGTATATTGTCGTTGGTGTAATATGTGAGCCCTGTTTCAGTCTGTGCACGATGAATAATGATCGTCTCTCCCCGATCTACACTGAGTTTTATCAGTTGTAACTTGTGATTCATTCTATTTCGATGCAGAACACGATGGACATTGGATCTGTGTAATATTCGGGGACAGGGTGTAAAGTGACAACTGGAAACGAATAAAGTGCTTTAAAGTGACCTATCTTGTCTAATTCTTCAGATCATCTCTATATCCACTCCAATTGATGTTTAGAATAGCAGCATTGTTGAAGCCATTAAGAAGAAATGATAGAGAGGTCCTTACAGTTTGTAGAACTTCTATTTGTTCAGATTCTCTTCAAGTGACACCTTGGGGGGAACATCTTGGGTCAAGAACTGGTGAACTTTTCACCAGAGTTGAATGATGACATGTGTAAACAGAGAAGACTGACAAAAATGTACAGCTTGTCTTCAGCCAGTCTGTCCTCACATCAAACCATATCAACAGAAGTTCTCACATGGGTTCTGCATTTAAAGGGTCATTGCAGCTAATGCTATTTAACCAGTTGATTTCATTTATTTGAATTCAGAATTAATGCTAGACAGGTTCAATGGAATCTAAAACTCCAGTAAAGTTAGTGGTTGCAAAATCCATCAAAACTCCTAAAGTAACAAAACTTGTAGTGGCTGCTGCTGACTTCAAAGAAAACCTGCTTGTTCCTTCTTCTTAGCTCCTTTGTTTGTATCAGTCAGGATCTAGGTAGAGGCAAATGTCTGGATTCTTTACTGTACTTTAATGTGTTAAATATCATTACCATAACAACTAACTAGTAAAGTTCCCCTATCTGGAATGATATCTAAAGGGAACTCTTGTGCTGCACAG
Source organism: Allobates femoralis (assembly GCA_033576535.1). Lineage (NCBI taxonomy): Eukaryota > Metazoa > Chordata > Amphibia > Anura > Aromobatidae > Allobates > Allobates femoralis. Next base: position 473,962,830 of record JARQOC010000005.1, read on the forward strand.
GAGGCTTAGAGGATTACTTCAAAGGAAGCTATAATTTAACCTGCGAGGAGCTATTCAGAGCATGGTAATGATGGCATGACTTACCTTGTAAGTCCAGAACAAGAACATGGGAAAAAACACAGCACATCACAAAGAGAGAGGTCACAGAGAGGACGAACATTGTGTCACATAACGGATTTCCTAAAGACATTGGGTCCATCCAAATTCAGCCTCAATGAATGGACTTTACACTTGTCAGGGCAAATCCTCCTGAAACATCAAGGACTGCGGCACCACCTTAATGACCATCCATGAATCTTTACTAGATGATCATAAGATTTACTAGAGTGATCACCCTCTTCTTTAGATCACATGCTCACAAGAGATTTGCTTATTATTCGTTTCCTCAAAATTGTGTTCATAATAAAATGTTGCAAAAATACAAAGAAATAATATTATTATAAGAAATTACAATGTATTCATTCAGTGATTTACTGAAGCAGTTACAATGTTACTGAAAAAAAGGGACAAGTAATATACTGATAGCAAAAATGATATGAAGTATTTAAATCCACATAGATTGTGACTATGTCTCTGTGCAGTGAAGCTTCTTTGGAGAGAGTGCAGCAAAGGTCTATATAATACAACAAAAGAGGTCTATGTATATATGGGAAAGTAAATAATATTACAAACATATATATATACACATTTCTTCATTTAGTATATATGCATACATATAACTTAAAAAACATAAATGTCTTCATTTAGCATATATATATATATATATATATATATATTCAAAAATACAGTTTTATTCATTTGGTATATTATATAAATAATATATGTAGTATATTTGATTCTCTGGAAGTTTACTTTTGAAGCAATACAGACACTCCTGTCTTCCTCTGGGGTATTCAGATTGAAACTGATCAATATTTACTTAGTCTAAAAGGCTTGTTGAAAAGGAATCTAACAACAAAATGTTTAGCTGGCTACCCCTGTTTAATCTCAGGTTCACACAAAGTTCAGGCACAAATGAATTCAGGGGCAGTCACATTACAGGGAGTTCTAATGGTTTATCTGTCCATCAGCTACAGGCAGCAATTACACTGGGTCCTCATTAACCACTGCCTGCTAATCATCATTCCATTATACACAATATACAGTGCTACCTTAATGAGCTGCAACTTCTACACCCTATCTGGAGTTTAGTTGTATCTTAATGATACTGTAATAATCAATGCTGTATGTATAGAATGACATTAAGATTGCTATGATTTTTAAAATTCTGCATCCTTTTTTTGTGAAAAGTGTGTACAGCATACAGAGCTGTAACAATTAGACGTTTCGTAGCAATAAAATAAGTAGCCAGTAACTTATAAAAACTTTACTACAAGTGAAAATATTTATGACAAACTGTATGCATAGTTCACCATCAAATACACTTTGGAATTTTAGAATACTTCCTATATACTATATTATATATATATATTATATATATATGTATATATATTATTATCATCATTAGTATGTACATGTGTGTATACATATTTGTATGTGTATTAAAATATATATATATATTAATACACATACAAATATGTATACAACATGTACATACACAGATATAATACTAATGATGATAAATATATAATATTATATTTCTTTTATATAGCGCTATTAATTCCATAGCACTTTACTATACATCAGTAATGCTGTCCCCATTGGGGCTCACAATCCAAACATCCTATCAGTATGTCTTTACAATGTGGGAGGAAACCAGAGTGCCAGGAGGAATATATATAAAAGTATATGTATTATATATAAATATCTATGCATCCATCAGTTATCTTAATATTACACATGCCCAGTTGGGATTGTGCCCATATACATATATACGGTATATATATGTAATATATATATATATATATATCATATATATAAACATATATATATATACATCGTCTGAGTGCTGCCTCTATTTTTTTGGTATATATATTTATATCCACTCACACACTCATGTATATATATACATATATACATACAGAGACACACATACGCGCACACACACTGTTATGTTTACTTCTATTTATGTTGGAGTTTCATTTATTTTTTTTCACTCTAAAGTTATACATATCCCACATGTAAATTACTATGTCACTGTGTGGCTCTGGCTGGAAATGGACAAAGGAAAGTACCAGGTGCTTTCCCTTTATAATAAGTGATTTAGTAAAAAGTTCATAGATGTAACAATATTAGTGAGAACAGCATAATTAAGGTTTAATGCGTATAAATCTATTATTATTTTAAAGACCAGAGACCCAGCATTTATGGTCAACGTTTACAGAAAAAAAAGCATAATTTGTGTCAACTCTTGTGTGTAATCACTGTACCTATACCCCTCCCTAATTTTGAAATCTCTCATGTTAAATATATATTTTGGGGATATTGCGCCAGTATGACTTTTTCCGCATGTTAAAAATTATAGTTGCACTATATGTGTATTTATTCAAAGCCTTTTTAACACAGCAATGACCTCTCTACAATATGCATAATTTAAAGACCTATGTAGGAATGCATTTAAACATTTATCATAAGACAGGTGTTAAGAAATGGTGTATTAAGTGGTCTAGAACAAGCATAAACTTAGTGCACTGATTTACACCAATAGAGGTAATATTAATTGTGGGATTGTTTTGTTGCAGATGCAATACTATGTGAGCCCTTGTGAGGGTATGCACCGATGCTGAGTATTTTGTTGTAGACATTTCTGCACCTTGTGGCAGGAAAATGCACCTAAAATGCGTTGCTGATTTGGTGCAGAATTAGTGCAGATTTGTGCCTTGCATTTTTCAACATCAAGTCAATGGTTGGAAAATGCAGAAAAATCCACTGCAAGAAGAATTGACTTGATGCAGATTTTTCCACAGCAACATCCACACCATTTCTGCAGCAGAAAAAAGCGCAGAACGTGCACAACACTTCAGAATTCCCATAGACTTTGCTGACTTACGGATTTCTGACAAATCTGCACCTTTTCTGCATCAAAATCTGCAACAAACACTATCTGCAGCACTGGCACAAGTTCTTACAGTTACGGTATCCTGCAAACCACAGCCCTTGGTTTACTGACTTAAATATGACACAAGTTATCAGGAAAAAAAAGAATTTGTGGAAGAACACAATCAGCATGGCTGCACATATCTGAAGATGGGACATCTCTACCCTACAAGCATACAAGCTAATATAAAATATTGTCTGGTATACAGCCTGTGGATAAATGGCAGTGCCAGGTTATGACGCTTCTTAGGAGCCATCTCGGAGAAATTTCTGCAAAGTGCATCACTCACTCTGGAGGACCAACACATCAGTGAAAAATCCGGGTACAGCTGCATCTCAATGAATTAGAAGATCAGCAAAAAGTTATTTTTTTCAGTAATTCATTACATAAAGTAAAACACATATATTATATAGAGTCATTACAAACAGAGTGATCTACTTCATGTGTTTTTTTTTCTGTAAATGTTAATGATTATGGCTGATAGCCAGTGAAAACCCAAAGGTCATTATTTCAGAAAATTAAAGTAGGAAGGATGATGGGTTAAAAACCGTGCTGCAGTATTCCACCAGACATCAAACATATAATATTGATTCCTTAGTCAACGCGTTTCAGGGCTCCCTTTGTCCTAAGGAAGGAACCAGGGAGACCTGAAGTGCGTTGTCTAATAAATCAATATTATATTCACCCTTTGATGTCTCGTGGAATACAGCAGCGCAGTTTTTAACCATTCATCCTCCCTATTCTATATGCACCATGCAGCCATGACATGCTTTTATAATGGTTGTGACTCTCACAACCACACAAGGTGAAGCCTCAAGCCTCTGATACCTATTTAGGTAATATTTTATCTCTCAAACCCTTCGTCCTCCCTACTTTAATTTTCTGAGATACTGAGCTTTGGGTTTTCATTGGCTGCAAGCCATAATCATCAATATTTACAGAAATAAACACTTGAAATAGATGACTCTGTTTGTAATGACTCTATATAATATATGCCTTTCACTTTATGTATTGAATTACTGAAATAAGTTAACTTTTTGCTGATATTCTAATTCATTGAGATGCCCCTGTACTTAGGCTGCAGCGTTTTGCGGAGGCATCTGCAAGCATCTGCATGCAGACGGCAGCCCCTATGTTTATAATGGAGCGCACGGCGGTCTGCAGATGCTTGCAGACCGCCGTGCGCACCCATTCACTCCTATATGTGATCTGTACGCAGGCTGCGGAGGCTGCGGAGGCATCTGAAAATCTGAAGGCAGCCTTACCTATAACATGTATAGGAACCCATATCTATTATATAATCACGAATGGGTTTTTTGCCCCTTTTGAGTCCGCTCGCGCTGCGAGTCAGCGTGGTCATGTGGATACGCCCGAAGCATTGGCCGCGCAGCGGCCATTGCGAGTAGTTCTAAGGCGACTCGCTATGCCCGCGCAGAGACTCGCTCTTCTAGAATCCCGATGCATCTGCATCGGGCACCCAGCTAGTAGAATATAATAGTCTTGTGGGGATACTGCAAGTGAATGAAACACTTGGTGATGGCTTCTTTCCCCTACAGATTACATTTGATTACTAGATGTCTAAGATAAAGTTGCATTCTCTAACGATTATGATATGATTACTGTTTTTCCATTGGAAAAGTCATGGATCATGGCAAAATATGTTGGCCACACTGTCTGAAAAATAAGTTTTCAATACTGAAATATTATAATTTGCAGGCAATCTGGATAAAACAATATTCCAGATCCATGCGAATGTACATTATCAGTAAACACAGTCAGTGATAAGATATAGAGGGGTTTCCAAGACACTGAGAATCACACATATGCATATAGATTGGTGAGTTGGCTTCACCTCTGTTTCAGCAGATTGATTGGTGAGATTGAATTATATCTGTCAGTAAAAGACACTTTGTAGGAAACATTACATTAGGGGAGGGACTTAACCCCGGCCCTGTCCAGTTCATAGGCCCCTTTCTTCAGTCAGTGGTGAAAGATATTGACATCTATAGATCTTGGTAAACAGTAGGTTTTGCAGGAGATTTAATAGCACATGTGTTCTTCATCACCGCTTACCATTAAAGACCAAACTGAAGGCAGCTCCTTCATCAGCCTGTTAATCTTTCAATATCCACAGTCCCAACTCCCAGATAAATTAACAGGGAATCTATCAGAAAGCGTGCACAATGGGACAAGCTCACCTGACGCTGGGCACTGTGCAGAGGTCAAATCCCCGAGACTAAACATAAACATCCAATAATTGGTACAAATCTAGCGGGACAGGTTACAAGTAACAATTATCAGCAAGATTTCCATGTTTCCAAGTCATTGTAATAATAATTGCTGAGAGCAAACGCAAACGTCTTATCTTTTATCAAATTGTTCAATATAGATATTTGCCATTCCTTTTCCTCCATAGTAGAACATTGCAGGAATGAATGAAGGTCAACTATGGAAATGTTGAGTGGCAGAAACATTTTACTTTTTTTTATCCAATGGCACTATATAAATAAAATTATTACTATGTATCATTATTGTCCACCTGAAAGATCACAATATGTGTCAGCGACCATTTGTCATTGACTTGCAAAAAGAGTTTGGCGTCAAGCACAAGATAAAGCTGCGGACAGGAGAACAGGGATTCTTTGTAGGATGCTCCTCTTGGCTGTTGTATGTCACATATTCTACATTGCTTTTACACAAGAATACTCCCACACTATGGAATGCATGAAATGCTACAGAAAATCTTTGTATCCACTGCAAAAAATTGTAGTTATACTGAGGCAAAATAGAGACCCAGGCATCTATTGACTGGGGGGTGGGGGAAAAATTGTATTTCCGTATGACACAAAGCCATAATTTGGCTGTGTCTACATCATATGCATGAAATTTAAGGTATCCATGGACTTTATATGGCTTCGGCCATTATCACGTTTGACCCCTTCAACTAGAAAGCATGTGTTATGTATGAGGATATGGGATTGTGGCACTGATCTGTTGGCAGTATATCTCCCTGGGAGCAATAGGAGCATGCACTGAAACATGACCAATCCTACTTTTCCATAATATCTGTCGGAGTAGTGGGGAGACCCCATAAATACACTACATAGTTTTTACGTTACATAGTTTTCTGATTCTGATTAAATTAGGGAGTTTGGCCAATATAAATGAAAAGTGCATGAGGGCCTTTAATGCTATACTTAGTAGTGACCAATGTAGTAATACAACTATAGCAGGGGGAGAATTGAATCATAATATATGAACATCGATGATAAAATATTTTCATCTATCTATAATTTTTTTTTGCAATGATAGGAATGAATGACCTGTTGCAATCCCCAAATGGAGATTGCCAGTAACTAAAGAACCAAGCACTAAATATCATCCTGATAACAGGATTACAAGTAGGAACTACTCTAAAGTATACCCTATAATCCAGGAAATATGTCTTTGTACCATGTTAGCCAATGGATAAAAAAAATAACCTTTGAGAGTCCTCAGTAGTTGATATCTTTTAATGACTAATTGAAAAGATTGTAATAGACAGAAAGCTTTCCAGACCACTCAGGTCCCTTCATCAGGCATGGCATTTAATACCATCAGTGACGGGCGAAGCGGTCGGGGTCTGTAGTGTTTGGGACCGGGGTTGAGCTGTTAAAGCAAGCTAACAATTGCTGAACATAATAATTTTGCTTACCGCGTCCGCCTTCTCCCTTCCAGCTGTCCTGCGGTGCTGGGTCACTTCCGGGCCGCTCATTATCTTCTGGGAATATTCACGTCACTAGCTCCAACAGCCAATCACATACGCCCAGAAGATAATGAGCGGCCCGAAAATAACGCAGCGCTGCGGCACAGCAGGAGAGAGAACGTGGACCTAATAAGTATATTATATTTATTAACTGTTTGCTTTAACAACCCGACCCTGGTCCCTAACATTACAGACCCCGACTGGTTCGCAAATCACTAATTATCATCTCTTCAGTTAGCCATTAAAAGGTATCAATCACTGAGGACTCTCAGATTTTATTATTTTTATATCCTATAAACTAGTTGTTAAAATGTCCATCATAATTTCCCGTTTCATCAACAAGGTCACATGTATATTGATAGGCTGAATGGACCTATCGTAAATTAGAAGTTTCATGGTTCATAAAATGTTAAATGAGACTTATTTCATATTTGTATATTTTTTCCCTTTGTATTTAGTGCACTAAACCTAAAACCAATTGAAAAAAGTACAAAAAAAGCATATACGTACATAAAAAAAAAAATATTATATTAGTACCCCCTTCCACCACATCATCTCTGTCATCTAACAGTTTTCAGGTGTAGAGTTAGGTACTTAAGCAATCTGCTTGAAACTACAATTCTACATTTCTCCATCATGTCATCTTGTCAAGATCTTCTTAACATTGTTCAAACATCACAATCAAGGTAAGTGCATTGATTTATGCAAAAGCCACAAATCATAACCATTTTGGTATTTGAGAAACGGGGTCCAGACACACTGGTCTAAATTATGATTAACTTAAATATTACTGTTTTTGCAAAATATACTTTTACAGCATCCATTTATGGTGCAAAGTACTTTTGAGGCCGGCTTCACACTGCGGGTTACATCCGATCGAGGCTGTCCATGTAAACCGGACAGCCCCGGACCGGATTTTGGCCCCATAGCAGCCTATGGGGCTGGATAGAAGCCGGATGGCAGATCTTGCCATCCGGTTTCTATCTGTCCGGGACAATCCGGGAGAATTCAGTATCCTCCCATGGACACAAAAACGCTGCTTGCAGCGTTTTTGTGTCCCGAGAGGAGAATATCTCCTCTAATTGGCAATTCCCGGATTGCCCCCAGATTCGCCCGGATCTCCCAGATCCGGGGCAATCCGGCGCTCCCTAACATGGGATCCTATGTGGGGCCAGATTGCCCCGGTACGGGAAGATCGGGAACTGGACCCCTGCAGCTGCACGCCACAGTTGTTTCAGGACCGCAGCTAACTCCTGCCAGCCGTGGTCCTGATTCGTCAGTGGCGGCAGCTGTGTGCGGGTGCACACCGGACCGGAGGGCATATTAGCCCCCTGTTCTGTGTGCTGATCCGATCCGGGGCAGTCAGGTTCATCCTGACAGCCTCGGATCGGATCTGACCCGCAGTGTGAAGCCATCCTAAGGGTTTGCTCACACTGATATACAGCATCTGATCTGATGCGAGAGAATTGGACGCTACATGCAAATGACACTTCTTTGAAACTCTGCTGTGAGCAAGAGCAGTGTGTCATTCTCCATGAAGTGATTCTCTCTCGTGTTAAAATCAGATCACAGGTGAGGAGAAGTTGGAGAGATTAATTTCTCCATCTTTTCCATTGTCGAAGAAAAAAAGTGCCATTTTTTATGGATTGGCTTGGAATTTCTGGACGGTTGGCCCAACCCTATTTGTCATACAGTACATATAACTGGGCTGTACGGCTAGTACGAGACAAACTATTAATAAAGGGGAGACTACAATGTGACACAAGGACATGGCACTGTCTCACCAAGCTCTGAAGGAATTGCATTGGTCTTTTTTGGGATTTCATTATTTTGATATGTTCCATGTCGGTGGTATATGTGCTAGAAACTCACAAATTTTAGGTAATTGATTGTTAGGCCATCATAGGATTCATCATATGGGTGTACTTAGTTTTCAGTATTCTGATTAAGCTCTTTAGTGACTGGGTTCTATGACCTGGACTTGGATCTCATCTCATCACAACTCATCTCTTAGATTCTTCCACAAGGAAGTCGTCTTTGTTTAGATTTTCTCGGTTGAAATCAATGTGTGCCTTTAAATTCTCCATCTTGTTTCTGTTCTGAGTGATATAGATTGTAAGCTTTTGTAGGCAGGATCCCCATCCCTCTTGGTTATTGTTGAGTTATTTGCTACTCTGAGTTGTAAAGTGGTGTGGAATATGAATATACAAGTGTATCTCAATAAATTAGAATATCATCAATAAGTTAATTTATTTCAGCAATTCAATGCAAAAAAGTGAAACATATTATATAGAGTCATTACAAACAGAGTGATCTATTGCAAGTGTTTATTTATGTTAATGTTGATGATTATGGCTTTCAGCCAATAAAAACCCACAATTCATTATCTGCAAAGGTTTACTAAGTGTTTAAAATGGTCTTGTTGTCTAGTTAGCCTGGTACCATCATCCTACCTGGCTTCTTCTCTGGCGCCCGACATACTATTATCTTAATTCTTAGCTGCTGATTGTCCCTCTAGAGGGATTAGTGCGTGGTGCTGTGGGAGGTAAGACTTCTTGGAGAACTAACCAGGAGGAACTGGCACACAGGACCTGCGGTGACATCACTGTCACATGATCCACCACCTACCTGCAATTGCTGGGCCCGCTCAGTGTGACAAAACACCACATTCTGCAGATCCTGGTTGTATGGACGGTATAACAGGACACGTTAATGCAATATTTTAACCCCTCCTTCCACTAGATCACTAGGTAATACCCTTAGGCGCATCCCTCCTGTCTTTTTTCTCTCAGAAGGCAGTCATTAACACACTCTACAAGAAGGGTAAGCCACAAAATGTCATTGCTTAAGAAGCTATATTTTAGAGAAGGATGGCTCACGGATGGTTTGGAGGTCATCACTAATTTTTTGCAATATTACAGTTGAAATCTGGCACACCAAAAAGAAAACAGGACTCTTCGGATTCCAATCAAGTTGCACTTTTATTATTGGAGCGATTAAACATTAAAAGTTGTTTTCACGATGTTTCGACTACACTGTCTTCTTCAAGTTACAACTTTCCAAGTGCTTTACGCTGGATACAAATCTAGGTTTGCAGTACTCTACTTATACTGTCCTACTCCCTCTGGTATGGTAGCCAAAAGATTAATTGGAGAACTGTTATTAGGTTCAAACTACTGTTAGGGGAATACACCTGTTAAGTTGGACCTACGTGTCCCTCCCAAGGCTTGTCACTGTCTAATCAATGCAGCACTCATACTGTATTGTGCTTCCAGAAACTGGTGGGGAACCATGTGTGTGCTGTAATGGGTGACCAGAAAAATGCCCACAGGAAAAATGCCCACATGAAAAATGCCCACAGGAAAATTGCCCACAGGAAAAATGCCCACATGGAAAAATGCCACATGGAAAATTGCCCACATGGAAAATTGCCCACATAGAAAATTGCCCACACAGAAAATTGCAAATTGCAGTTTCACAAAGTTTCAGATCTCTGATATTTGAGGTGCAAAGTGAGGATGTTCAGCTGATATGTGAAAAATGCCCACAGACATGAATGCAAACAGGAAAACAGGGCTGGAGAATAATATAGCATTTTAGGTTATATGCTCTGCAAGACGAAGAATGGTATAGAGGTGTAAGTGAGATGCTTTGCAGGACTGCGGATGGTATAGAGGTGTAGGTGAGATGCTCTGCAAGATGGGGATGGTATAGATGTGTAGGTGAGATGCTCTGCAAGATGGGGATGGTATAGAGGTGTAGGTGAGATGCTCTGCAGAACTGGGGGATAGTATAGAGAAGTAGGTGAGATGCTCTGCAGAAAAGGGAACAGTATAGGTGTAGGTGCAGGGCAGGGGATAGTATAGAGGTGTAGGAGAGATGCTCTGCAGAACAGGGAACAGTATAGGTGTAGGTGAGATGCTCTGCAGGGCAGTGGGATAGCATAGAGGTATAGGTGAGATGTCATGCAATACAAGGGAATAGTATAGAGGTGTAGGTGAGGTGCTCTGCAGGGCAGGGGGATAGTATAGAGGTATAGGTGAGATGACATGCAATACAAGGGAATAGTATAGAGGTGTAAGGTGAGATGCTCTGCAGGGCAGTGGGATAGTATAGAGGTATAGGTGAGATGCTCTGCAGGGCAGGGGGATAATATAGAGGTGTAGGTGAGATGCTCTGCAGGGCAGGGGGATAGTATAGAGGTATAGGTCACATGGATGTCACACTGATGGTAGCTGATAAAAAAAATGCATAATTGCATCACACTCGTACCACAGTCGCATGACCATACGGAAAGCACTCGTGCGACTGTCAATCATCAAAATCCCTCTGATAATGCAAACCTTAAGGCCGCTTTACACACAGCGATATTGCTAACGATATCTCTGCAATGTCACAGGTTTTGTGACGTTGCAGCGACCTCACTAGCGAAGTCGCTGCGAGTGACATGCCGCAGCAATCAACGATGAGCTCGCTGATTGCTAGTCACTGCGGATTGGCCGGGACCATTTTCCCATCGTTGGTCTCTCGCTGTCTAGCATCCATCGGCATGTGTGACTGGGAACGACCAGCGATCCCCATTCTGCGCCCGAGACGTTGAGCGATCCCAGTGAGCGTCAGGGGACGCAGCATCGGTATGTGGATCACCCAGTGTGACTGCAGACCAGCGATCACATAGCGATGTTCCAGCGATCCCGGTCAGGTGGGATTGCTGGTGGGATTGTTGAAACATCGCTATGTGTAACGGGGCCTTTAGTGTGCCTGTACCCTATAGGTGAGATGTTCTGCAGGCAGAAGAATGGTATAGAATTATAGGTGAGATGCTGTGCAGCAAAGAATGTCAGCGGAAATTGCCCACTAAGATGATAATGTATTAGACCTGCAGTCCCATGTAACTCCACAGATAATCCAGTGATACTCCTGTGAGTACAGATAACAGTGATGGCTCCTCTCTCTGAATTTGCTGCTGGTTCAGTTCTGCTGTTTTGGGCTGGTGGGAGGGAGGGAGGAGTAAGGTAGAATCACTGAGAGATGACAGCAGACTGGATCTATCTATTGCAGATAATGACCGACTGCTACAAACCACAGATCTTCAGCATTTCTGCACTAGGTCAACTGTAATTCACAAGATGATCACAGATCATGGGAATTCTCATCTTGCACCTCAGAGATCTGAAACTTTGTGATGCTGCAAATGGCAGTTTTCTGTGTGGGCAATTTTCCGTGTGGGCATTTTTCCGTGTGGGCAATTTTCCGTGTGGGCAATTTTCTGTGTGGGCAATTTTCTGTGTGGGCAATTTTCTGTGTGGGCAATTTTCTGTGTGGGCAATTTTCCGTGTGGGCAATTTTCCTGTGGGCAATTTTCCATGTGGGCAATTTTCCGTGTGGGCAATTTTCCATGTGGGGAATTTTCCGTGTGGGCAATTTTCCATGTGGGCAATTTTCCGTGTGGGGAATTTTCCGTGTGGGCAATTTTCCATGTGGGCAATTTTCCATGTGGGCAATTTTCCGTGTGGGCAATTTTCCGTGTGGGCAATTTTCCGTGTGGGCATTTTTCCATGTGGGCAATTTTCCGTGTGGGCAATTTTCTTGTGGGCATTTTTCCTGTGGGCAATTTTCCTGTGGGCAATTTTCCTGTGGGCAGTTTTCCTGTGGGCATTTTTCAGGGAACCGCTGTAATGGCATTGATTAGACAGTGACAAGCCTTGGGAGGGATCCCCGACCAAGTATTGAGTGCAATTACTATACATACTTTTCATTAGACCAACATTTATGGTTTAAAAATCATTATTTCAGTTGGTCTTATATAATATTCTAATTTTCTGAGATAAATAACTTTCGCTTTTCATTGGCTGTAAGTCATATTCATCAACATTTACAGAAATAAATACTTGAAAAAGATCTACGCGTTTGTAATGACTCTACATAATATATTTGTTTCCCTTTATGTATTTCATTACTGAAATAAATTAACTTTTTGATGATATTCTAATTTATTGAGATGCACTTGTATATTACCCAAGAAAATGGAAGAACAATGCTCTCATGCCAAGCTGAGATATAGGGAACTAAACAAAAAAATTGCCATATAATTTATGCTGGGAAAGTCTGTTAAGTCATACAATGTGTACAGTGCTTACTATAAGGCACTATCTATATTGTAAATGTCCTAAGAGCCATAAAGTGGAAACTACCTTAATCAATAATAGTCGGATGTAACCTCATTTTATGGCCACGATGACCTGATTCACAGCCTATTTGATTTGACTCTATGTCATCTGACAACCTTTGAAAATAGTTGTAAATGTTTAGGATGCCATTGGTCATGTGGATGACTGCTGGTTTACATCTCATTAGGCATATGTATAAAGAGCACAATGATATTTTTAAAGTATCTAAAGTAGACAAGGCAAATGATACCAAGCACACAGAGAGGTTGGCCCGACAAGTCAACGCTATAATAACAGGCTTTGTCCTATCATTTCTGAGTCATCTATAAGTTCTTGTCACGTCAGTGTCTTGACTAATCCAGCAGATATCTCCCAGCGCAGTGGAGCTAGGTGCTTGATTTAAGTATCACGTACAATTCTGCACGTCCTGTTAGCCGGGATAGGTTTGTCACTTGGCTGACGGACTGCTGTACTGGTCTGCATTATTCATGTGAGCCTGGCAGCTGATTAAACACTGCAGAGTCAATAAAGATGCATTCATTTTCATTTTTTTGTTACCTCTAAACAAAGATGTTTACTGTACACTGAGGTCCGTGCCCAATCGGAAACTCAATTAAAATAAGTGGCTTTCAGTTAAAACATAATATTAAAGCCTGGGGGCTCTTTAGTTAGTTAAGTTGGAACAATATATGGAATAATATACAGTAACGTTCCCTATAAACTGGTACAAGTGCAGACTGTACTTAATGCATGCTATAAATGGGAATTTTTGTAAGGAACACAGTGGTGAGTTAGTCATATGCCATACATTAACATAGGGCCCTAGGTGGTGTGAGTTAAGTTCATCAGACTCTCAGTCACAGAAGGACATATTGGCTTGTATTGTTGATCTATTCCATATATCCTACCTTTTACGCCCTGTGTAGAGAAGATGCCTGTACTGCTTCTCACTCGTCATTCAAAGGGGGTCTGTCAGCTCAAACCAAGAGCATAAAATGAGCACATTGCCTTAGGTGGTATATCCCTATATAGAAATTACACCTTTAGTGCTTTGCTCACTGCCTCCCAGCTGCAGAAACTGATGTATAATCAAATATGCTAATTAGGATGCTCGGTGCCCCCTTAACATCCGAGAGTATATATCCTTCAAGGGCCAAGAAGGTGAATGCTTATTCGTTGGGTAATTACCGTTCATTTTTAAGGTGGCATAAAATCATCATTATTGGCAACCATTGGCTTGTTTAAACTAGGGATATACTGCTCATAACTTATACTGTATATGACTCCGAAACAAACCAGCTTTATTAACTATCATCACTGGACTGTATAAACAGGTCAGTAAACAAGTGCCAAATTACTTGAACATTGTTGATCGATGCTCATTACTGGACTAAAATTGGCCTGTGTAAATGATGAGGACCAAATCGCCCAAAACACTGTGTCTGCAAATTGAGGTTTTGATCTGGTATAAATTCCAAGTGATACGACAAGGTCCGTTAAAGGGTCGCTTTTGACTTTTAGGATTGCTACCTCCAATAACTGGCAGTAAAGATCAAGTCTACTTCCTCTCTGAACAGACAATTTGTATATTTTATTTCCCAGAGGAGCTTAGTGGCCTTTATGTGTCCTCATTACTGGCATGCCAGATCAGGTGTGTCACTCTTCACAAGGATAAAACTCACCCCTCATACTTTGCACTTACAAGGGCAAATACAACGAAAAATCATGTATGCTAATTGAGGTTTTGATTTGATATAAACTCTAAGTGATATGACAAGACTGGTTAAAGGGTCACTTTTGACTTTTAGGATTGCTACTTCCAATAGGTGGCGCTAGAGTTCAAGTCTACTTTCTCTCTGAAGAGACAATTTGCATATATTATTTGCCAGAGGAGCATAGCAGCTTTTAAATGTCCTCATTTCTGCCAGATCAGGTGTATCACTCTCAACAAGGAGAAAAGCTGATCCCTTAAGCCAGCGTCACACATGTCAATGTCGTCAGTGATCTGAAAGCTGGCGACATTGATGGCTGATCGCTGGTGAGCTGTCACACAGGCAGACTCACTAGCAATTATTTTACCAGCGACATTGTGGAAATGATTTAAATATTGTTTCCACGATGTCTGCAGGCTGGTATCAATGGTAAACTGCGGGTAACTAGGCAGCGCGCGCTGCCTAGATACCCGATGTATACCTTAGTTACCAGCCTTCTCCGCTCACCGGCTGGTATCCAAGGTACACAGCAGGTAACTAGGGTCCCTGGTTACCTGCTGTGTACCTTGGATACCAGCTGGTGAGCGGAGAAGGCTGGTAACCAAGGTATACATCGGGTATCTAGGCAGCGCGCGCTGTCTAGTTACCCGCAGTTTACCCTAGATACCAGCTCCCAGCACTTGCTGAGAGGCGCTGGGAGCTGGCTGATCACGTCTCCTGGTGTCACACGCAATTATTGTCTATGGGATTGCATCTGCTGTCTCTGGCAATCCCATCCGCAATTGGGGGAGCAGGAATGCACAAACTCAACCACTGCTCAATTCATCCTGGGGATTGCAAAGCCCTGAACTACTGATCAATGTCAGGTACAAAGTACTAACACTAACTAAAAGGCTTACTTCATGATGACAACCTGTAAATATAGCTTTTATAAGCATACCCATTTCATAGATGATAAATCTCTGCAAGAAACATCACTTTTTGTATATAACCCATGTACATTTATCTACAGCCATTTATCCCAAATGAATAAATATTGCATACATATTAATATAGTTCAGTAAGGTAAGTATTTTGGAGAACACCTTGCCTTGCTATGCCACCATATCACAAGCCACGTCAAACCTCACTAAATCCCTCAAATATTCCCTAATCCCATGAAGCTCTCTAATACACATAACTAAACACAACACGGATTCAGTTTACAAAATGTCTATTGTTCACAGAGAAACCATTATTGTAAGTTTCACAATTGTGTAATATCCTCAAAGCTCGCACTAAAGTCCACAGGGAATGTATTATAGAACCTTGTGATAAAATGTACCCATACTTCCATTTTTGGACGTGTAAATGCTAAGCATTGCAACAATCAATGGGAAAAAGCATTAAAGTTTAATTCATTCATGCGGTTTTATTGACGTTTAGTCATTGTTTACCGTTGCACTAAACACTGGCGCTTGCTCGTATGATAATGGATACAGTATATTTTAATTTGGGTTATATACAAATTACGTAGTATACTTTTATGGTCTCAGTTCATATCAAAAGCAATTATCCTTTCTGCTCTGCTAAATATTGTGCAACTCAAGTGACTAAATTGTTTAGTTAGACTTAGAAAGCCTGCAGTATACACGGCTGTTTATAAGAGTGATAACTGATGGAAATGTGCTGTGAAATGATTGGTTTTGCACTTACATATTTGCAGTTCGGAAACCTTTATTTTTTGGTAAGGCCATCTGTGACTTGGGTCAGGTGGTCTATGACAGCCTTCCCAAACTAGTCTGCCCGGAGTGTGACCCTGAGCTCAGCTGGTGGTGAGCCACTTAAGCCTATTAAGAACATGAGATCAAGGAGATTTGTAATGTATCCTGGGGATTTTAAGAGAAGAAAGTGTGTTTGGATGCACTGCAAGAGTTTGCCATGCACAGTTGTGCAAATTGTGCAAGTCCATTTTCATGGAGAAGGAAGCCTGGTCCACCTCTGGGCAAAGTATCATAAGGAAATAAGTCACCAAAAAAAGGCAAGATGGGACCTCAAAGGAGTCTTGTATCAACAGTGCCATTTATACTTCAGTGAAACGTTACTGAAAGGGCGTAGCAATGCCAGATTGGAAAATGTGGCACTTTATGTTTATCTCTCTCAAAACAAAGTGGGTACAACAGGTGTAACCTGTGAGCAGGTAGGTAGCTGTATGGCAGGTCTAACCTGTGAGCAGGTAGGTAGCTGTATGGCAGGTCTAACCTGCTGTAGGTGGATGCTATCTCTGAAATAAATGGTACTCTAAGTATTAGCAATAGTACAATTTTTGACATATTTGCTTCATTTTCCTACTTCAGTAATTTAAATCAAATCTAAAGGTCCATTTATACCAATTTTGGTCTGTTAACGTGATCGACTATATACAAGGTCTTCTGCACTCAATACTGGGCTGTTTGCATAGCTGAATTACTTATGGGAATTTAGGGGAACAGAATGAATGTTAATATGATTCGTCTGACCCCATACAGCGTCATGTTATCGGCAGCACATTGCCTATTTAAGGTCCATTTATCCAAGCTCATAATTGGAGAACACATGCAAAAATACCAGTGACTACTCAATAAATGAGCAAAATACTTGACATTGCCATAAAAAAATCATCCTTATCAGAAGCACATCTGTGAGTGGAAACAGGATATGTGGTGCTGATATCATGATGCCGCGTGGAGACAGAATGACCGCATTCATGATTGTTCTGTTCCCATCAGTAATTGTCAGCAAATGTCAGTAAACAAACACAATTTACCTTGAATATAGTCTGTCGGAGCTCATCAATGGGCCAAAATTGGTCCGTCTAAATCAGGGGTGGGGAACTCCAGGCCTCGTGGGCCGCCAACAGTTCATGTTTTCTGGATTTCCTTAGCATAGCACAGAGATTGGAATCATTACCAGTGCAGGTGATTATATTATCCCCTATGCAATACTAAGGAAATGCTGAAAACCAGCAACGTTGGCGGCCCTAGAAGCCTGGAGTTCCCCCCGTTCATCAAAATGAACCTTTATAGGTTAAATGCTGTAATAATGATTAGTCTTACGCCAGCATAAATTATCCAAACACACGATGAACTAATGTTTTACTTTTTATCGGGTGATTGCCAGTATGTTTATAGGGGTTAATAATTGTGAATGACCATTCTTACAAAAGTTCGGTTATCGATTCTCGGCTTGTTTAAATGCACCTTAAGTCTGTTTTTCCTCTACTGAGACTACAGAATATTATAATTATGGATGACAGCTATTTGCTAAAAATGAGAATGTCACCATCAATCTACATTTTGTTTCCTGAGATGGCTGCGGAGCCTAATTTGTCATTGACGAGAACATGTGTGCGAAATTATTTAAAAAGCATCTATCACAAACATTTTTCATGTTGAACTGGACACACAATGTAATTGAGGCTGCAGGGCATTGCAGACATACAGTCATGGCCGAAAGTGTGTAAGTGTAAAAGCATTACAGTGGTCTGTGGAGTGCTGGGGTAAAGGGAAAAAATGAATAAGGTACCAATCTGGGTTTGCAAACCTTTATTAACCCTTTGCTAATCCATTTGGTCCCAAATTGACTACAATTCCACTAGACCACCAGGTGTAATCACATTGCACTCCTTGTTTTTATTTCTTGCATATGGCCGAAAGCGTGGGCACCCTTGAAATTGTTCCAGAAAATGAAGTATTTCTCCCAGGAAGTTATTGCAATTACACTTTTTGTCATACACATGTTTATTTTCTTTATGTTTTATTTTTTGTGGAACGACAAAAACGGCAAATTGGATATAATTTCAGACATAATCAGAAAAATGGGCTAGACAAAATTGTTGGCTGTTTTCCAAAATTGTGGGTAAAAACTTTGTTTTAAGCGAATGATGCTCATTCCAACTCACCTGTGGCAAGTAACAGGTGTGGGCAATATGTAGATCACACCTGATACCAGCTAAAAAGGAGAGAAGTTGACTTCATCTTTGTATTGTGTGTCTGTATGTGCCACACTAAGCATGGAGGACAGAAAAAGGAGAAGAGAACTGTCTGAGGACTTGAGAACCAAAGATGTTGAAAAATATCAACAATCTCAAGGTTACAAGTACTTCTTTAGAGATTTTGATGTTCCTTTATCCACAATGTGCAACAAAATCATCAAGATTACAACCCGAGGCACTATAGCTAATCTCTGTTGATGTGGACGGCAAAGAAAAAATGATGAAAAGTGGCAACATAGGATAGTGTGAATGGTGGATAAACAGCCCCAATTGAGTTCCAAAGAAATTCAAGCTGTCCTGCAGGCTCGGGGTGCATCAGTGTCAGAGTGAACTATCTGTCTACATTGGAATGAAATAAAACTCTATGGCAGGAGACCCATAACGACCCCACTGCTGACACAGGAAAGTAAAAAAGCTAGGCTGCAGTTTGCCAAAATGTATGGAAGACAAAATCCTTCTGGGAAAGCGTTTTGTCGACAGATGAGACCCAGATACAGCTTTTTGGTAAAGCATATCATTCCACTGTTTACTGAAAATGGAATAAGGCAACATAGAACAGAACACAATACCTAAAGTCAAAAAAGGTGGAAGTTAAAAGATATTATGGAGTTGTTTTGCTGCCTTTGGCACTGAGTGCTTCAACTGTGTGTAAATAGAAAACAATTCGGCACTCAGAAAAGGAATATTTTTGAAACAATTGGTGCTTATTATTTTAATGGTCCAACAAATAATGTGCAAAACAGTTATGTTTCGGTCAGGTTTTCACCCTTATCAAACATGCATTATAGAAGTAAAGGACAAACAGTATATGAGAAGGTGTAGAAAAAAATGATAAAAAGTAATAAAATCGAAAATCACAAATTGAACATTTTGCATAATAAGTACATAGAAACAAACAAGCACCAAGGACTAGACAGCGGCCAAAAGCCCCGGCACCTTTCTCCCAGAACGCACCGCATGTTTAGCTGAGAACCCGGTGCTAAATCATTCATAGATGACCTGCTTTCTTTTCTTCCTCTGACAGAGAATTTTGCATTTACATCATGTAAACTATCTTCTTAAGAGGGTTTAAATTTCCTGATTTACCTATGATTGGTTATCTCTGTGTAATTGTGTGACATATACTGTATATCAGTAATATAATTTTGTTCTGTAATTCTTAAAGGTACTTCACACACTGCAACATCGCTAGAGATATCGCTGAAACGTCACATGTTTTGTGATGTAACAGCGACCTTTCCAGCGATGTTGCAGTATGTGACATGCATCAGTGACCTGGCCCCTGCTGTGAGGTCGCTGATCACTACAAATCGTTCAGGACCATTTTTTGGTCCTTGATCTCCCGCTGGTCAGCACGCATCGCTGTGTGTGACAGTGAGAGACCAATGATCAGTGACCTCCCAGCCAATGCCCAGAGGGCATTAGATTCTGGAGACTGGTAAACAGGGTAGACACTGGGTAACTAAGCAGCACGCTCTGCTTTGTTACCCAGTGTTTACCCTGGTTACCAGCGTCCTCCCGCTTAGCCTAGCTGTAAGCGGGAGGACGCTGGTAACCAGGGTAAACACCGGGTAACTAAGCAGAGCGCGCTGCTTAGGTACCTACTGTTTAACCTGGTTACCAGTGATGTCGCTGCTGACTGGTCGCTTGTGAGTCTGCCTGTTTAACAGCTCACCAGCGACTGCATAGAGACTTTCCAGCAATCCCGGCTAGGTCGGATCGCTGGAAAGTCTCAGTGTGTAAAGGGGCCTTTATACCTTTCCTTCTGGATCTTTCTGGATGTGTACATGTGGTGCCCCTCAAAGCAGCCATCACAGAGGGGTACTGCACCCATTAAAGCGGTGCAGATACTCCAGCTGCAAGTAGATTTCAGGCTGATGGGTGGAACCTACACACAAGCATCCCCACACTAGATCACATGGTGGGAGGTACCCGGGAGGGAATAAAACCACCTTCAGGGGGAAAAAAGAGGAGACGGGACGAGAGTTCAGGCAGTGAGTCTGAGGGAGCAAGGAGGGTCTCTCGGCTGAGGGACCCGGGAAATGACTAAAGGCAGAAAGAAAGCTTCCTAGGCGCAGACAGCCAGCCTGGGGGAAGAAAGGGACTTCAGAGAGTTCAACCTGGCAGCATACAGGGCACCGGAGCCCGTACCTGTGGGATCCTCCAAGGACCACAGAAAACCTGGCGATCTGAGGGTATATAGATATATACCGCTCAGACTCTCAAGCGACCAGAAGAGGATGCCAGGCACCGCTTGATGGTTCGGCGGTCGGCCAGCAGAAGGTAACCCGAAGGGAGCGAGGAGAGTGAGAGACAGCAGGAGGCCAGATCCACCGTATGGGGTCAGATTTCACACAGACTACTGGGAAGCAGGGAAGGATTGAAAGAGGAAAGGCACACGCTGAGGGTTCCATCCAGCTACCTGTGATCCGCTTGCCGCCACCCGTTAGCTACTTGCTGTTTAACATCTTACTGCACTGAACTGTAACCATTGCTGCTAAAGTTCCAGTAAAGTACCCGAAGTGAAGTGACTTCGACTCTGCTGCATCTTCTTTCCTATGAACTTATTCCTTTCACAGGATCGCTGCCCCAGAGGTCTCAGTCCTGCCTGCAGAGGACTACAACATCTCAGCCGCAATATCACCGACCTCTGGAGGACTGTGGTGGCGCTGGTGCTAATCACCAGAAACTGCAGGTGGCATCACGACAACTAACTTTGTAAATAATTCCTTGTACATAATCCCCTTTTTAAAGAGAGTAGTCCCCCCAGATACGGGATCAGGCACGGCCGCCATTCCCCGTGACACAGTTAACCCCTTCTGCCGCCTGATACCCGAGTACCCCACACCCTGGGGCGTCACATACACACTTTGTACAGTTGTCAGCCTTGGTGCTTGTTTGCTTCCATGTACTTATGTAAACATTTTACTTTGTGATTTTCGATTCTATTATTTTTTAAATATTTTTACTACACTTTATTATATACTGTTATACATATACATATATGTATACAAATTCACTCTGAACCTTGCACTCCCGTCTCCAAGACTTCTCACAAGCTCCACCAATTCTCTGGAATGGATTACCAAAAACAATTCAATTAATTCCCTATACCCATAGTTTTAAGCGAGCCTTAAAAAAACTCATCTCTTTAGATTGGCCTATCACCTCACTTATCTAATTATTCCTATCTTCCCTTTTACAAATCTGGCCTCTTGGGTCATCTGACTGCACCCTCCATGCACAATATATCCCTTTATGTGTACTTGTACAGATCCCGGCAGGAGACAGGCTCATGCAGAGTTAGGGTACCGTCACACTTGGCGACGCTCCAGCGATACCAACAACGATACGACCTGGTAGGGATCGCTGGTGCGTCACTACGAGGTCGCTGATGAGATGTCAAACAGTCAGATCTCACCAGCGACGCAGCAACGATATGGAACAATACGGCGGCTGTTGGGAATCTGTCACTCTCAGGTGTAGTATTGAGGTCGTTGGTCGTTGTCCTTGTCAAACACAGCGATGCACGCTGCCCAGCGGGAGAGCGACGACCAAAAAATGGTCCAGAATGGTTAGCAACGATCAGTGATCTCACAGCGGGGGCCTGATCGCTGGTACATATCACACATAGCGAGATCGCTGGCAAGGTCGTTGTTGAGTCACAAAACTTGTCACTCAGCAGCGATCTCACTAGCAATCTCGCTTAGTGTGACGGAGGCTTTACATGAATCACCTATTTATTATATTTATGTCTGGACCATATATTACGGCACTTTTTACCATTTACCTTTTGTGCTTCCCCTATTTCCTCATAGATTGTAAGCAATATGTCCCCTCTGAATTGCAAAGTGCTGCAGGATATGTTGGCGCTATATAATTTAAATTATTATTATTATACTGTTTGTCCATTTCTTCTGTAGTGCATGTTTGATAAAGGTCAAAAACTGAAGAAACTGTTTTGCACATTGTTTGTTGGACCATTAACCCCTTCATGACCCAGGAATTTTAGTTTTACTTTTTTGCTCCCCTGCTTCCAAGAGCCATAACTATTTTATTTTTCCATCAATGTAGAGATATGACAGCTTGTTTTTTTGTGGGACGACTTGTACTTTCAAATGCAATCATTTATTTTACCATATAGTGTACAGGAAAATGGGAAAAAAAAATCAAATGCGGGTAAATTGCAAAAAAAGTGCAATTACGCATTTGTTTTTTGGGTTTTTTAATCACCATGGTCACTATATGGTAAAACCAATGTGACGGTGTGATGCCTCAGGTCGTTACGAGTTTGTAGATGCCAAACATGTATACCTTTACTGGTGTCTAAGTGGTAAAACAAATTCAGAAGTTTGAAAAAAAATAAAAATAGAATCGCACTTTTTGGTTCATGTTTTGTTACCCGTAGTGTCCTCATTTTTCGGGATCTGGGGCTGTGTGATGGCTTATTTTTTGCGTCTTGAGCTAACGTTTCTAATGATACCAGATTTGGTTGGATACGCTGTTTTGATCGGCATTTAATAGCAATGTTGCGGCGACCATAAAAACGTAATATTGGCGTTTGGACCTTTTTTTCTGTTATGTAGTTTACGACTCTCTTTAATTGATTTTATATACTGATTGGGCATTTCTGAATGCGGCGATACCAAATATGTGTATTTTTTTTTAATAATTTAATTTTGAGTGGGGGAAAGGGGGGTGATTTGAACTTTTAGTTTTTTTTTTCTCATATTTTTAAAGCTTTATTACACAATTAATTTTTGATTTTACACAGCTCCATAGGGCGCCAGAGCACTGCACCATCCGATCGCTTCTGCCATGTCTCGATGAGCCGCAGCACATTGGGACATGGCAGTTGCTTTCACTCTCAGTGCTTGGCAGTGCTCGCCAACCACTGAGAGGAAGTGCCCGGTGACAGCTTCCAGGGTCAAGTCAGGACCCCCGGTCTGTCATGTGAGTGCCGGAGATCCCGCAATCATATCGCGGGATCTCTGGTGCAGGCGGGGAACAGTGCACTCCATGCCGTGGCACCTTTGGATCACGCTGTCAGTGATTGACAGCAGGATCCAAGGGGTTAACAGCACCAATTGGATCCCGGATCCGATCGGTGCTGCAGGCCTGACATCTCAGCTGATGAGCTCAGCTGAGACGTTGGGTGTTTGATGTGAGCTCCACGCCTGAGCTCACATCAAACTCTGGTAACCGGCCCATGATGTCCTCCTATGTCATGGGTCGGTAAGAGGTTAAAATAAAATGCAGCAATTATTTCAAACATATTCCTTTTCTGATTGCTGGATTTTTTACTATTTGTACTAAGGTTTGGGACCCTATCTGGGCCCTATACTTCAGGGTGCCGTATTTATTTTTGATTATTGACTGTGTGCAAGGTATCATGAAATCTAAGGATCACCTAAGGATTTTGGGTCATAATGTAGTACCCAGTGTCAGAAAGCTGGGTTTGTGTCCTAGGTCATGGGTCTTCCAGCAGGACAATGACCTCAAACATACTTCAAGAAGCCCCCCAAAATGGATGGAAACAAAGTGCTGGAGAGTTCTGAAGTGTCCAACAATGAGTCCGGATCTAAATCCCATAGAACACCTGTGGAATGATCTTAAAATTGCTGTTGGGAGAAGGCACTGTTCAAATATGGGACCAGCAGCAGTTTACAAAAGAAGAATGGTTTATAAATCCAGCTGATGTACTGCTCTGTACAGCACAAGCAATAGGATGATAGCAGCTTCAAGTCCCCTAAGTGGACAAGTAAATACAATAAAAAATGAGAGAAAAAAAGGTTTTAAAAATATGACCCCCCCACTACAAATATTAACACACAATCCTTTGCTCCATCGAAAATGAAACAATAAAAAAATTAAAAAACACACATTTATTATTGCCACATTCAGAAATGTCTAATCTATCTAATAATAAAACACATTTATCCAATCGGTAAACAGAGTAATGAAAATGAAAAACTCGAGAATTACGTTTTTTTAGGTACAAAATTTGATTTGTGACTCCATTCTACAAAACCTATAATAATTTAACTTTTCCATCAATGCAGCTGCGTGAGGGTTTAGTTTTAGTCTGGTAAACTGTTGTTTATATTAGCACCATTTTGTAAATGCCATGTTTTGATTGATTTTTAGTGCATTTTTTTATGATGTTACGGTGTCCCCGGCCCCCAAGAAAATCACAATTCTGGTGTTTTGATTTTTTTCTCTTTACAGTGTTTACCATTCAATTCATTATTTTAATATTTTTCTAAATTGCTTATATCCCTGACATGCTCCATGATTCATGACATTAAACTATGTGATGGAGCATTACGGGGTTTAACGGTCTTTTAAAATTGATATTTAATGAAGAAATGAGACAGACATGTCAAGAAAGTAGACAAATCGTCTTAAAAGTGTTATTTCTAACTTTAGAGATTGGAATTAATGGATAATATAATCAAGCACATTTGTAAATTACTGTTTATTTAATTTATAACTGTTCTTGAGATATTACCACTTTTTAATTTTTAACACTTGAGAGCCTGGATATGTACAGTAGTTTTAAGCTCTTTTCTAATTAGCTTGTAAATTCTGCTTTAAAGACAGCTGGATGCACTGTTATTTCCTTGTCCTGGGCAGCAGCAACACAGTGCTTACAAGCTAATAAACTGATGTTGGTCTCCTTGGGATTATGCTTTAAAAGGCAGAAAAATAGGTTTTGTTATCTTAAAGGGAATCTGTCACCAGGTTCTTGCTACCTCATCTGACAGCAGCATTATATAGGAACAGACCCTGATTCCATTGATGTATCACTTATTTTATTGGGTGCAGCAGTTATGACAATCAGAATTCTTAGATTCAGCATGTAGCAGACCTCAGATAATCCCGTCCACACCACAGCATTTCATGCACATTGACAGTGAGCTGCTTATCAGAGGACGGTGCGTGGTTGGTCTAGTAGGTGTAAATACAGCACCAGAATCACCATCACTACATAAATACATTTCTAGAACTCTCAGATACATTAATATGGCACCAAAATCATCATAAGTACATTAAGCAATCAACGGAAATCCCAACAGTACTTGAATAAACCACCAGAAGCATATCAGTACATAAATGTATTGCTAGAACCATCAACCGGAACATAAATATTGCACCAGAACCACCATGATTGCATAAATATAACACTAAAATCAATCACCATCAGTGCATGAATATAGCACCAGAATTGTCTTTAGTACATGAATACAGCAACAGAAGAATCATCATTGCATAAATACAACACTAGACTCACCATCAGTGTATGAATATAGCACCAGAATTGTCTTTAATACATGAATAAAGCAACAGAACCATCATCATTACATAAATACAGCACTAGACCAACCATCATAATATGTATGCATCACTAAACATAGTTCAGTAATCAAATGCACTGTCCTGTCAGCCCCAACCATATACACTTGTATAATATGAACCTGCAACTCCCAGTAAGTCCTTAACAATGGTAAAGAGTTGATTAAAGTAGTTCTTGCGAGCCATTAACCGACTGCACACCATATACAGTTGTGGCCAAAAGTATTGACACCCCTGCAATTCTGACAGATAATACTCAGTTTCTTCCTGAAAATGATTGCAATCACAAATTCTTTGGTATTATTATCTTCATTTAATTTGTCTTCAATGAAAAAACACAAAGAATTGTCCTAAAGCCAAATTGGATATAATTCCACACCAAACATAAAAAAGGGGGTGGACAAAAATATTGGCACTGTTAGAAAAATGATGTGATGCTTCTCTAATTTGTGTAATTAACAGCACCTGTAACTTACCTGTGGCACCTAACAGGTGTTGGCAATAACTAAAACACACTTGCAGCCAGTTAACATAGATTAAAGTTGACTCAACCTCTGTCTGTGTCCTTGTGTGTACCACATTGAGCATGGAGAAAAGAAAGAAGACCAAAGAACTGTCTGAGGACATGAGAAACCAAATTGTGAGGAAGCATGAGCGATCTCAAGGCTACAAGTCCATCTCCAAAGACCTGAATGTTCCTGTGTCTACCATGTGCAGTGTCATCAAGAAGTTTAAAGCCCATGGCACTGTGGCTAACCTCCCTATATGTGGACGGAAATGAAAAATTGACAAGAGATTTCAATGCAAGATTGTGCGGATGGTGGATAAAGAACCTCGACTAACATCCAAACATGTTCAAGCTGCCCTGCAGTCCGAGGGTACATCAGTGTCAACCCGTACTATCCGTCGGCGTCTGAATGAAAAGGGACCCCACTTCTTATACCCTGAGACATAAAAAAGCCAGGCTGGAGTTTGCCAAAACTTACCTGAGAAAGCCTAAAACGTTTTGGAAGAATGTTCTCCGGTCAGATGAGACAAAAGTAGAGCTTTTTGGGCAAAGGCATGAACATAGAATTTACAGGAGAAAAAAAGAGGCATTCAAAGAAAAGAACACGGTCCCTACAGTCAAACATTGCGGAGGTTCCCTGATGTTTTGGGGTTGCTTTGCTGTCTCTGGCACTGGACTGCTTGACCATGTGCATGGCATTATGAAGTCTGAAGACTACTAACAAATTTTGCAGCACAATGTAGGGCCCAGTGTGAGAAAGCTGGGTCTCCCTCAGCGGTCATGGGTCTTCCAGCAGGACAATGACCCAAAACACACTTCAAAAAGCACTAGAAAATGGTTTGAGAGAAAGCACTGGAGACTTCTAAGGTGGCCAGCAATGAGTCCAGACCTAAATCCCATAGAACACCTGTGGAGAGATCTAAAAATGGCAGTTTGGAGAAGGCACCCTTCAAATATCAGGGACCTGGAGCAGTTTGCCAAAGAAGAATGGTCTAAAATTCCAGCAGAGCATTGTAAGAAACTCATTGATGGTTACCGGAAGGTGTTGATCGCAGTTATTTTGGCTAAAGGTTGTGCAACCAAGGGTGCCAATACTTTTGTCTGGCCCATTTTTGGAGTTTTGTGTGAAATGATCAATGTTTTGCTGTTTGCTTCATTCTCTTTTGTGTTTTTTCATTGAAGACAAATTAAATGAAGATAATAATACCAAAGAATTTGTGATTGCAATCATTTTCAGGAAGAAACTGAGTATTATCTGACAAAATTGCAGGGGTGTCAATACTTTTGGCCACAACTGTATGTATAAAAGTATTCACTAGAGACAGTGAGTATTACAAAAATGTTTTTTACCCAAGTATCTTATAGGTGATGTAACTGGAGTAATTCTCATCAGTTTCATCTCCATCTTGTCCAGATGCCATGATATCTTTTCACATCCATAGATCACCTCTGCAGACTTCACTCTTCTCCTGTCTTTTATAATACATAAATAAAATAAAAGACATATTTAACAATAACAGTGTCATTATAACGCACCTGAAAAAAATAATATAAATGTGGTACCCCTGCAGGGGATTGCCACAGGATCCACCAGTGCAAGGAGGGATTTACACCTTGGTACACACA
The DNA here is from genome assembly GCA_033576535.1 of Allobates femoralis. Lineage (NCBI taxonomy): Eukaryota > Metazoa > Chordata > Amphibia > Anura > Aromobatidae > Allobates > Allobates femoralis. The sequence goes on from JARQOC010000005.1 coordinate 473,990,996, forward strand.
GCATACAACACCTTCCACCCCAGACCTGAAGGCGGAGCTCTACTGGCTGCCTTAAGCCAGATCCCCTTTAAAAGATCCAGGCCTGAGGGGAGGAGTCAGTTAGTCCAGTGAGAAGCAATTAGTTCCAGTCAGGCAGTGAAGAGAGCAGGAGTGAGGAGCTGGTCGCTGGGAACGATCCAGGCCCAGGACCAGGGAACACTGACCCAGCCGCGCCGCACCCTTGGGAGAGGGTCGGAGGCCAATGGAGGAATAGGAGAATTAAAGAAGGGAACAAACCTGTTTTCCCTGTAGCTCACCCGGACACCGGAGACCGTCACTGCAAAGCATCCAGTGCAGCAGTAAAAGCCCGGAAAGACCAGGAGGACCAAATCCCCCTGATGTAACTAATAAGAGACACTCAAAACTGACCAAACACAGGACCAGGGGCCAAAGGAGGAAGAGGGACCCCGCAGAAGGACCTCATTGTCAGTGATAGAGTAAATCCCTGAGGGGGAGAAGGAGCGGTGAGTTCAGTTACAGGCAGAACTTACCCCAAACCACCATACATAGTGACAGAGGAGGCCTCACAACTCTCCAAGGTGGAATCCCAAATTGCACCGGGGACCTGGTTACTTCTCTGGACTGTACCTGTTACGCTGTCACCAGTAAAAGGTACCGAAACAAAGACCACTGTGTGTGTGCCCGTTTAACCACCACTATCCACAGCATTGACTGCAGAGACGCTACTACAACTCCCCTCATCCATCCCCGCTGCCCTGAGGTAAAGCTCCACCTGTGGGGAGCTGTACCACACTGAGCTGCATCTCCATCACCTCAGCGGCTGGCCGCAGCGCTGATATACCCGTTACCAGGTTCCACAGGTGGCGTCATGTAACTATTCCTCTTCATCACCATCATCCCCCACCATCCCCGCCATTGAGGGTCCAGGGCACGGGATCGGGGACCGACCAGCCGTGATTCCCCATCCAAATCGCCATCAGCCCCGGTACCCGAGTACCCCCTACCCTGTCGACCGCCTCAACCTCATATTGTAATGCTGTATAAAAAATTATCTCTGTGCTCCCTAGAGAAAATGTGTCTCTCATTTTATTCTTCTTATTGTTCATTGCCTTTATACTATCCTCTTATATAATATTGCCTCCACATTATTACACCTTATTAACTAAAACTGCCACATTGTCCTCCCCTTTAAAAATATTGCCTCAAATTATTCCACCTTTATTATGAAATAAAACTGTTAAACCATCCCCTGTTATGAACTACAACACCCCACACAATTCCCTCCTAATAAGTGTAACCTCCAGACTGTCCCCTTTATGAACAGTGTAGGTTGCCACCTGGAGTCCGAGGTAAGGATGCTTCCCAGTTCCTTTGAGTTAGGGAAGTAGTTAAAGGTAAGTAGTGCACACCTTATGGGCGTGGCATAGTCAATAAAAAGGACTTGCAGTGTAGTGTAGGCAGTAGACTCCCCAAAAGTGAAAAGTGATACAGAGGATGTGCGCTGCATAAGACAGTGATGCAGAACCCAACATTTGATTCAGCCAGATCTTCTAGATCACCCTGGATCTTTTGAATGAGAATTGGGATGTGTGTCCAGGACGTTTATGAGTGCAACTCTCCCTTGCATTGGTAGTCTACCCCCCTCCCCTTAGGCGGGTCCCTGCGACGCAACTGACTCTTCCAGTACCTGTTACAGTGGACTTCAGCACAGCATAGACTCCAGCGAATGGGTCGTCATGGTAAAGGAACTTTGTCTAACGGTGGTCCTAATTGTTCCTTTGGATGGAGCAATGTGGGTGGGATAGGGTTGAAGCCAAGAGAGACCACATAAGCTTACAGCGAGTTAATGTAGGGCTGGAAGGAGAGGGTGATAGTCTAGAGGTATCAGGGCAACAGGAGCAGTCTGCCATACATTATATACAGATGAAAGAGTTGTGCCAGTGTTAAACAAGGCTGTATGAGTAAAAGACTGTTGAAAAGCTTAATGGACTAAGTGTATGCATTGTTCTTGGAGGAGTGTTATTGTGTAAAGGACTGTTGCACTGGGGAGCTGGCCAGGGTGCATGTTGCTGATACAGCTGAGGTCTGGGCTCGCCCACAACTACCAAAGCCTCGTGTCGGCCCCTCAACACCGCCACAACTTTCCACATTTCATGCAGTCCCTGTCTCTGCACTGCACTGACCTATGTTTCCCTCACTTCACTCTGTATCCTCACACTGTATTCCCCATGCTGCCACTTTACTATTCTGGTTTTTCCACATTGTACTTCATGTACATTGTTCTCTATTCTGTCTCTCACAGTAACCATCCTGTGCTGTTCCCTCTCAATACTGTTTTTCCTCCTTATGCCACCTCCTTTCCATACTGTGCTCAGTCTTCTCGCTGTCCCCACAAAGGTTTACTCCATCTTCACATAGTCCACCCTTGCCCCCACTGCGCTACCCCTCCTAAGAATGCTCCTATGTCTACTGTATCTTCCAGGGTGTGTCCTGCCATCCATAGTCTACAATAAAAGTCTCATATACGAGTATTTTGCTATATTAAGCACCTCCATTCCGATCATCTTCACCTTCAATGGTGCAGCAGTGACATCACCAGCGTGAATCACCAGCGTGATAAGGTGATGGTAGGATGGGGAGATGAGTGCTCTTCTGCCCTTGAGTGCCCGGGCTCATTCTTCAATTTAAATCGTGTCCGAAAAATGAAAATAAAATTGAATGTAGATAGTTGAGGATCAGCTTTTTTTTTTTTTGAGTCCCACTGCTGGGGGATGAATTGCCAGCTCCAGGGACAAACCTCAAACTGAAGCTTAATGCGGAATGCTCCCTTTGCCCCGTGGCAGAAGCAACCTTAGGTTGAGATATATTTTAAATGTTTAATTATTTGGATGTTTTGGATTTTTGGGCCATATTTTAATATTAACTCTCAGTAGCTTGCCGCAAGCTGACATCTTCCAACTATTGGGTCCTGGCAATTGGCATATATTTCTCATTAGCCGACTGTCTCACGAATCTATCTCTGACCTTGACCTCCTGGTTTTGATCCAGCATGATGAAAATTCTCTTCCAGATGACTTCACTGGACAGCAGCCACTCTATGGACATAACCCAGGGATTCCTCGGTAAGTCCAAATTCCTGTACAGTGGATAAAAGATGAAGGTTATGGATTTCCTGAGACTTGCTAAAGGAAGTGGCATGAGCAAAGCCTAACAGTAAATAATCTATTAGGAGCTGCCAATTTTCCACATATTGTGATTGGTAGCTTGACAAATCAACTATTGGAAAATGTCTGCTAACGAAAGTGTCCTCTCCCTGCAGACTCTGCAATCACGCTGACTGCCACAGGGAGAAGTGACGTCAATCTTTGAGTGACTAAGGACTCCCCATGGCAGTGAACCTAGGTGACCCCTCTGCTGGAAGTCTGGTCACCTGAGTTCACTGCCGCAGGGCTTACTGACTCAGTAAATGACATCACTGATCTTTGCGCCAGTCAGTGTTATTACAAAGTCTGCAAGGAAAGGAGGCTTTTGTTCCTTTACTGCACCCTCTAGATGTAGCATAGGCGAGTAAGCTTTGAGGGACCATCGTTGTGGATTATCGTCGGAGGGGTATATGTACAGTTAATAAATTGGAAAATGAGAGTTGTCTGTCCGACTTATTGCAAATAAAGGATTTTTCTCTGTGTCTGTGTTTTTTAACTATTTCATCACAGGATTGATAATGGGTGGGTCTCTTGGCGGTCTGAATGTCATCAATCTGGGCTTAATAACAGCTGTCAATACTCAGCTGTCATTTATCCCTTCTATCACTCCAATGCCACCGCACAAGGGCATCAGGAAGAGCCAGGTAAAGCGCCAGGAGTTGGTGCTTTTAATGAATGCTGCAATTTCTGAGGCGGCTGCAGGCTGCTATTCTTTAACCGGGGGGGGGCCCAATAACTATGGGCCTCAACACGTTGAGAATACCAGTGCTCAGCTGCCTAGGTTTTACCTTGGCTGGCAATCCAAAATAGGGTGAAGCCCATGCCTTTTTAAAGAAAAATAATTTATTTAAATAATTAAAAAATAATGGGCTTCCCTGTATTTTGATTGGCAGCCAAGGTAAAGATAGGCAGCTCGAGGTGGCAGTCTGTAGCTGCTTGCTTTATCTGTGTTGAGAATCAAAAATACAGTGAAGCTCTATGTGATTTTTTAAAAATTATTTATTTTTACACTACTGTGGCAACCAATCACAGATGCTGGGACAATGGGTGAGGGGTGGAGCAGCCAATCACAGAGAGTGGGTGTCTGTCATTTGCTGTTGGAGCCAGTGCTGTAAGCTGGAAACAGCCCATACATTTTAGCATCTATCGTGCAGGGTAGATGCTACAATGTCTGGCCTGTTTCCAGTTTACTGCACTAGTTCAGACAGCCAAAGACGCCCACTCTCTGTGACAGCATCTGTGATTGGTTGTTGCACCCCTGACAAGTGAATAATCTGGAAGTTAATGAGCAGCCCAGGATGTACAAGCCCTAGTAAGTATGACCTGATGTTTAATCACTATTTTGTTTCTTTTTCAGCTCCCCGCCAAACTTGAGCCCAAACTGTAACATGAACATCTCTGGGAAGTCCTCTTTTGAGATCCGTGTCTGAACACTAGGTGTTCGGTACGGACCCCGAACTTTACAGTTCAAGCTCGCCCATCCCTACTCATAACCATAAGGTTAGGCGTTGTTCTCAGCCAGTCTTCCCTGAAGTGTTTTGGCCCCAAACAATCCGGGAAAGTTGTAGGGCTATTTTAAATTTCAAACTTTCCTTTTTAAAAAAGCTGCGTTCGGGTTTCCAATTGCAAATTCAATCTGCAATGTTTGCGCTGAATTGGAAATTGGCGAACATGTTCAGGAAAGTTTGCTCATGTCTAATCATGGAGATTGGATTCATAAAACTTCACATTTATTTTTCCATGTCAGATCGCCATGACAGTCGCGGTGGCAAAACGACACCTTGAATCCAATCTCCTTGATGGTATCCTCCTTGCATCGCTGGATCTCTTTGTCTTTTCATCCTGCAGTACATCACTTTTCAGCCTTGGATAACCTGTATCCTACTGTATATTACACTTCTGTGCTCCTCTAACAACGGCTTGATTCTGTAGAACATCATTCCTATCAGACTCTATAAAGAGGCTCATCAAGCAATATATGCCTCCTCAGCCCCTCTATATACAGTTCAACTCCATGCTGCAGTCCATTGTGTCTCATCCCCTTTATATTTATCCCTTCCACTCTTCTCAGACCCTCTATATATGGTCCCATTTTGTACTACATTGCTCCTCAGCCCTGCTATATGAAGCATCATCCTATGGTACATTTATCCTCAGCTCCTGTAGATCCTGCCCCATCACTCCTTTCTGTCCCTCTCTCCACTCTAGCAGGTAAAAGGAAAGTGCCACTAAAATGATTTATAGACCAGTAAATGATTAGTGGACCTTGAATGAAATCTGCAGTCGCTTCACCATCTGTAAGATGTGCTTCGTCTGATGCACATTGCGATGCAGCTGCAGATGATGTAAACGCTGTGGTTGCTTGTCCACTACAGAATCCAATATAAACTTAGCAGTCTTACACACAAAGCCCACCACAGTTCTGCATCACCCTACATCTTCTCACTCATCTTCATCTACCATCCTACTTGTCCTATCCATTCCACTAGTGATCTAATACTAGCATCCCATAACTTGAACCTCTCATTACCATCTCAAGGACTTCTCTCATGCTGCACCAATTTTCTGGAACAGCCACAAAATATTTTCTCAAGGGGAAGTTGTGCAAAAATGTGTCTACTTTTTTCGTTTTCATGCTAATTCACGCTACGCTGAAATAGGCAGGTCTGAGTTTGGACAGGGGTGCCTGTCCATCAAATATGACAACATTTTTGTTCGACAGTCACTGGAGTAGTGACTTGCCCCTGCAGGGCCTTAGGATACTCGGAACCGGGCTTTTCAGGCTTGTTCACGGGAGTTACAGGGGTCGAGACCAGGCTCCATGACCCTGGCGGTGTCATTAAAAGTTCGATGAGGGTGGCTCTCTCTCTTAGGGAAAGTTGAGTCGGTCGACAGGGTAGGGGTTACTCGGATACTGGGACAGGTGGTTACTTCAGTGGGGATCACGGCTGGTCAGTTCCCGGTTCCGTGCCCTGGACCCTCAGTGGCGGGGTGGGGGTAATGATGATGGGGGATTTGTAACGTGACACCACCTGTGGTACCTGATAATAGAGTAACCAGCGCTGCGGCCGGCCGCTGAGGTAAAGGGAATGCAGCTTTGGTAGTACAGCTCCCCACAGGTGGAGCTTTACCTCAGGACAGCGGGGTGGATGAGGGGAGTAGTAGTAGCGGTTCTGCTGTGAACGCTGCAGGCGGCAGTGAAGCAGGCACACACACACAATAGTCTGTTTCGGGAAACCTTTTTACTGATGTCCGGTAACAGGCACGGTCCAGGAGGCTAACCCGGTTATCGGTGCAGTTTGGGACGTCCACTTTGGAGAGTTGCGAGGCCTCCTCTATTAGTGTGTGCGGTAATTGGGGTAAGTTTTGCCTGGAGCTGAACCTGCCGCTCTTTCTCCTTCTCTCTCTCAGGATGCTACTCCACAACCGACAATGATGACCTTTCTGTCGGGATCCCTATTCTCTTCTTGGGCCCCTGGTCCTATGCTTGGTCAGGTTTGCTGTCTTGCTTTCTTTAACTTCAGGGGGACTATATCCTCCTGGTCTGTCCGGGCTCTCTCTGCTACCACTAGATTAATAGCAGTTTCGGACTATCGTGTCCGGGAGGGCTAAAGGGATGCCAGATATCTTCCCTTCTTCTGTCTTCCTACATCTTCCACTGGCCTCCGTCACTCTCTCTAGGGCGCTGCACAGCTGGGTCAGGTTTTCTGGTTCTGGGCCTGGCTCCTTCCAGTCCTTCAACTGACTCCTCACTTGCTAACTAACTGTTCTCTTCACTGCAGACTGCAGACTGCAGACTGCCTGACTCCTCCCCTCAGGCCTGGATCTTTATAGGAGAACTGGCTTAAAGACAGCCAGTGGGGCTCCCCCTCCAGGTCTGGGGGGGGGAAGGTGTTGTATGCTGTGTGTACATCCCTCCCTGCACTGGTGGGTCCTGTGGCAATCCCCCCGCAGGGGTGCCACAAAGTCATGTGACATGGAGGGTTCATTTAGGAAGGGATGACCAGACTTGGGGATACTTGTTGTTTTTACGTGACGCCACCCGCAGGTTTCAGCTATAGATGGCCGCCGCTGCACGACAGTTCCTCTGGGGGCCGATGGTAGTGAGGCAGCAGTGTTGTTAAGCCCTCTATGGGTAGGGCTGACCCCCAGGGCAGCAGAAGGTACCTGAGTGAGTTGGTAGTTATGCTTCTGGTGTTCACGACGCGTCAAGAAAGTTCACAGATACATTGCAATCTTCAGGTCTTTTACTCACAGTCACTGTGCAACAGCCTGCTGAGCACTGGGTTCTCAGAGGCAGTGACCCAGCTACTCCTGGTTAGGAGGATGACACGTAACCGTTCCCCATTCTCTTTCCTTCCTCGGTCGTCTCACACTGCGCTGGCTTCACCCTCCTGCCTTGCGCCATGCCAAACAGAGCTCTGAGCCAGTAGTTGTGGGTTTTTCTTAGGGTCAATCTGCAATATTTCCCCTTAACCCTCTCTTTGCCACCTTTTCAGCAGATGTGTGCAGTTGTCGACTGTGTCACCATGGAAGTATCACAGTCTCTAGGTTGCTAGCCGAGCCTTGTCTATCTTCTCCACTAGTCTTGGCATCCTGGTGCCCCTTTTCTGCGGCCTGTTCCCTCCACTGCCTTGCGCCTGACAATGGATACGAGCCCCACAGGTGGATTGTTTACTGCACGTGCCTCTGGGACTCTCTCTTCCTCCTGGAGCCACCTGGTTCTCTTTCTTTGCTCTTCAGTCTGGCCTCAGGACGAGCTCCCACTAGCTCTAGTCCTCTGAACACTCCTCTCCAGTTCTTTTCCTTCTGTGACAGGCTTTCTTTCTCTAGTTTCCCTCCAACTCGACTCTAGCTGTTTGACTCTCCTTTGCTGTTCAAGGGTCTCTTTCCTTCAACTATTCAACTGTCTCTCCTCCTTTCTAGATCTTTCCCACTCTATTTATGAAGAAGAAGAAATGGTCCAGGTCCCGGAAAATCATGCAAAATGGTGGATTTTATTTCTTGACTTCAATAAATTTTTATTAAACAAAGCGTGTTTGTTGGCAACCAAACGAACAGTGGATTTTATTTCTAAATCAGCATCAGGCTCCAATATTCACAGCACGCATATGTGCTCATATTACATGCAATACATAAGGCAGGGAGCGTTGCAATGACAACACCTTTCGGACATAGTCCTTTATCAAGTCTGTCAGTGTGCAGTGTGGCAAAGGCTATATAGTTTAGACCAGTAATTCAAGAGTATTACAACAGATGGAATCAATTGATGTAGTTATGTGCCGATATCTGGGTGCACACTGGTTAGTAAGGTGCAGATACAAAAAAAATAAAAAACATAAATGTAAATAGAACACAATAAATGTCATAAAAAATGTATTCAATGTGAAAAAGTATGAGGAAGCAATAAAATAAATGTAAAAATATGTGCATATAATGCTAAGTGATTAACAGCAATATAATTTACTGACAAAACATACTGGTAACAAATAAAATGCTAAATCAATAAAAATGATTATAAAAATAGGTAGGTATAAGTGTTTTGCTGATTCACCCAGAATACAGTACATGATACAAATATGAACCACTTATGCAAAAATGAGTACCTAAATAAGACATTGTAACAATAAATAAAGTGAACATAAGTTTGTAATAACGTGTGATACTTAGAATACAATGTGAAATGTTTATTATTAAAAAGAGGATAACGTGGTTTCATACAAATTTTTAATAATGGAACATGACATCCCTCATTAAATTAAGGCCAAATGGATGTTGTGTCCCAAGTCTGTAGATCCAGAATGTTTCTCTTGTCAGTAACAGGCATTTATTATCTCCGCCCCAGCCTGAAGGGGTTAACTTTCCAAAAACCAAAAACCTGCATAGAACCAATGCTGGAGTTATGATGTACGGCAAAATGCTTAGATGTTTCTGCTAGATAATAGGGACGTGCTCTAGTTGGCTATATCTCAGAGATGTTCGCTAATGCGGTATTTAAGCTTACGGGATGTAAAGCCAATATAGCACAAATCACAAATTGCGCACTTAATACAGTACACCACATTCCTTGAATTACAATTTATGTATGTGCGAATGGGGAATGAATTAATGTGATTGTAATCCTCAAAAAATGTGTTTTTTACAGCTACAGAATATGTCTTGCAACAGTTTTCCCCACACTTGTAGAAACCTTTATACAGTGCCTACAAGTAATATTCAACCCCCTGCAGATTTAGCTGGTTGACACATGCGGAATTAACTTGGCATTGTGACATTTGGACTGTAGATCAGCCTGGAAGTGGAAAATGCACTGCAGCCAAAAAGATTTTTTTATTTAATTATTTTTTTTTATTTAAAGCGTTAAAAGTTAATTCAGAGGGTCATTTATTATTCAACCCCTCAAACCACCAGAATTCTGTTTGGTCCCCCTAAAGTATTAAAAAGTAGTTCAGGCACAAATAACAATGAGCTTCACATGTGTGGATTAATGATCTCTTTTGCCAGCCTTTTCTGACTATTTAAGACCCTCCCCAAACTTGTGAACAGCACTCATACATGGTCAACATGGGAAAGACAAAGGAGCATTCCAAGGCCATCAGAGACAAGATCGTGGAGGGTCACAAGGCTGGCAAGGGGTACAAAACCCTTTCCAAGGAGTTGGGCCTACCTGTCTCCACTGTTGGGAGCATCATCCGGAAGTGGAAGACTTATGGAACGACTGTTAGCCTTCCACGGCCTGGACAGCCTTTGAAAGTTTCCTCCCGTGCCGAGGCCAGGCTTGTCCAAAGAGTCAAGGCTAACCCAAGGACAACAAGGAAGGAGCTCCGGGAAGATCTCATGGCAGTGGGGACATTGGTTTCAGTCAATACCATAAGTAACGTACTCCACCGCAATGGTCTCCATTCCAGACGAGCCCGTAAGGTTCCTTTACTTTCAAAGCGTCATGTCAAGGCTCGTCTACAGTTTGCTCATGATCACTTGGAGGACTCTGAGACAGACGGGTTCAAGGTTCTATGGTCTGATGAGACCAAGATCGAGATCTTTGGTGCCAACCACACACGTGACGTTTGGAGACTGGATGGCACTGCATACAACCCCAAGAATACCATCCCTACAGTCAAGCATGGTGGTGGCAGCATCATGCTGTGGGGTTGTTTGTCAGCCAAGGGGCCTGGCCATCTGGTCCGCATCCATGGGAAGATGGATAGCACGGCCTACCTGGAGATTTTGGCCAAGAACCTCCGCTCCTCCATCAAGGATCTTAAGATGGGTCGTAATTTCATCTTCCAACAAGACAACGACCCAAAGCACACAGCCAAGAACACCAAGGCCTGGTTCAAGAGGGAAAAAATCAAGGTGTTGGTGTGGCCTAGTCAGTCTCCTGACCTTAACCCAATTGAAAACTTGTGGAAGGAGCTCAAGATTAAATTCCACATGAGACACCCAAAGAACCTAGATAACTTGGAGAAGATCTGCATGGAGGAGTGGGCCAAGATAACTCCAGAGACATGTGCCGGCCTGATCAGGTCTTATAAAAGACGATTATTAGCTGTAATTGCAAACAAGGGTTATTCCACAAAATATTAAACATAGGGGTTGAATAATAATTGACCCACACTTTTATGTTTAAAATTTATAAAAATTCAACTGAGCAACATAACTTTTTGGTTTGTAAGATTTATGCTTCTGTTAATAAATCCTACTCTCGTTTGCAGTTTGAAGGCTCTAACTTATTGGCATCTTATCAAACCAGCTAAATCTGCAGGGGGTTGAATACTACTTGTAGGCACTGTATATACATGATGATTTTCAGCATCGGGTTCCTCGCACTCCAATTGCCGTCAACTCGTATAGAGCATTAGATTTTCCTACCCAAAATTTTGAAAGCAAAAAAAATGTTAATCTCTCATTTAAATTATGACAAGCATTGCTAGAATTGAATAAAATGAATAATGTTGTTTTCAGAATATCAGATAAAGGTGGGGTAGTGGTCATATTAAATGCTGAGGACTACTGCTCCCACATGGAAACCATGGTCTGAAGCATCTGTTGATGCTTTTTCAGAGTATTTGAACAAAAATTATCTGAATTTAACTTTCACAACTTTCCACCAGAAAAATACTATCCATTTTCTGGATCTTAATCCTACTGGTTTTCCAGGCTCAAAAATCACCACTGCTTTATATTGGAAACTTTCAGTTTGTAATGCCATCTTACATGCTAAGAGCTGTCACCCACCGCATACTATTAATCTTCAATAGATTTTTATTAAACAGCATTTCTCAATGACAAATAAGGTAAACAATCAGTTCACAATAGTTGTCCTCAATTGATACAGCAAAGGTGTATAACATTTGAAAACGAAAGAAGAAAGAAAGAGAAAGAGGAAGAAGTGAAGGGGTGGAGGGGAGAGGTGAGTGGAGGGGGGAAGTTGCTACACAGAGGCAGAACCACAGAAATAGCCACGCAGGTGACAAACCACCATCAGTGGCTTAATATTTGAAAGGGCAGCTGAGAGTTGCGTTCCCAAGGTTTATCTTGTTTACCAGTCCACTAGGGAGTGGGGAGGGGGGGAAAGAGAGAGGGTTTTCTTTTCGGGGAGGGAATGGGTCAGGGAGGAAGGGGGAGGAAAGAGGAAGGGGGGGACCGAGACCCCCGAGAGACTGAAAGGGATCGGCATGGCCAGAGGTTGCGAGGCCCACAAGGACGAAGCATCCATGACATATCTCCTGGTGGGCGAGTCCAACACCAAATAATACTCGTGGCTGAATATGGAGTTGATCTTATTGGTGACCTCTGCCATAGAGGGCGGGGAATCTGCCTTCCACTTCACCGCTATACAGAGTCTAGCTGCTGTCAGACCGTAAGTAATCACATGTCTGGGGAGAGGGGGGTATTCTTCTATTCCAATGTGGAGGACAGCAAGTTGGGGGGAGAGCGGAATTTTGATTTCAGTCAGAGATCCAGTAGGGTAGCAATAAGATGCCAAAATTGGGAGATCCTAGGGCAGGACCATGTGAGCCAGATTGCCTCCAAGCCCACAATGTCTCCAGCACAAGGAGGAAGAGTCTGCCCAGAACCTCGCCAGTTTGGAGGGGGGGTATACCAGCGTAGATGAATCTTTTTAAAATTTTCTAGATGATTTATGCATCTCGTAGAATGCTGAGAGCAGCGGATAGCCCCCTCATAGTCATCTCAGTCAGATGAAAAGTTTAAATCACTCTCCCATTTTTTCATATACTCCAGTTTTGCAGGCACGGACCCCTTGGAAAGACCACTATATATCCCAGAAAGACCTCCAGTAACCTCCGGGACCGAGAATATATATTTCTGGAGAGGGCGACGGTCTAGAGGGGCCTAAGTCGTGTCTGCAGGACCTGGAATGCAGGAAGTGGTGGATCTGGGAGAACTCAAGGAATGCCTGTTTAAGAGCTGGGAATTTGAGGGTCAGTGCAGCAAAGGAGATCAGTGAGCCCCGAGATACCAGGTCGCCCAAGACCTCGATCCCTGGACATTCCACAGGTTCAAATTAAATGAGGGGATATGAAGTTGAAGAGCAGACGTTGGGATTACCGTGACCGGGAGCTTGGTCCAGTCCCCAAGGGCCTGCCTCCACTCCCTCAGAAGTGTCCGCGCAGTATCTAGAGGATGATCACCCCCGGGGGCGCCTAGCGCTTCCGCTGCCAGGGCCCGTCGCGAGGAGCCACCCCTCGTGAAATAGGCCTCAATCTGAGTCCAACCCAGGGATGCGGGGGAATCCCACCACGCCTTGGCCCCCTCCAATATTACAACTCTATAATTAGACCTCAGGTCGGGGACTCCCATTCCACCTCTTTTTAGGTGAAAATACATGACATTTCTGGCTACTCTGGGTGTTTTGTTTGCCCAGATATATCTGTTGACAAGTGATTGTAGTTGGGATATTAGTTTGGTCAGGTGTGAAATAGGGGTGCATCTGAAGAGGTATAATATCTTGGGTAATAGTAGCATTTTAAAAGCTTGGACGCTACCAACCCAAGATAATGAGCGAAGAGGGTGAGTTTCTATAGACCGAGTGAGTGTTTGTTTTAAAGTTGTTAAATTTCTGACAGCAGTTAAAGAGGATGAGCAATTGGTCATCCCTAGATACGGGATTCCCTCAGGGCACCACTTGAAGGGGAATGACCGTGCGAGACAAGACTCAATAGTAGGTGGAATGTGTATGGGCAGAATCATAGACTTGCTAGCGTTCAGTCTGTAGTAAGAAATTTGTGCAAATGAGTTAAGGGCTTCCATTATGGCTGGGAGAGAGGAAAGGGGGTTAGTACAGGATATAATAACGTCATCCGCATACAAACCAATGACGTGGTTTTTCTCACCTATCTGTATGCCCGAAATTGAGGTGTTCTTGCTGATTGAGGCGGCCAGTGGCTCCATAACCAAGGCAAATACTAGCGGGAAGAGAGGGCAACCCTGGCGGGTCCCATTGGTGATGCTGAAGCTTCAGGATAGGAAGCCAGCTGGGAAAACCCTGGCGCCACGATTGGAGTAAAGACTAAGAATCACAGAAAGAATGGGACCAGAATATCTGAACCTACAGAGGACTTCTCTAAGGTATCCCCAGTGCATCATGTCGAACGCTTTTTCAGCATCAAGGGACAGGAATACACTGGGCACCCCCCGCCTCTCCGCCACTTGATGAGGTTCAGCATTCTCATGGTGCCATCCTTGGCCTGTCTCCCTGTCACGAAGCCCAGCTGGTCCAGATCCACCAACCCTAAGACAACCTTTGCCAGTCTATTGGCCAAAAGTTTGGAATAAATTTTCAAATCTCAATGTAATAGTGAAATTGGGCGATAGTTTTCCAGGAGGTCTGGTATTTTACCTGGTTTGGGAATTGTGGTGATCGTGGCCTCCAGGGAGGGGCCAGGTATGGAGCCTACAGCCTGCCAGTGGTTGAACGTCCGGAGTAGATACAGGGCCAGGGAGCTGGAGAAGGATTTATAGTACTCGTTAGGGAACCCATCGGGTCCCGGGGCCAAGTAGGATTTCAGGGAGGTCCAGAATGTAGTAACCTCGGCCAAGGAGAATGGGATATTCAATTCATCTAGACAAGCCGAGGAAACCGATGGGAGATCCAAAGGGTCCAGGTACTCTCAAATGGAGTTTAAAGAGGGTTAAGGAGTTCCCCTGTCATCCCGTAGATTATACAACCCAGCGTAATACCGCGCGAATACCTCAGTAATTTCCCTAGGACTTCTCACCCCCCCCGGAGATTTCATGGCGGTTATCATTGTCTGGACTGACCTTTTTTTAATACTTCTGGCAAGGATTTTACAGGCTCTATCACTCGCTGCGTAGAGGGTCATTTTCAGACGTCTCAGGCCTTTTTCATGTTGGTGGAGGAGGAGGGATCGCAGTTGAGAGTGCGAGGTTAGGATCCGGGAGGATCTGTGGGGCTCAGGGTTTGCTTTATTGGCCGATTCTAGACGTTGGATCTGGGCCAACAACTCCAGTCTCGGGCCACCTCTTATCTTTTTGTTTTGGGAGGCTTTTTGGAGTAGGAGACCTCAGAGGACCGCTTTACGGGAGGTCTACAGCACATCATCTGAGACCTCCCCGTTATCATTTATATCAAAGAACTCCTTGATATTTAGGTTGATCGCTGATAAAACGTGCAGATCAGAAAGGAGGCTCACATTCAGTCTCCAATGGCGAGCCATTTCCCCACATAGTCCAAGTCTGACCTCCAATGACACCAGCGCATGATCCAACCATGCGATCAGGCTGACTTCTGCCTTAGCACAGGCCGGCAGAATGGCATCGTCAACCAGGAAAAAGTTGATCCTGGAGTACGACCTGTGCCTATTGGAAAAGAAAGAATAATCTCTGTCAGAGGCATGGAGGTAACACCAGATGTCATGGAGGTGAAATTCATGGCAGAGGGGCGCCAACTCCCCATCTCTTCGAGACAACAGGGCAGAGGAGTCCAAGCGATGCTCCATGATAGAATTAAAGTCCCCACAAATAATTTTTCTCCCCTGGGCCACGTCTCGTACCTTCGCAAAGAATGACCCCAAGAAGTGTATCTGTGCCTTACGTATCTTGGTGCATAGACATTAACAATCGTGTAAGTCTCACCAAAGATACAACATATAACAATAATATACCTCCCCATTGGGTCTATGATGGTTTTGATCAGCTAGAATTGAATAGAGTTTTAATTAAAACGCAGACCCCAGCTTTTTCTCCTCATACTATTAAAGTGGTACCAGTAGGTGAATTGACCCGGGCACTGAGAAATTGTAGTAATTTCTCAACCTTTTCAAACTAAATAAGTGTAATCAACACCAGGTTAACTCAGAGGGGGTATCCATCGCATGTATTAAAATGTGCACAACATATTGTTAAACAAAAAAACCTTAAGTAATTATTAAGCCATTATAGTAAAATACCTTTAGCTCTAAATCCGCTTGAAAAAAATAAGCGTTCTTACAATTCAGCGTGCATCATTCCAGTTGAATATAATCCACACTTTAAAAACATCACTCAGATTGTACAGCGGAATTTGTCAATTTTATATGAAGATCCGGTTATAGGAAAGATTTTATCTTCAGGCTGCAAGGTTGTAGCTAAAAAGGCACCTTCCCTCGGAGAATTTTCTCTCCCCAAGTTTCTATAATCCAACCAAAGACCAAAAACATGGCTAAACTATAAAGGTTTCTACAAGTGTAGGGAAAACCGTTGCCAGACATATTCTGTAGCTGTAAAATATACATTTTTTTGAGGATTACAATCACATTAATTCATTCCCCATTCGCACATACATAAATTGTAATTCAAGGAATGTGGTGTACTGTATTAAGTGCGCAATTTGTGATTTGTGCTATATTGGCTATACATCCCGTAAGCTTAAATACCGCATTAGCGAACATCTTTGGTATATAGCCAACTAGAGCACGTCCCTATTATCTAGCAGAAACATCTCAGCATTTTGCCGTACATCATAACTCCAGCATTGGTTCTATGCAGGTTTTTGGTTTTGGAAAGTTAACCCCTTCAGGCTGGGGCGGAGATAATAAATGCCTGTTACTGACAAAAGAAACATTCTGGATTTCCAGACTTGGGACACAACATCAATTTGGCCTCAATTTAAGAAGGGATGTCATGTTCCATTATTAAAAATTAGTATGAAACCACGTTATCCTCTTTTTAATAATAAACATTTCACAATGTATTCTAAGTATCACACGTTATTACAAACTCATGTTCACTTTATTTATTGTTACAATGTCTTATTTAGGTACTCATTTTTGGATAAGTGGTTCATATTTGTATCATATACTGTATTCTGGGTGAATCAGCAAAACACTTATACCTACCTATTTTTATAATCATTTTTATTGATTTAGCATTTTATTTTGTTACTAGTATGTTTTGCCAGTAAATTATATTGCTGTTAATCACTTTGGAATACATGCACATATTTTTACATTTATTTTTACTGCTTACTTGTACTTTTTCACATTGTATACATATTTGTTTATGACATTTATTGTGTTCTATTTACATTTATGTTTTTTTATTTTTTTTTGTATCTGCACCTTACTAACCAGTGTGCACTCTGACATCGGCACATAACTACATCAATTGATTCCATCTGTTGCAATACTTTTGAATTACTGGTCTAAACTATATAGCCTTTGCCACACTGCACACTGACAGACTTAATAAAGGACTATGTCCGAAATGCGTTGTCATTGGGAAGCTCCCTGCCTTATTTGTTGCATCTAATATTAGCCTGTGGCGCCCCTGTGACCAGGTGCCCACAAAGGGAAGTGCAGCTAGGTAAAGCAAGACGGTTGGAAACACACCCACACCGCAGCACACACCGACCCTACACCTAGGACATTAGGTAGGGCAAGGGGTGGCAGGTGTTAAGAGAAGTGGGTGAAGTGTAGGTGAGCACTGACAAAGTGGGTGGAGAGACCAACACTAGAAAAACCCGGGAACACACAGGGGCAATGAGAAGAAGAGAGAAAAAGAGAGAAGTGAGCAGTTGGAGAGAGAGACTTCCCAGGAGGTTTTGGGTTCCCTGGAGGTGCAGAATCCCGTGAGGCATAGCCACGAGGAGAGAAAGAGACTGAAAGAGACCCCACAGCTGAGAAGGTGGGAGGACGAGGGCGTGGCAGCCGCACACATCTAGCTGACCAGAGGAACCCTGAGTTGAAACAGTGACAGGCAGAAGGAAGCTGGTGTGCCCAAATATCTGAACCTGGGACACTGGAGGCTGGGCCACGACCAGAGAACTGGCTCTGAAGAGGTGACCGGGGATAATCCAGACCCTAATTACGAGACACATCGGTGTGGGGCAGGTGCTTTATGACCTGCAGCCTAACTTTCCATCATGGTATAAGAACACTGTTGTCATACTAGGACTGACGACCCTGACTGTGAGGGAAAACATTCACCCGTGAGACTGCGACGACCAGACTGAACCCGTGGGTGAGGTACTACGTTGAGACCAAGAGGCCTGAAATGATTTTGAGGGAACAACCCAGAAACACCACCTGAGCTGCACAGTTTGAGTTGCCCGGAGCAGTGTAAATAGTGTGAATTGTATGGAAAGAGCTGTGAACTGTTGCGAACTAATGCTGAAGACCTTAAGTAAAGTACCCAGTAAGCTCATCACTGCCTGAGAATGTTTACTTCCAGCATCGCAGTAAAGTCCCGCCTGAGGAGCCACAGACTGTTGTTTCTGCACACTGGCTGGAGAGTTGCAGCTTTGAAGTAAGTGAACTGCACTGCACACAATCCCTCACCAGGCCCATCCATCACAACTACTCCTGCCCTGGGGACCCTCAGCCCTGCCCGAGGAGTCTTACCATCCACGCTGCCCCAAGTCAGTGTACCCAACAGGAATACGGCAGCGGTGGTTCAATTAACCACATACCCTGGGTGGCGTCATGACAAATCCCTTGTACATAACCCCTTTTTGGACTAATCCCAGGCCACGGGACCGGGTCACGACTACCATGATACCCTAGAGAGACAGCACCGGCCAGGTTCCCGAGTACCCCATATCCTGGGGGCGCATCAAGCCCATGTACGTGCTATGAATATTGGAGCGTGATGCTGATTTAGAGATAAAATCTACCATTTTGCATGATTTTCAGGGAGCTGGATCATTTCTTCTTCATTGTATCTGTGCGAGGTCAGGACGCAGGCCCGTACACATCGGATTCTACATGGTGAGCTGATTATCCCTTTACTTGCCCACTCTATTTAAACCCTCTGTCATGTGTCCCACGTCATTTACATGTGTGCTTTCTAACTTCACTCCTTCCAGGTACTCCCCCTAACTACTTCCTCTCTACCTATCCCCACTAACCTGGTTCCTCTTCCAGACAGGATCAGGGAC
Organism: Allobates femoralis; assembly: GCA_033576535.1. NCBI lineage: Eukaryota > Metazoa > Chordata > Amphibia > Anura > Aromobatidae > Allobates > Allobates femoralis. The sequence goes on from JARQOC010000005.1 coordinate 474,009,599, forward strand.
GGTGCTCTCCAGTAGGAGCATACTCCCCCTGACCCTGACCTGGACCTAGTGTAGTGTGCGTAGCCTAGGTATCCCAGCAGCGGTCTGTGCCCCTCTTTCCCGAGAGTGGGATACTACATCCTAACAGGGGTGCAGTACCTCTGTGGCGACTGGATCCATAGGGGGCGCAACAGTAGCATTTTTGCTGCGCTGCATTCAATAAAGGAGATGTTTCAAATTCATTAGGTGAAGTATGCCTCTTACTGTGTACTCTAACAAGATAGGTGTTGTGGTGTGTGTTACACCAGTCCTGATGACTTGTCCCCTATGTGTCAGTCCATGCAATACTCATTGCATTATTATTAGGGCTCTACCCAAGAGATCTTGCCTTTTTAAACTGTGAGGAACACTGCCAATAGAGGAACAATCATAGGAAACGCTATTTCCTATTTAGACTGCCTTTCCCTAGTTAATTCTTATGAAAATATATTTGTTAGATTGTGATACCAAAGAAAACATTATATTTCCTGAAAAAAAAGAAAAATACTCATTTGGGATGACTTTGAAATAAAAAAACATTATTGTTTAAACCAATGGATCTAAACAGGAAAAATATTATAATAATGAAACACCTTCAGTGTCATTTTAGGACAACCAATCACATAATTTCTTTCTGCATTGGCATATAACTCCTGGAATTAATCGACAGCTATTCGGATACCTGTGAACAAAATATGGGGATGTGCAGGTTGCATATATATTGGTAAGTATGAGCAACATCTATGTGCTACTCTACAGGTTTATTTGTATATTCGAAGATATTCTTCTAAAGGTATTGCTTCATAGAGAGAACACGTGTATGTATAGCATCTCATTTTTTGCCGTGTCATATTTGTACAGGATCTAAACCTCCAAATGACACTGAATGAAGAAAAACAAAAGTACCGTATTAGGTCAATTTTAAATTAAGCAAGAATCTTCTTGTTGGTTTCCAGCTAGCAATAGATACAATGTAGCACAGTGTTTTTAGTAAAATATTTGAGGCTTCCTTCATACACATTTATTATTGGTTTAAAATGCTTTCTTCATGCCTTTTTAAGACTTTAAGCAGTGGAGGTTTTTCACATTTTTGTTGGTGGTTTTTGTTTTGTAACACTTTGGAAATGTCTTTTTACTGGTATTTTTGAATTGAAAACAGTCTTTTAGAAACCGACAGACAAAATGCCATATCGAGATCATGGTGTGTTTTGAAAACAATGCCCATGGTGCCAAATATGCAACAAGAATGCCAAAAAAACCCACACTGTTCACATAGACTTAAAAATAACATCTGTAAAGTAACATCTGGCTGCAGTGCTGTGATTGAAAGAAATGCTGTGAGCTACAGAAAAAGCGTTAAAATGTTGTGAGTGAATCCCGCCTAAAGCTTAATTTTAAGATGAAGAGATGTCATGAGTGATAACGGTCAATTGAGTTAGGCTAGGGTCACACTTAAAAGGCACAATCCGGTAACCGCATCCATTACTGAATGTGGTTTTACCGTGTGCCTTCATACTATCTTGTGATAGTAAAATTGCAACCCTTATTCCGCATCTGGATGCATTAACGCATCCGGTTTTGGAATGTGGGTTTTTGCAATTTTAAAAACCGTATCCGGTTCCGGATCCGGTACCGCAAGGTACATTCATGTACCTTGCGGTACCAGATCCAGTCCCGTAGGCGCCCATGTTAAAGAAAATGCATCCGGTCTTTCAACTGCTGCAAAAAATGCAGCCTGCATGATTTTTACTGCAAAATGTTTTACCGCTGCAAAACTGGATGCGGTAACCGGATTGCAAATAGTGCAATCCGGTATTTTTATTGAAGCCTATGGGCTGCGGATCTGGATGCGGTTTTTAATGCTCAAAACCGGATCAGGATCTGCAAGCCTAACCGCAGATGTGACCCTAGCCTTATTGAATATCCAATGCAAGCCTAAACCATACCTGTCATTTAAAGCAACTGTTCAGAATAAGCTGTCACATGTATGTATATGAGGAATAACACTATTTCTGATCAATAAATGATTTGTATCTTGAATTTTTTATACTTGGTGTCTGCTTTGCAGGCTCTAAGTTTCAGTGATATCTGACCTATTGGATAATGATTGGCTGCTATGATATCTCCCACAAACAAGAGGTGGATTCCTATTCTCCTTTATCTATGTCTCAATTAGGCTGGGGTCACAGTTGCATTTTTCACAAGCGTTTTTGGAGACCTGCGTTTTCAAAAACGCATGTAAAAAACGCACCCATAGGCCCCCATGTTAAAAAACGCATGCCCTAATAGCAAAAAAGCAAGTGTCACAGTACCATGCGTTTTTGGAAATGCACCAAAAACGCATGGTACTGTCACACATGCTTTTTTGCTATTAGGGCATGCGTTTTTTAACATGGGGGCCTTATGGGAAACGCATGCAAAAACACATGTACAATTAGTGCCATTGAAAAACACATGCGTTTTCCATAGGAGCCCATGTTAAAAAAACGCATGCGTTTTTGAATGGCACTAAAAGGTACTAATGTACCATGCGTTTTTGCATGCGCTTTCCATAGGAGCCCATGTTATAAAAACGCATGCGTTTTCTACAAAAACGCATGCGTTTTTCAAAACGCACCAAAAAAATAGTACATGCACTATTTTTTGGTGCAGATTTCAAAACGCAGCCAAAACCGCAGGGAGCCATCACACACCTTAAAAAACTCATGCAGACATGAAAAAACGCATGAGTTTTGTTAAATCAGGCTGTGGTCACAGTTGCCATGCGTTTTTTTTAGTGATTTAACAAAACTCATGCGTTTTTTCATGTCAGCATGAGTTTTTTAAGGTGTGTGATGGCTCCCTGCGTTTTTGGCTGCGTTTTTGAATCTGCACCTAAAAATAGTGCTTGTAGTATTTTTTTGTGCGTTTTGAAAAACGCATGCGTTTTTGTAGAAAACGCATGCGTTTTTATAACATGGGCCTCTATGGAAAACGCATGCAAAAAAGCATGGTACATTAGTAACTTTTAGTGCCATTCAAAAACGCATGCGTTTCCCATAGGAGCCCATGTTAAAAAAACGCATGCGTTTTCTGAAACGCATGCGTTTTTTTAACATGGGCTCCTATGGGAAACGCATGCGTTTTTGAATGGCACTAATTGTGCATGCGTTTTTGCATGTGTTTCTCATAAGGCCCCATATTAAAAAACGCATGCGTTTTTGGAAAAGCTCCAAAAACGCATGGGACTGTCACACATGCTTTTTGGCTATTAGGGCATGCGTTTTTTAACATGGGGGCCTACGGGTTCGTTTTTTACATGCGTTTTTGAACGCAGGTCTCCAAAAACGCATGTGAAAAATGCTACTGTGACCCCAGCCTCACTAAAAAAAACCTCATGTCAACTGTGACCCCAGCCTTATTCAGAAGTAGCAACAGCATGGATGACATTATACAGCAGTACTGAGTGTTGTACCTGTGCATCTAGTCCTGGAGCGAAATAAGCACTTGTCATTGTTTTTCTGCTTCTATCTTACACTTTCCTTGTCCACACTCCACTTCCTCTTCTCTTTTTAGATTGAGGCAACTAAGGGTACTATCCCACGATTAGGAATAGCAATTGTCATACTTAGAGGCAGAGGAAATCAGAAATCCAGATGATGAGGCGGCAAAGAGATTCAGGGGGAGATAATCTAACCCTTATACTGGGAGTCACTGGCTTGCCCTGCTCACAGAGGCACCTCTGAAGGTGAGGAGGTCCAAGTCGCCACCCTTCTCCTAAGCTCCTGAAAAAGCCCTAGGCTAAGAGCCCCTACCTCCACCCACGGACCGGAAAAACCCAGCAGCTTCAAATGAAACTCCACAGCAGCAACAGCACAGCTCAACAAAGCACAGCTTCACAACACGGGTCATAGATTTGAAATTAACTAAATCTGCGACATCTGGTGGAGGAAAGCAGAACTCCTTAAGGCTGAGGGGGTGGAGAGCAGAAAGTCAGTCACACCCCTTCACCTGCAGAGCCACAGAGCAGACTAAGGAAAAAAATCAATTAAATAGCACAGCAGCAACACTCCAGAACTGCAAAGGCAGTCAATACGTGACAGCACTCTTTTCGGACACAGTGTGTTTTGGCAATATCCAAAATGCTGCATCATACAGTCCAACACAGCAGATGGATTTAAAGAAATCCTATGCCCACTGTGCTTCTTTTCTTTGCAGCGTAAACTGACATACAGCAAGCCATTCTGAGCCGTATCATGTCAATTTATGCTTGTGCAGACAAAAGTGTCCTCGACTGGAAAACACAGCAAAAATCCGCTGTGCCCGGAAGACTGATCGTGTGCATGGACACTGTGTGGCTCCTATGTAGAACACTTTTGTCTCTGCAGGAGAAGAGATGCTACATCCAGGACAAAGTGTCTCTGGATCATGAGCACATAGCCTAATAAGCAACTGTAATCTGATCCCTATGTAAAATGGAAATGAGTCAGTCGACAGGATGGGGGGTACTCGGATACCTGGACAGGTTGCTACTTCAGTGGGGATCACGGTCCTGTGCCCTGGACACTCAATAGCTGAGGGGAAAATTATTTGGGATGGGGGATTATTATATGTGACGCCACTTGTGGTACCTCGTAGTGTAGTTACCATTGCTGTAGCCGGCCGCTGAGGTGATGGTGATGCAGCTTCGGGTAGTACAGCTCCCCACAGGCAGAGCTTTACCTCAGGACAGCGGGTGGATGAGGGGAGTAGTAGTCCTCACCTCTGTGATGCTGTAGAGGCCCTCTGGGCGGTATATGGTACAGTCTGGTTTAACGGGGGTTGTAGCCGTGGATTTTGGAGGCTTTCCCAGAGTCTGTCAGAGGTGTCTCTACAATAACTTTCTTGGTCTCTACTTTCAGTGGATCTTGGCTCACTGCTCTCAGCCACACTAAAGAGCCCGTTCACCAGTCCCCAGGTCTGTTACTAATGTACTTCTGAATCCTTTCCGGTTCTGAAGGGAGTGGTGAGAAGACGAACTCTCACCTTCCCTTTTAGTGTCTTGGACCCTCTTTGGGACAGAGGTGGGATTTAGTCTTGTGGTGATGTGGCTCCTAATTTAAGGCCCACAGCCTGCCGGTCTGCGGTTAGGGATAAACCGTCAACTAACTGCCTCGGTTCCGGTTCACCAGTGTTGAGCCAGACTTTCTCCAGCCAGCTCTGACCAGTCCTCGAGAGTCCCCTTCCGTTGTCTGGGTCACCTCCCTCTGAGAGATGCCCTCCTGTCACGACCGCAGGGTCCCCTGCGACCGTCCTCCCCACTCTTCTGTCACCGTCTGACTGACTTATCAGTAACTGTCACTCTAGGTCATCCCCCTTACTTAGGCACCACCCACCTGGGACCTACAGAATACCAGTCCCCTGTACTAAGGTGTCCAATGAGCGTGTTTTAGTGCAGACTCTGGGTTTCCTCCTCAACCACGACTACGGAGGCACTCCACCTTCTGTTTGGGTTACAGCACCTCCCTGTGGCGTCCCGCCATTGGGGCGCCACACACCTCCTTGGTTAGATATACTCATTCTTGCGTGTCTGAGTGTTGAAACCAAACCGGGTTTGGGCTTAAATTTTAATTACATATAACCAGGTAACTTTTAAACATCAACATCACTTCAGACAATATGTAAACTTTCTTCCTTTGCAGGAGGCACTTATACTTAGAACGTTGTAAACAGCCCAATAACAATTCTTAATCTACATTGGACCAATGGGGCCGGGTATTGAGTCTCTGACTTAGTCCAATCAGGCTCTTTGCTAAAAGTTCACATCATTGTCCATGTGAGCCTTTCAAGTTTTTGCAGGAAAAATATATAATACACATCTATATACAATTTTCAGAAATAACTATTTACACTTACATGATACCGGGATTATTTTGCAGCTTAACACTTACTGACCCGGATTGCATACCAGCCCCTGGGTCCCTCATGGCGTTCATAGGTGATGATATCGCCTTTGTATAAATCGCGGTCCAGGTGGCCTTGTGGGAGATGGGGCTCCACTTCTCTCCTCCCCACAAATACCTATGCATAGAGGCTTTCCTCCCGGGCAAAGCCATACCCAGTTCCTAGATTAAATGCGGTTATTGTCCCTCTCTTACGTTAGTCTATGGGTAATGGCGGCTGGGTTCAGGCAAAAGCACGGGCCTGGCGGGTCTCCATCTCATTGACCCACCATGCTTCCCGCCGCCTCTGCCATTCCACTTCATCATCCTATGCAGGCTGGATGAACCACGGCTTCCCGACAGGTTGCCAGAAACCATAAGCTGCAGTTGAAGGCTGACTTGCATGTTGCCTCGTGTCTACGCCAACCCGTGCTGGTGGTTGTTCTGGACGACCGTCCCTCCATAGCTTGCAGGGCCTGGACATCTCTGCACCGTCGTCAGACTCCACCTGTTCCAGGCGATCAGCCTACCATATCTTGTGGGTCCCAGATGCCTCTGCGCCGCCGACTGGTCGTTCTTCTTGGCGATCGGCCCACCATTTCTCACTGGGCCCGGACGCCTCTGCGCCACTAACTGGTCGTTCTTCTTGGCGATCGGCCCACCATTGCTCGCGGGGCCCGGACGCCTCTGTGCCGCTGACTGCTCCTTCCTCCTGGTCCTGCTCCCTGGAACTCGCCTGGTGGTTAGAGCCTTCTTCTTCACATTCCTCTATGATCGGGTCGGGTTCCTCAGAGAAGCGGGTCACACTTTCCGGATCGGCAGGCTCCTCATCCTCGTTGGTATCGGGCTCGCAGTTCTCCTTACTGGGTAGTTGCCAATGTCTCTCGATCTGACTTCCGGCCGCACACTGTTCACTTTTTATAGTCCTGAGCTGTTGCGGTACAGTTTTTGACCCGTCCCCTTTGGTTGCTTGATGGCAAGGGGGGCGGGGTGACACTTTGGCGCCTCTTGCATGGCCTCACCTTGATGAGGGGCCGAGGCACGCCCCTAGGCCAGCACATAGTCTATTACATTTTTAGACCCGCCTATTCTGAAAAGTTCAGTCAATCAGTCCTCAGTTCTTTCTGAAACCAGCCACTGCACTTCGTTAATCCTCAGCAAAGCGAAGGGCCGGAGCCTATTTTCACGCTCTTTTTCAACCGCTCTGTGACGCAGCTTAATTTCTGTGCCAATGGCGGTTCGGTTCACAGTTTAATAGTTAATAAAGTGAATAGGCACACTTTACTCGGTATTACCGAGTTGGTTCAATCCTGTTTGTGATGCCAGAAATCAGTCGGTTGACAGGGTGTAGGTACAGGTATACCGGGACAGGTTGCTACTTCAGTAGGGATCACGGCTGGTCGGGTCTCAGTCCCGTGCCCTGGATACTCAATGGCTGAGGGGAAAATTATTTGGGATGGGGGATTATTATATGTGACGCCACTTGTGTTACCTGGTAATGTAGTTACCAGCGCTGCAGCCGGCCGCTGAGGTGATGGTGATGCAGCTTTGGGTAGTACAGCTCCCCACAGGCGGAGCTTTACCTCAGGGTAGTGGGGTCGATGAGGGAGTAGTAGTCCTCAGCTCTGTGATGCTGTAGAGGCCCTCTGGGCAGCGGATGAAAGGAGATCAGACACCAGATCAGCTCAAACAGTTCTTTACTTGCACCAGGTGAAAATGGTATACGGTACAGTCTGGTTTAACGGGCGTTGTAGCCGTGGATTTTGGAGGCTTTCCCAGAGTCTGTCAGAGGTGTCTCTACAATAACTTTCTTGGTCTCTACTTTCAGTTGCTCTTGGCTCGCTGCTCTCAGCCACACTAAAGAGCCCCTTCACCGGTCCCCAGGTCTGTTACTAAGGTACTTCTGAATCCTTTCTGGTTCTGACGGGAGTGGTGAGAAGACGAACTCTCTCTCGCCACCGGTAATTAGTCCTTCCCTTTTAGTGTCTTGGACCTTCTTTGGGACAGAGGTGGGATTTTGCCTTGTGGTGATGTGGCTCCTAATTTAAGGCCCACAGCCTGCCAGTCTGCGGTTAGGAATAAACCGTCAACTAACCGCCTCGGTTCCAGTTCACCGGTGCTGACCCAGACTTTCTCCAGCCGTCTCTGACCAGTCCTGGAGAGTCCCCTTCCGTTGTCTGGGTCACCTCCCTCTGAGAGATGCCCTCCTGTCACGACCACAGGGTCCCCTGCGACCGTCCTCTCCACTCTTCTGTCTCCGTCTGACTGACTTGTCAGTAACTGTCACTCTAGGTCATCCCCCTTACTTAGGCTCCACCCCCCTGGGACCTACTGAATACCAGTCCCCTGTACTAAGGTGTCCTATGAGCGTGTTTTAGTGCAGACTCTGGGTTTCCTCCTCAACCATGACTACGGAGGCACTCCACCTTCTGTTTGGTGTGCAGAACCTCCCTGTGGCGTCCCGCCATAGGGGCGCCACAGCAGTCATTCTTGTTTAGATCAAATCAGATTTTACCAGTATTTCTTAATGAATGTTAAGCAAACAGTGGTGAGAGGTAGCTCGTAGGTAGAGAAAGAAATATGCTTCACTGATAAAATATAAATTAACAACTTTCTTTTAGATAAGGTAAAATATGTTTGTACAGTGTTAGCCAATAGATAGAAAAAATATTCAAATCTGAGAGTCCTCAGTGGTTGATACCTTTTAACGGCTAACTGAAAAGATGGTAATAAATAGCAAGCTTTCCAGACTCTCAGGCCTCTTCATCAGGCTCATAATAATTTTCTGGATGGGTTGAGGGTGTTTTTATACCCTTCCTAAAAGAGACACCCAGCTACATTCAGGACAAATGACCTACTGAATAAACTATCAGCAATAGGCCCTGTAACAGGAGGAACCATCCTCACCACCATGGATGTGGAATCTTTGTACTCCAATATACCATACCAGGATGGATGAAATGCTTGCAGATCCTTCCTGGAACTCACAGGGATTGATGCTGACTCTGTGGTGAAACTTACAAAATTCATTGTCACCCACAATTAATTTGTACTTGACAACAGCATATATTTACAGGAGACTGGCACAGCAATGGGAAGAAAAATGGCACCACAATATGCAAACTTTTTCATGGCCAAGCTTGAGATTGATATTTTATCTTCTTGTGCTATCAGGCCTCTGGCCTATTACTGCTAAACAGATGACACTTTAATCATCTGGACAGAGTCTGAGCAACAGCTGAAGACGTTCCACGAACACTTTAATCAGTTTCATCCCACCATCAACTTAACACTCAACTACTCCTGCACTGAAATCAGCTTTCTGGACACCATCATAAAGCTACAGAACAATAAAATAGAGACAGACCAGAAGCTAATTGAATGTCCAACATATCTTCAATGGTAGAGTTTTCATCCAAAACACATAAAAAATTCTATTGTGTACAGTCAGGCCATCAAATACATTCTTGATGCATTGAATTGGAACCATCAACTACAGGATTTTTAATTAATATTAATAAAAGATTAAATGTATATATTGATTTGTAATATGTGTCTGTTCTATAAACACATGTTGTTGATCCTATATATATATTTGGTTTGTAATAGCATGTGTATGTGAATATGATTATGTCATCTTTGAACTGCTCTTGTTGTATAATTTACTCTTACCTATACATGGTTGTATTTTGCTATTATCCATATACCAAGTATTGGATGTGGTGGTATATCTTTAAGATGTTATCGTTACGTAGTTAATCCACCTGTGTTGCCCGTGTCAGCCCCAGCTCGTTGATTGCGGCATGAGAGATTGTAGCGGCGTCTAAAGGACCTGTTATTAGGTCAGCTGGTCAGTCCCGTGATCAGTGATGCCACTGCTTTGTCATGTTGCCATGACAACTGCGATGCGATGCGGTGACGTAAGCGAGCAACCGCAGCATGATTGGTGGAGGTGACCTTTTAAGAGTTCACATTTCGTTGTTTCAACACGCCCCGTGACGAAGGTCTTTGACCAAAACACGTGTAGAGCTTGTTGGTGGCAGCGGGACAATTGAGGTATAGTAACTTTATCTGAATTGGTCTGCTAATAAGTATATATATTGATAGCTGTGTATCTGTGCTTGACTCTAGGTCACCGCTAAGCAATATATTACCTGTTAGCTACCAGTAGTTAAGGTTGGAGCTAACCCCTTTGGGGATGTGGTCTTTAATACCATCTTTATTTAGTTTATAAGCACATGATTTCTATGGTACACTGAATACACCTGTATAAGGTCATTGTGCAGTTTGGGTGCTTTTTCAACATGGTCTATTGACCTGCACTCATACCAATGTGGTCATAATTTGATTGCGAATTGTACTACAATTGTTCAACCTTCCCCATTTAGAGTGTATAAGCTCCACCAGGTTGTAATAGACTACCAGTGCTAAGCGGATACTATAGTGGCATATTACATGAGGCTAATCTTTAGATAGTACGCAGGTAATCAAATACAGCTTTAGTTGGGTCAGGTATAATTGTATATATACATTGATAAGTACTTTATAGATAAAAAAAAATATTAGCCATAATAAATTTATTGATTTGTGATTTGGCATATATAAAAATGTACAATTATTTACTTATACACATAATTGTGTTGGGTACCTGCACCATGCACTTTTGATGTTTATATTGAATCACTGACCATGATACTGTGATCTGTTTAATGTCCAGAGGTATACTCCGGCTGTCCTCCACTAGATTGTTATTAATCCCCCCTTGTCCCCTTGTCTGTTAAGATCGTCTTAATAAATAAACTATTTGCACTCTCCATATGGGCTATGGATCGTTTCTTTCTTTGTTTTTCTATAATTTTAGCGATTGCCCAGTAATCCACACTCTGGATCTACTGTTATGGTGGAAGTAAGATATAAGATGCTGATGTTGATGCTAATTGTGATTATAATGACAGTGGACAAGATAAAGATTCCCAGCTCACATTACAACTACAAGAATCAAGGTACCTTCATCTGCACCACAACTAATGTGGTGTAATTCATTAAACAGTATGTGCCAAATGTTCAGTGGGGGGTCTGTATGTAGGGAAAATAGGACAGAAACTCAGAACTAGGATGAACTCTCATCGCCTCACAATTAAAGAAAAAAAGAACAGATCTAACTGTGGCCAACTATGTTTGTAGCACTGCTCACACCATAATGGATATGAAGTTAGTGATATGGAAAGGTCATTTAAAATCACAAAGAGTCAGAAGAGTTTGGGATTACAAATTGACGATGACTTTTAACACATTCAAAGCAAGACTGAATGTCTTTTTACATCAATTAAAGAATCTTCAAATCCAGGACCAGACCACCAATCAAAGGACAATACAATTATCACACTTCTTATCTTTGAATGCTGATATTTACTGTCCCTGCTGCTCTTCCCCATTCCTAAAGGCGCTGTCACACGTGTCAATGTCGCCCGCGATATCGCTCATGCGTCACAGATTATTCGTCGCTCAGATGACGTAGGAGCGACGTCGTAGCGTGTGACACCGCGACGCGACCAGCGATTTGTCGCCTGATCGCAGATTGCAGGTTTTTGGTCCAGACCATAAACTGGGCGATTGAGAGTGAGCGTCGCTGTGTGTGACATGAGCTCAGTGACGTAATTTGTGTGCTCAGCGATTCTAGAAAGATTGACATGGGTGGACCTTGGCGATTTTCTGGCCTCGCCTCGTCCGCACCGATTGGAGGAAATTAAACTAGTGATTAGTGCCTTTAAACGATACTCTGTCAACGTATGGCAGTAGGACATGTACATTGCTCGCCCGAACGACGCCTGCACTGTAGTTGATGCCGTGTGATTTGAATCGGGCACCCGTTATATTGTGGACGCGGCTGCGTCGCGAAGAAAATCGCAGGAGACAGGTGCTTGCTTGTTTTTTGCGTACGCTGTGTGCGCAATGACGTCATTACGCATGCACGCCGCCTGTTGCTGTCTTCCCGGCGTTTTTTTTTTCCTGAGGCATCATATATTACTATGGCTGCTCCTCCTAGGCATGCTCCTCCCTGGGGGGATGCAGAGGTGTTCCTCCTCATCAGAGTCATTGACAGGCGGGACTATTGGTGCAAGTATCGGCACGCACATCCAATGCAGCACAAAAGGGCGGTGTTGCGCAAGGTACCATATATATATAGTGTGGTATACAGACCCCAGCAGTGTGGTATACAACAGCCCCCAGCAGTGTCGTATAAAGCAGTCCCTAGCAGTGTCGTATACAGCAGGCCCCCAGCAGTGTCGTATACAGACCCCCTCCTGCTGGCACACCGCCCCCCATATTGTACAGAGGCCCCCCTGCTGCCGCTGCACTCATCTCGCCCTCCTATGTCTTCTTGCAGTCACCGCGGGTCCTCCGTCCTCCCGTTCTCGCTGTATCCCGGGTTCTAGTGCTGTGACTGGCGCAGCGGCATGACGTTATCGCTGCTGCGACCGGCCGGTGACATGGTCATATGGGGGCCTCCTGTATACCACCACTGCTGGGAGCTGCTGTGCCAGCAGGAGGGGGTCTATTTAGATAGTGCACTGCTAGATAGTGACATTTATTTAATTTTTATAATTTTTTAACAGGTTCGACTTCTGCTGTGGAGTCGCCTCGGGTGTGAGAGGACATGGCAGCAGATTCGGCGAAAAATTGCCGATCTGAGGTACAAGACCCCGGACCGGATTGAAAGCATCCGTCTGCAGATCCGCTGGCAACGTGGTGAGTAATGACACAAGGGGAATGTAAACTCGGATCCCGGGCTTTAATGATGGCATTGTATTGTAATGATGGTATTGTGGAACGTCATGACATTCTACAACGTCATGGGTCATGAAGGGGCTAAGCTTGAGGTACCCGTATGTCAGAGGGGCAGTGTCAACAGCGTACGCCCTCTTTACACTTTTCTTATCTTCTGACTTTTGTCAACTGTCTACTGACATCAAATTTCCTGTTCAGCTATGCTCCACCCCCTTGTGACCCACTGCATATTTAGTACCTGGTGCTAGGGTGTCAATGGGCTTGCAGTTATTGTACACAGAGTATGCTGTTCCAGCTAACCCCTCACCCTTCTACCTTTGACTATGGAGGTACTACACCTTCATCTTTGGGTGCTGTACCCCCTGTGGCACCTTGCCATAGGGGTGCCACTATAGATTCCTAGATTATTACTGTCGGAAGGAAAATGCCTTTTATTATTTTGGGCTGCACGAACCCAAATGAAGATTCTTGATCCAAAAATATAACAGTTTTTATAACATACTCGTATTTTATATTTTTTACTACCGTATATTTATTACCGTTCCTATAGTTATCATTTTGTCATGTCCCTATGACCTTCATATCTCCTTCACCTTGTTAAAACCCTTGGTGGGTGTTTATTAAACTTATTTGCTCTGTGCACTAAAGACGCAAGATAGGTTGGTGTGCAAACGCTTTGTAAAATAACATCGGCTTTTTAGATTATAGCTTCTAGGATCCTTATTTTGATAAGTGCAGCCCAAAACTTATTTGTCTTTTTCATTAAACAAAACTTGTGTATTACGTATGTATGGGCTTGCTGTAATTTTTTTCCCCTTTCCTTTCCAGCTGCTACCAGGCGTGCTGCTGCTAAGCGTGCTGCTGCGCTTGCACTGGTACCAGTAGTACCAGTAGTACCACCAACATCCCTGCACAAGAACAGGCACCGACTGCATCACCCTTCGCTGCTTCACCAGCAAGCGTGGGAAATCCTGATGGCGGGAACCCTCCACCACCTGCACGGGGGGAGGCACCGTCTGCATCGACCTCCGATGCTTCCACTGCAAGCGGGGGAAAACCTGATGACGGGAACCCTCCACCACCTGCACTGGAAGAGGCACCGTCTGCATCGACCTCCGCTGCTTCCTCTGCAAGTGGGGGAAAACCTGATGACGGATACCCTCCAGCACCTGCACGGGAACAGGCAACATCACTGTACTCCCCACCTGCTAGGCCACCGTCTCTCAGTCACTCACCTTCCCCTGAATCTGATGACTTGCCAGATGATCCAGCACAACCATCAGTGCAACCATCACTGCTGTACCTCGAGGCTGAAAATAGGAGGCTGGCAAGGTGAGCCGCCAAGGGGAATTAATTAGGTGGTTGATGAGGAACCCACCCCGCGGGCACACAGAGGACTAGTTTTTTTTTTTGTTTGTTTATATTTTAGTAATGCTGTGTGTGCTGTTAAATATTTTAATGTGACTGTGCACCAGTCAACATTGGTGCTAATGTTTGCAAATTGTTATTTGTTTACGAAAAAAAATATGTTTCCACAAACCACAAATGTAGTGAATTTTTTTTTTAAGCAAGAGTTATAGCACACATTTTGCGAGGTATCACATAGCGATGTTCCAGCGATCACAATCATTGGTCGGATTGCTGGAACATCACAACGGGTTTTGTTACGAACAATGAAGTACAGTCGTGAGTGCTTGAAAAGGGGTTCTCCCACAAAGCAAACATACATTTTATTAAAGCCATACAAGTTTGTCAATAAAAAGAATTTTATTTGAATTCACATAATGTAAAAAATAGAATATTCAAAAGTGCATATTAAAATATAACATATTGTGTAAACAGAATTATTAGTCCACCAGCACAAAACAACAAACCATGACCAAAAAAAAAAGTGCACTCTGTATCAACAACTACAGTACTGTGTAGTGGAGACCATCAGGCATGTAATGTCCAGCAGGGTTTTCCGAACCTTCATGCCCCATATTACCCATAGAATGGAGGTTTGAGGCATGTTGATGGAAAGGTTGTGGGTGGATCCCATGTCTATGAACAGGTGAAGTCACTGGTGACACAAAGTTTGTAGGCCGGGGGTAGTGGGAGACTGGTCTTTGTGCAATTGGAGAATGCATCATAGATGGGATAGGATGTCTCCCATCTATGATATCATCTAACAGTTGTAGAACTACCCTGTCCGCATAGCGTAGTTAATCCGGTGTCATTAACGACAATCTGTCGTTCACCAGCATGGCTAGTCCAAACTTTGGTGACTTTTCTTGCCGGAGTAAAAACTGATTTGCCACAGCCAGCATTTCACCGGCTTGAGGTCCTGGTCCTGGTTCTGGTGCTTTTCTTTTACGATTATTGAATCGGCTACGTATATCCGCTGGTTGTGACTGTGTCTCTGTGCCCTCTGTTGACGCCTCCAATAGAGAGTTGTCCACTAACGAGTCGTCATTGGTAATAGAGGACAAACCACTTGATCCCTCTTGAGGGTCCTGTGGGAAAAATATAGACATTAACACTTGCCCCACAAACAGATACCAGGTTCGAAATTTACATACAGTGTAGGCATAGAAAAGAGCAATTATCCAGCAGATTGAGGAATATAGCTGATAAACAGTGCGGAGTTGGTGATATAAAGTGAAAATATTAAGCAATACAAAAGTAAATCTAAAATAATTCATTTTACAAGGGAAACTGTTTTTTTTTGGATATAAACAATAGATCTGCTATTGGAAATTAACGATGACAAGTGAGAGTACTTACATCATCAGGGGTCGCTGGTTCTTCGCATGCCGGGGGTGTGGTTTCAGCGAACTCTTCACTGATGGCCATGGTCCTGAGAGTCTGCTGGTCCAATGTAAAATGAAGCAGGTCAAAGTACCTGTAGACTTGATCAGTACCATTGCCCGAGCATTTGGAAGCATTGACCTTTTCTAATTCTTTTTTGTACACTGTACGGATTGATCTGATCCTCAACTTCACAGATTTGACATCAATGGTCTGGTCAGGGTGGTGCTGTTGTGTCAAAACTACTAGTTTATTATAAGCTGCTCGTTTTTTATTATTGTCGCTATTCTCTGGACTGCGAACAAGCCAGAGACAAGGATGTTCCTGATACATCTCAATAAAACACCTCATAAAATCTTTGTTTACAGCCATAATCTAAAAAAGAAAAAAAAATACAAAAAGTGAAAATGCAGTCATGGAAACATAAAATTTAAAGATATAGCTACACAGTACCATGTGCCTCATAACAAGGATTGTGCTTATGATTGTGTCCTACCAAAAATTGACGCATGAGTTTGGGATTTGCCATGTGCGGCCAACTCAACTCTGCCACCGTATGCCATGTTAACCATTGAGCCACCCACCGTATACAATGCTAACCACTGAAGCCCCATACAATGCAAACCAATGAGCAACCACGAACTTTAAACGTAATAAAAATGGCCTAGCATTTAGCAACACTTAATAAAAAATGGATAGGGGAAATCATACACGTACCTTCAATCAGGACTTGCGAGAGATGCAGAAAAATCGCCCACAGCAACTTCAACACAAGATGGAAGACAAGATGTGAGAGGCGTGGCTCTGTGGAACCAAAGGAAACAGAATGCAAAGACATTTTACACCGTATATTTGATATACCGTATACAAGGCTAAACAATGAGCCAACCAGCGTATACAATGTTAACCATTGAGCCACCCACCGTATACAATGCTAACCACTGAAGCCCCATACAATGCAAACCAATGAGTCACCATGAACTAAAAAACGTAATAAAAATGGCCTAGCATTTAGCCACACTTTGTAAAAAATGGATAGGGTAAATCATACATGTACCTTCAATCAGGAATTGGGAGAGATGCTGAAAAATCGCCAACAGCAACTTCAAGATGTAGAAGAGATGTAGAATAATCGCCAACAGAAACTTCAAGACGCAGAAGCAATGCAGAAAAATCGCCAAGAGCAGCTCCAACACAAAATGGAGGACAGGATGTGACTTCACTTATTATAGGGCGATGCCGCTGGTCAGCCGATGACGTGGCTCTGTGTAACCAATAAATGGCCACCACGATGCCTGCCATCTTGTGTAGGCCAATCAATGAACTCCACGACGCTTGCTAAAGAAAACGTCAGCACATTGCGTCATTATTACGACGCCGGTACTAACCAATCACCACGCACCACGTAGCGAACAAAGAACAACGCCGTGACAAAAGCACTTCCAAAGTACATATATGTATAGAACACATAAAGAGCGTTGTTTTTTGGCGCAGTAACGACATATTGCTACTCGCATCAGCGTTGTTCTCATCTTTTATCAAGACAAGTTTTGTGAGGTAAGGGTTGTTTAACAATAACCTTGTACACGCTAAACTATGGAGTACCTTTTACTACCTATAAATAATACCGTAATAAACAATCGCGTTTTTTTTCCATGATTGAATTGTGACAGGTTGTTCACCATGGATCCAGCAGAGAGTGCAGCTGTGGCGACTATCTTTATTATTGCGGCTGCTAGGCTGGAGGAGGAGAGGCTGGAGAAGGAGAGGCTGGAGGCCCGTAGAAGAAAACCAAGACACATCTGGGCTAGGGACTGGCTTAGTCGAAATGAAGATCAGACACAAATGCGACTTTTCCGACACCTCAAACAGAGGAGCCCCGATGACTTTAGGAATTATGTCAGAATGTCACCTCAGTGCTTCGATTTTCTATTAGAGGCTGTGACCCCTTTTATTCGGCACAAGAACACTGTTATGCGTGCTGCAGTAACAACCGAGGAACGGCTGGCAGTGACACTACGATTCCTTGCAACTGGGCGTTCAATGAAGGACCTACAATACACTTGTGCCATCTCTCGACCACTCCTCGGCGTCCTGATACCCGAAACGTGTGAGGCAATAGTGCGGTGTCTGATGCCTACCCACATGTCATTTCCAAAAACTCACGAGGATTGGCTTAATATTTCCTCTCAATTCGAAGCAAAGTGGCAGTTTCCAAACTGTGGGGGTGCGTTGGACGGGAAGCATATCCGCATCACTCAACCCCCCAACACCGGCTCATTCTTCTACAATTATAAAGGATAATTCAGTATTATAATGATGGCCTTGGTAAATGCCAATTATGAATTCATTTTTGTTAACGTGGGAATGAATGGCCGGGTCTCCGATGGTGGTGTTTTAGACCAAACCAAGTTTGGAGAAAAACTTAAAAATGGAAGTCTGAACTTGCCACCAAATGCAGTGACCAAGAACAACATGAACAATGTATTTGTTGCGGATGAAGCTTTCCCTCTACATCCTAACCTACTGAGGCCATATCCCCATAAGAGTGTGACACCGAGCCAAAGGATTTTTAACTACCGCCAATCCAGAGCACGCCGAGTAGTGGAGAATGCTTTCGGGATTATGGCCAACAGGTTTCGTATTTTCCACACTGCCATAAATATGAAATTGGATTCCATAGACATGATAGTGTTGGCATGCTGCGTTCTCCACAACTTCCTTCGCCGTAGGGATGGCAATTTATACATCCCTCCCAGTTTTGCAGACTATATCGACCCCACAAATGGTGAACTGGTGATGGGGGGTTGGCGGGCAGAAGAGCCAGATGTTGCACCGCTTCAAGCTATTTTGAGTCATGGTCGCACCCGGCAGGAGGCCAAGGCAAATCGGGACACATACAAAGAATACTTTAATGGCCCTGGTGCCGTGAGCTGGCAGACGAGCATTTTGTAGCCTGCCTTTTTGTAGTCTTTATGACTCAATATTATCAATCGCTATTGTAGCATTATCGATTTTAATTATACAGAGATGTACTGCATTGATATTAGTATCATAACATTGTAAGAAATAATACGGCTATATATTGCTCCAAATGTATTGTACACTCATGTTGTCTAGAAATGTAACTTGACACTTTTATGAGACTATCAATTGTTTTATTCTTGAGAATGTTTGAAATGTTTTTGACTTTTGTGACTTTATTAGCAATAAAATGAAAAAAAGTTTACAAAATCTCCCTTCTGATTATTTCATAAGGTAACACATAATGTTTGTTATAACACATAATTTTTTGGTTTAAAAACATCAAAGCGATATCAAAGTGACTCGGGAAAATGTTGATGTTTCATTCTTTTATGTGCACTTTTGCTCCGTACAATTTTTAGACACTTTAAAAAACTGACTATTGCCAAAGACCAAATCGTGACTCTCTATTGTCATCCCATAACGAACCTCTACTGTTCATCTTCTGATTCTGCGGAATACAAGTTCAAAGTGTAGTCCTTGAAGCATGGGCAAAAGAACCCAACCGAACTACAGTATCACATACCACAAGCATAGAATAGGTGTGTTAAAAGAATCTCTGGTACGCCTACCTACCATGATGTCACAAAAAAACGCCCACATTGACAGAAAGATCGCAGGAGACGCTGCTGTGTGACACCGTACAAGCGACTAAATAAAATCGCTCGCTGGAACGTCCGCAAGATGGCGACATCACCGCATCGCTGGGTCCATGTGAGCGATATTGACGCGTGTGACATCTTTACCCGCGATAATACCACGTCGCCCAGGCGACGAAAATCTGTGACGCATGAGCGATATCGCGGGCGACATTGACACGTGTGACAGCGCCTTAACACCGATCATTCTATGTTCTGCTTCACATCACTGGTGTTATTTGGTGCACTCAGTAGCGTAGCTGGCGGGGGGGCAGGGGGGGCGAGCGCCCCGGGCCCCCCGGCATGAAGGGCCCATTGGGGCTGAGAGGTCACCTGGGCCGCTGAGCGGCCGCGACGCCGTGGACAGGGCAGTATTTGCCCTTAGGCACTCGTAGGCGCCGGGATGCGGGGAGGGCGGCAGCTGAACAAGTTTTTTTTTTTTTTAATTAACCTCCGGGGTCTGGTTGGACCACCCCGCCCCCTAAGCCCCGCCCACTCATCAGCCCACGCCCGCCCCCCACCTCAAGTATTGCTGCAGGGGCCTCCCACGTCATGGAGTAAGGACTGGAGGAGGACTTGAAAGTTCCCGGGCAGCCACATTGCCGGTCGGCTCAGCGACAGCGGTATGTGAAATGAGCTGAGCGAGCTGCCTAATGGCGGGCGGCGGGATGCATCGCTCTGTGTGCGCACTGACCACGATGTCCTGGCACGGAAACTGCCTGTCTGTGCACACTACAGTCAGTGCCAGCCAGGAAATGGTTGGTAGACAGTGTGGGGATGTGATCCCCTGCAGTCACACAGTCATAGATGCACTGTGTGCTGGATGTCTGGTGCTACCTGGTGCCACCATACTCAGGAATATGAAGCTCGGGTCTCCCTGTGCTGCAGCACATTCACTGCTGCTTAGTCAGAAGAAGGGAAAGTGAAAGTCCTAAGTGCGCTCCCGACCTGTGCCTGCAATGGAGATACAGATAGCACTGAGCACTGCAGCACCAGGCAGGGAAGTGCTGATCTCTGGACAGGCTGTGCGGCCTGTGCCAATAACTCTGCCTCATATCCTGGTGATTGCTGCACTGTCCACTGTTATATCTATAACTCCATCACAGGCAGAGGTCAGAGCGCACTGTTCACCTCCTCAGCAGATCCTGACATTGAGATGAGGTGAGCTGCTCTCCTGACATGATGGAGCTACAGATAACACTGGACAGCAGCACTGGCAGGACAGGGGACAGAGATATCCCCACATCCAGTGATTTGTGGCTCAGGTGTAGTGTCAGAGAGGTCATAGTCCTGCTCACCTCTGCTCTTCTTCTGTTAAAGGGAACCTGACCCCAGGGGCTGACTGGCACATCTTGCCCTGGGGGGCAGCCAAGTGAGAAGCAGGGGGGTGGATCGCTAGCAGTCCGGAGGCCATGTGAGGGGACCGAGGAGAAGAGGACAGAGGCGCAGGGGGACCAAGGAGAAGAGGATAGAGGTGCAGGGGGACCAAGGAGAAGAGCATAGAGATGCAGGGGGACCGAGGAGAAGAGGATAGAGGCGCAGGGGGACCGAGGAGAAGAGGACAGAGGCGCAGGGGGATGGAGGAGAAGAGGACAGAGGCGCAGGGGGACGGAGGAGAAGAGGACAGAGGCGCAGGGGGACGGAGGAGAAGAGGACAGAGGCGAAGGGGGACGGAGGAGAAGATGACAGAGGCACAGGGGGACGGAGGAGAAGATGACAGAGGCGCAGGGGGACCGAGGAGAAGAGGACAGAGGTGCATTGGGACCGAAGAGAAGAGGACAGAGAGGCAGAAGGACAGAAACAGAGGGGCAGAAGGACAGAAACAGGGGGACCGAGGAAAAGAGAACAGAGGTGCAGGGGGACAGAAACAAGGGGACAGGAGAAGAGGAAAGAGGGGCAGAACGAGGGGGACAGAGGAGCAGCAGGAGGGACAGAGGAGAGGAGAACTGGGGTGCAGGAGGACAGAGGAGCAGCAGGAGGGACAAAGGAGAGGAAAACGGGGGTGCAAGAGGACAGAGGAGCAGCAGGAGGGACAGAGGAGAGGAGGACGGGGTGCAGGAGGACAGAGAAGAGGAGCATGGGGGTCCAGGAGGACAGCCGAGCAGCAGGAGGGACAGAGGAGAGGAGGACGGGGGTGCAGGAGGACAGAGGAGAGGAGGACGGGGGTCCAGGAGGACAGCCGAGCAGCAGGAGGGACAGAGGAGAGGAGGACGGAAATGCAGGAGGACAGAGGAGAGGAGGACGGGGTGCAGGAGGACAGAGGAGAGGAGGACAGGGGTGCAGGAGGACAGAGGAGAGGAGGACGGGGGTGCAGGAGGACAGAGGAGAGCAGGACGGGGGTGCGGGAGGACAGTGTAGAGGAGGATGGGGGTGATGGAGGATAGAGGAGCAGCATGAGGGACAGAGAGAGAGGAGGATGGGGGTGCAGGAGGATAGAGGAGCAGCAGGAGGGGCAGAGGAGAGGAGGGCAGAGGAGAGGAAGACAGAGGTGCAGGAGGACAGAGGAGAGGAGGACGGGGGTGCAGGAGGACTGGGGCTGTGGCTGGCGCTGTGTGTGGTGATATTGGCAGCTGTACCGTGTGTCTGCCTCCATGCAGCTGCTGCCACCTTTCTGTGTTGTCAGGGTGTGGCATGCTGGGAGTTGTAGTTCTTCTGCCTGTCCTATATGATT
Organism: Allobates femoralis; assembly: GCA_033576535.1. Lineage (NCBI taxonomy): Eukaryota > Metazoa > Chordata > Amphibia > Anura > Aromobatidae > Allobates > Allobates femoralis. Next base: position 474,031,429 of record JARQOC010000005.1, read on the forward strand.
TCTGGGCAGTGTACGTGTGATTATTGCTGGTCACCTGGGCTGGGGGCCCACTCATGATGTTTCGCCCCCCTTGTGTTGAACCCCTAGCTACGCCTCTGGGTGCACTATATTATGGTTTGTTGTTTATACCGTATTTTTGGACTATAAAATGCACATTTGTTTCCCCAAATTTTGGGGAAGGGGGGGTGCGTCTTATAGCCTGGGTATATGGGCTGTGCTGGCTGTGGGGCTGTGCTACGGGGAGCAGAAGCTCTCAAGTGGGCTGGAGGAGGCTGGCATGGGCTGCAGAGGCAGCCTGTGATCATGTAGGCTAGCTCATTAGGCTCATGTAATATGCACTGCATTCTCCTGTCCATCCCCTCTCAGTGCTGAAGCCGTTCCTGAGAGGTGGGCGGGGAGAAGCATAATATATGAACCCAAGTATAATCACCCCCCACATAACAATATACTGCCCCCCTACTGGTGCACACACACAAAAATAAACATTGTTAACTCCCATCTCCATAGCTCCCCTGCCTGCACCATTGCCGCGTCTTCCTGTTTGTGTCGGTATCTGATCATGTAATCAGTGCAGCACAGTAACTTCATTGCTGTGTGTGCACTGATCATAAGATTGGATACCCCGGATACACAGACAGGAATATGCTGCGATGCTGAAGGCAGGGGAGCTACTGAGAGGGGAGATAACATCATTTATTTTTTTGTGGGTGTGTGCGCCAGCAGGGGGGCAGTAAACCGTGATGGAGGGCCATATCTAGGATGGAGGGCCATATCCAGGATGGGGGTGTCATATCATGGATGGGGGGGTCATATCCTGGATGGGGGGGCCACATCCAGGATGGGGGGCCAGGTACCGGGGAGGCTATATACCAAGATGTAGGGCCTGCTATTTCAATCACTGTTTTGCTTTCTTGTACAGCTCCCCAGCCGATCCTGAACAGTAACACAGACTTCTCAGAGAGGTCCGTGTTTTGAATTAATGCCTGAATACTAGGTGTTCAGTATGAACCCCTAACTACACTTTGGGTTCACCCATCACTAGTTGTTATCAATTTCTGGTGTGAAATGCATGTCAATAGCATCCTTCGAAATATATTTTCTTAGAAAGTTGGTGACGTATTCAATACTTATTTCACCTACTGTATTGCAATGAGATTAATTGTAGAGCTATAGTCATATGAAAAAGTTTGGGCACCCCTCTTAATCTTACTCTTTTTTTTTTTTGTTTAAAATTGTTTTTTTGCAATAGCTATTTGAGTGTGATATATGTAATAACTGATGGACACAGTAATATTTCAGGATTGCAATGAGGTTTATTGTACTAACCGAAAATGTGAAATATGCATTTTTTCAAAAATTGACAGGTGCAAAAGTATGGGCACCTCAACAGAAAAGTGACATTAATATTTAGTAGATCCACCTTTTGCAAAAGTCTCTGGTCACTTCCTGTAGCTGTTAATGAGTTCCTGGATCCTGGATGAAGGTATTTTTGACCATTCCTCTTTACAAAACAATTCCAGTTCAGTTAAGTTTGATGGTCGCCGAGCATGGACAGCCCGCTTCAAAACATCCCACAGATGTTCAATAATATTCAGATCTGGGGACTGGGATGGCCATTCCAGAACATTGTAATTGTTCCTCTGCATGAATGCCTGAGTAGATTTGGAGCGATGTTTTGGATCATTGTCTTGCTGAAAGATCCATCCCCGGCGTAACTTCAACTGTGACACTGATTCTTGAACATTATTCTGAGTGGAATCCATGCGACCCTTAACTTTAACAAGATTCCCGGTGCCGTCATTGGCCACACAGCCCCAAAGCATGATGGACTCTCACCCAAATTTGACAGTGGGTAGCAAGTGTTTTTCTTGGAATGCTGTGTTTTTGTGGCGCCATGCATAACACCTTGTTGTATGACCAAACAACTCAATCTTTGTTTCATCAGTCCACAGGACCTTCTTCCAAAATGAAACTGGCTTGTCCAAATGTGCTTTTGCATACCTCAGGCGACTCTGTTTGTGGCGTGCATGCAGAAACGGCTTCTTTCACATCACTCTCCCACACAGCTTCTCCTTGTGCAGTGTGCGCTGTATTGTTGACCGATGCACAGTGACACCATCTGCAGCAAGATGATGCTGCAGGTCTTTGGAGGTGGTCTGTGGATTGTTCTTGACTGTTCTCACCATTCTTCTTCTCTGCCTTTCTGATATTTTTGTTGGCCTGCCACTTCTGGCCTTTACAAGACCAGTCCCTGTGGTCTTCCATTTCCTTACTATGTTCCTCACAGTGGAAACTGACAGATTAAATCTCTGAGACAACTTTTTGTATCCTTCCCCTGAACAACTATGTTGAACAATCTTTTTTTTCAGATCATTTGAGAGCTGTTTTGAGGAGCCCATGATGCCACTCCTCAGAGAAGATGCAACTAGGAGAACAACTTGCAAGTGGATACCTGAAATAGTTTTTCTCATGATTGGATACACCGGGTATGAAGTACAAAGCTCATTGAGGTTACCAAACCAATTTAGTGCTTCAGTAAGTCAGTAAAAAGTAGTTAGGAGTATTCAAATCATGAAAATCAGAAGGGTGCCCATACTTTGGCACCTGTCAAATTTTGAAATAATGCATATTTCACATTTTTGGTTAGTACAATAAACCTCATTTCAAACCTGAAATATTACTGCGTCCATCAGTTATTACATATATCACAATGAAATAGCTGTTGCAAAAAAACAATTTTAAACAAAAAAAAGAGTAAGATTAAGAGGGGGTGCCCAAACTTTTTCATATGACTGTATTTATCTGATTTCATTTTCAGTAGGTCTTCCACATCAGAACTAGTTGCATTAGGTAGAATTCTAATATAACATAACTTTTAGGTACAGGGTAGAAAAATTGCATAAAAAGAACATACAAACTTTATGAGAGATGAAAAAAAGTGATAAGTAAATAATATAATAACATAATAATGGCACCTAACATGTTGTAAAGATTGCAAATTTCATTTTTGTCCTGCGGTTGTTAGAACATTAGAAATATATAAATGTAATTTGGATTAAAACTTGTAAAATATAAGTAGGTGAGAATGAAAAAAGTGTCATGTAAATTATTCAGTCACTTTTCCAAGACTTACAGAAGTCATGCTCTCAGCGCTTACTGATATTGTAGTTGCAAACATAGTATCTGAATCAGAATTTGGCCCCTTTAACACATGAGAAAAAAAAATCTTCTGCTAAATTCAAATGAATTGATTGATTGATGATTTGCTGTGTATGGGGATTTGTCAACTGGCCTTTGATAGTAGATTTTAGGGAAAGTATAATTAAGTATGTTGGATTTCAAGAGGCCCAATATTTTTAGGAGATAGGATGCTAGCACGGGATCTTACAGTATTTTTCCCTCATTCTACTAAAATAAAAAAATAAAAAACAGACTGTACTATTTTTCTAAAAAAAGCACCGAAATAGCACTAAAATCCATAACCACAGCATTCAAAGCGTAACCACCCTTTAACTTGTTATTTAATAATAACTTAGAGCAAGGGATTTTTAATAAACTTTCAAATATTCTTCAACAGAAAATTCTGGTTGAAAACCATTCATAAACCTTCAACAAGGTGTCCCCACTGCACTGTGTGTGAAGCAGACATATGTTCATTATTAGTCAGATCCATCTTCACACAGAATACGCTCATGTTAACAAGAGGGTGTAGCCTACACTCCTGTCTGCAACTGGTGTGGAAACAATGTATCAAATTAGCTCAGATTACAGCACAGTTGCTAAGCAATGTCACAGTCTCAAGATCTGTCATCTGGCTCCACACAGAGTCAGGATCTCTGTTAAGCCCTTATCTGCTGCTCAGCTGTTCTCATAAATTGTGGAAATACACACACAGTGCTGGCAGATGCAGGTCATGCTCCTAAACAGCCATAAAATGCAGTTTTTAAAAGAGCACAAAAAAAGGGAGAAAATAAGTCAGATGGCGCAAAAAAACATTATATTAGCTGAATAGTGCCTCATCATTAACAACCAGTGCAGTATTGGGCTTTTGTTTTATCATTTTTCAATGAAATGACATTTACACTTTAAGTAATAGAATCACTCATAAAAGATACATTTTGATTAAAATCTTTAGCATGGAATAGTATATTCTATTCCTAGACCTGAAGCACTGCAGGTGATGTTATGGAGGACATATATGTGGTTTCAAATAGATATTGGAATGACATAAAGCAGCTTCTTCACCGACAAGCACTGTCAAGTCACTTTTGCATATCATTGTATATTCTTGCTTAAGGCACATAGTACATGCTAAACTATTCAGCCCACCCACAAATAAACTGGTATGTCAAGCTTTATTGAATATTAAAATTCTACATTTAACTATAGCTTATATCTCAAGCATGCTTGTATAATAAATAGGTTTGGCAATATTTGCAAAAAAATGTTTCCATAAATGAAAAAATGATTGGGGGGTGTCACTTGTAATATTTATATTTAGGCTTCAAGAGCTCAGATCCCAACTGGCCACATCTCCTATTACACCCATTATTTACATTTAATGGGCAAATGATGAAAGGGAGGTCATTTGACAATATTAATTACAAAGATTACGCTATCCTCTCTTTACAGGCAGTGCATCAAGGGTATATTGAAATGGTATGGGGACGGGAATCTAATTGCAGTCAGTGAATTTAAATTACATAAATTGCATATTAAAGGGAATGTGCCAAACTATTTATATATGCACGTAGAGGTGTCTAGGATAACCTCACCTAAACAGACTGTTTCTCCAATTGCTATTCAAATGAGGCTGTAGATCTGAAGCCTCTGTCACTCCAGCTCTATTCCCAGTGCTGCCTCCCCCTGCTTGCTTGATAGCCTTTATACTGTATGACTTCAGGCAGAGGAGCCACCAAACAAGCAGGAGGAGGAGGCATTTGCTTTTCAATTAAAATGCTGATTTTTCAGTAATGAAGGAATGGACTGGTCATGTAAAGGTATTGATGGACTTGTCTTTAAAAGAGTGACATACACATATAAATAGTTTTGGGTGCAAAATCTTGCTGACAGATTCTCTTTAAAGATGTATTCCCATCTCAAAGATCCTTTCCAAATATGAAGTAGGTGTAATAATAATAATAATAATAATAATAATAATAATAATAATATTAGCAAATATCTCCACTTAAAAATGTAGTATAGTTCTCCTGACATATCCATGTCTGTAACCTCATGTGCAGGACATTGCATACCTAATATCCATGGTTACGACCACTCATATAGTTACAGTTAGTTGCTTGTGGTCGTAATTAAGGATACCTAAGCTGGAACACCACATGAAGTAAGAGACATAGCTATATTAGAACTATACTACATTTCTATTGGAAGGTACTAATATTATTATATCTACTACATATTTGGATAGGATCCTGAAGATGGAAATACCCCTTTAAATTGGCACTGGTCATTAGGTGCAACTCCGTAAGACCAATGCAGTTGTTGTTGTCATCCAAACGGCAACTGTGGGTTAGTATTGTCCCCATTTTTTTTAAACTCATATGAAGGAGGTGAGTCTGGGTCTCCAGAAGCATGCACCATAGGTCACCATCAGGCACCATATCTCACCATCAACTACAACTTTGAGCATGAAACTACCTTCATGATATAGTCATAACATATCATCTTGGCTATCTCATACATAAATTCAACTTTCAATTATTTAGCATATGATTAGTTATGCAGATTATTGTCATGTCACTGCATTATTAATGTTTTACTCCCCCCAAAATTTAAATTTAAATTATTTTGTTAGTATTTTGTAAATCTACCTTTGGCTTTCAACACTGCCTGAATCCTTGGCATGCTCTTGGTCATATTTAAGCATGTCTTTACCGATATCTGATCCCAGGTCTCTTCTACAAGTTCTCAATGTTGGTACATACTGGTTGATTCACTTGGGTATGTATGCAGCTGTTTCTTCAACTTAACCCACAACTGTTCAATTGGATTGAGGTCTAGGTACTGTGGGGGCCAATCCAGTACCTCAACTTCAATAAATCAATAAATCAATGAAGTCTTGTTTCCTAAAATTTATTAACCTGGTTACCGGGGTTTGATGTGCGATTCGGCGCGGAGCTCACATCAAACACCCGAAATCTCAGCTGATCTCATCAACTGAGATGTCAGGCTTCCAACACCGATCAGATCCGGGATCCGATCGGTGCTGTTAACCCATTGGATCCCGCCGTCAATCATTGCAGTGGGATCCAAAGTTGCCCGGTGGAGAACGTGCTGTTCCCCGCCTGCACCGGAGGGAGATCCCGCAATAACATTACGGAATCTCTGGCACTCACGTGACAGCCCGGAGTCCTGGCTTTACCCCGGAAGCTGTCTCGGAGCACTTCCTGCGAGTGGTTGGCAAGTGCTGCCAACCACTCACAATGCGCAATTCTGACAGATCCCGATGTGTTGCAGCTCATCGGGACTTGTCAGAAGCGATCAGCCACTGCAGTACTGTGGTGCCCTATGAAGCTGGGTAAAAACAAGAATTAATTAGTAAATACAGTTTTTAAAAATATGAGAAAAAAAGAACTTAAAAGTTCAAATCACCCCCATTTTCCCCCACTCAAAATAAAAGTATTAAAAAAAATACACATATTTGGTATCACTGTGTTTAGAAAATCCCCCGATCAATATATAAAACTAATTAATGAGAGTCGGAAACTGTGTAACGGAAGAAAAGGTCCAAATGCCAAAAATATGTATTTTTGGTTGCCACAACATTGCTATCAAATGCAATAACGGGCGATTAAAACAGCGTATCCACCCACAATTGGTATCATTAGAAATGTCAGCTCAAGACGCAAAAAGTAAGCCATCACATAGCCCCAGATCCCAAAAAATGAGAGCGCTACGGGGCGCAGAACATGGCACAAAAAGTGCGATTCTTTTTTTTTCAAACTTCAGAATTTGTTTTCACCACTTAGATACCAGTAAAAGTATGCATGCTTGGTATCTACGAACTTGTACTGACCTGAGGCATCACAGTGTCATGTCAGTTTTACCATATAGAGATCATGGCAAATAAAAATCAAAAAAACAAACATGTAATTGCACTTTTTTTTTGTAATTTCACTGCATTTGGATTTTTTTTTCCCATAGTCCTGTACACTATATGGTAAAATAAATGATTGCATCTGAAAGTACAACTCGTCCTGCAAAAAACAAGCATTCATAGGTCTATAGTGACAAAAAAATAAAAAAAATATGGCTCTTGGAAACAGGGGAGCAAAAAACAAAAACGAAAAATTCCTGGGTGGTGAAGGAGTTAATACCTATCTGAGATTTGTAGATGATACATTTGTCATGCTTCCGTGGAAAGGTGCCCAAGAGTGGACCCACTGGGCCATGGTACCGCACTCCCCTGGGTGAGCTGGTCCTAGTTTAACCAACCCCTATACAGGGATTGTCAGGGGCAAGCCCAGGGGGTCTAAATACCACAGCTGCTAGCTCCAGGAGGGTGGCTTGTAGGGTTAGCCTATACTACGGTATAGCTAAGGAGGATTCGAGGGATCAGAGCCCGAGGCTAGGAAAGCAGGAGTGGGTCTACCGGAGGAGAGCACAAGTAGGGCCTGACTAACAGCCAGAGAAGCAGAAGCTTACTAACTTAATAATCAGGCACCTCCCATCAGTGGAGGTGTTCTGATAGCACCGCTGAATAGGTTCATGACTCCGACCATTGTAGTGTGCTGATGTGTGAGCTCGGTGGTCAGCAGACAGGAAGGGGACCCGGCGATGGCTCTGAGACACAGCACGCTGGACGCCGGATGCCCGATTGGTAGAGAAGCATAGGACGCAGACCCATGAGAGGTGAGCTGGGGAGTGTCGAGACCCAGGCCCTGCGAAACTTGGGTATCAGGCTCGGAAGGGTTTTCACGGGGATGTCACAGGTGGCAGCGCCAGAGCCCGTGGCCTGGGTGACACTTCAATAAGGGAGTTATGTACAGGGGATAAGAGTTATTGTCATGTGACACCACCTGTAGTACCTGGTGAGGAATCACCAGCACCGCCACAGTCCTCCTGAGGGCAATCGTATTGCGGCAAGGATGACAAAGCTCACTACAGGTGGAGCTTGTCCTCCTGTACAGCGTTCCTGTAAGCAAACAGGTTGAATTCTGCAGCACAAAATCACGGAGGCAAAGTCACTCTCCCGGGTACTTTTACTGGAACTGTTCAGGTAAAAAGCACAGTTCACAGTACAACACAGTCTGTAAGCATAGGCAGCTGGCCTAGGTAGTGGCAAGTGAACGGGGTGTTTCCACATAGCTTTGTTAGATGTCCCTTCTGTGCTGCTCTTCCAGGTTGGTGTTAAGCAAGGCTGGCCTGAAGCCTGGCCTGGCCTCCTGTGCTCTCTCACCTTTGCTGTCATCGGGTAACTCTCTAATGGCTTGCTATCTCTCGTCCTATGGTGCTTGGCGCCCTTAATGTTGACTGCGCTGGTGCTCGGGAGACTTGAAGACTCCACAGTAATCCGGATTCTCTGCTGTGCTTGTAGCTCTCCAGCAGTCTGCAGGCTCCGGTGCCCGGTAAGCCATCTGGGAGAACCTATCACTGGTTCCTCTGTTCCCAAAACTGCTGCTCTCCTGGAAAGCTCCTTTCCTGTCTCTCCCTCAGATGTTCCATGCCTCTAACTTCCTCCCACCCTCACACTGCTTGCCCTGAACTCCTCCCATCGGGGCTGGGTCTCCTAGTAAAGGATTTAACCCTGTAGTCCCCTGAGCTAAGGGTGTGTGTATGCGAGGAATAAGACACATATTAACCTCCCCATTCACTTACCACAGAGATACCACACACGCTGGTCTGGCTGCAGTACCCCTTAGTGGCGTTCCGACCAGTGGGGCGCCACAGGAGCGGTGCCATGGGACCTAACAACATTCATAGCTTGGAACAGAAAAATATTTTTTTGACTTTATTGATTTTCTTTAGAATAATGACATGAACATGTGTTTTACTTCCATTTTTGGAGGGAATGAGCTGGCCTTTTCAGATGCTTTGGTCTAGGTGGTTGATGGCGAAATTAAAACGGAGGTGCATAAGAAACCAGTGGCCACAAATGAAACCTTGCATTTTGCCAGTGTACATCCACTAAGTGCAAAAAGGTCTTTGCCTTATAGTGAATTTCTCAGGTTGAGGAGAATTAATAGTGATGACAATAAGTATCAGGAACAGGCATTAGATCGATACAAATATTTAGAAAAGAGAGGATACCTAGAAAAAGTGTGAAAAGAGGCATTGGATAAAGCGAGCGGATTATCACACAGTTTTTTGATAAAGTAGAAGAAAACTGATGAGGCAAAACAGAAGAAGTTCATTTTCAGCTTTGGGTTCAGCCCTTTGGAGAGTATTATATGTAAGACAATCTATAAGAACTGGAATATTAGGGTGGAAATGCACTATCCTACTTCTGACTGCCTCGTATATCACACGGACAGTGTGATTTCAGCCTTATAGAGAGTGATGAGGTTTTGCGCGAGGTGGCCCTGAGGAAACCATTGGTAACGTATAGAAGATGCAAGAATGTAAGGGACAAGATTGTAAAGAATAGAATGTCTTCCAGCAAAAATAATTGCTTGGAAACATCGATCCCGAAAGGGAATCACAAATGTGGAAGATGTTCATTTTGCAACTTCCATTTAACATTTAATCCAATCAGAATAGGGGACACAGTACACACAGTGAGAGATTTTATCTCCTGTAGGACAATAATTGTGGTATATGTTTTATTTTTTCCATGTAAGTTCTTTTATATTGGAAAAACCATAAGACCCTCATTCGTAAGGTTCAGGGAGCACTATCATTCAATCACGAATGGAAAAGGGGGAAAAAGATTAATAGAACATATGTGAACCCGTTATCTACAAATCCTGAGGCACTGAGATTTGCTGGATTAGAAAAAGTCTCTTTGCCTGATTGTGGGGGAGAAATGGATAGGTTTAGTTTACTGTTGCAATCTGAAGCTCACTGGATAATAAAAACCAATGCACAGCTACTTTTGTGATATATATATATATATATATATATATATATATATATATATATGTTTTCGTGTTATATATGCTTATGTTTGTGAGAAGGCAAAAAAAATTGTAATTGTGTTTTTAATTACTTGATTGCTAGTAAAAGTTGGACATAATCAAGGACCTGGTGTGCGCCATTGTTTTCTCCTTACCTAATTGATCATTATAGCTGGACTACCTGTTGGCACCCAGAAATCCCCTGTGTCATTGAAAGAAACCCCCTCAGGATCCAAGGATTCTCCTCTGTTGAAAAGACATAAGTAGTGCCTGGGGAACCATTCCTATATTTGTATACTTTATAATGGATGAAATCTTCGGGCAGGTTAGCTTTTCTCTACAGATGTTCAGTGCACCTGGAGCACCGCTGAAGAAACCGTGTTTGTAGCTTGTGTCAGGGATTCCGCTGTTGGTGCTGAGTTATGCTAGGTATAGGAGGTGCAGCTTCATCTAGGGCACTTTGCAGTGTTTCATTATAGAATTTCAGAACAGAGTCAGGATATGAGAGGGAGGAGATTGGGACCAGTGAAGACTGCAAATTGTTAATAAGTTTCTGAGTGTTAATGGCACATATATTCCTATAGATGTAGTAGTTTGGGGTCTCCTTGATGGGTTGATGAGTTGACATTTCTTGACTAAGAATGAAATAAGGTTGTGATCAGAAAGCCGAAAAGAGGAATTTGTAAAATCATGCACTGAGCAGATCCAGGAGAAGATCAGGTCTAGCGTATTCACATCTTCATATGTGACAGAGTTAGTAAGTTGTGAAAGGCCAAGAGAGGAGGGTGGGAAAATTACAGGTTAGAAAATGTGAAGCCAGGTGTCAGAGTGATCAACTGATTGGGGGGCCTGTGGGCGATACACCACTGCCACTTGCAGGGAGAAGGGCTGTAAAGTCTGACAGTGTGGACCTGAAAAGAAGGACAAAGAAGGGAAGATAAATGATGGGACAATAAGGATAAATTGAAAAGCACAATTTGTTGAAAGCAGCAGACCAACACCTCCACCATTTCTACTCTCAGATCTTAATGTATGAGAAAATTGTAGGCCACCATATGAGAGAACAGCAGTGACAGTGGTGTCCAATTGCTGAATCCAGGTCCCTGTAACAGCAAGGAGATTAATGTTATGTGAAATGAAAAAGTTGTATATGTAGGAGACTTTGTTACATGCTGAGCGAGGGTTCCAAAGGGCTAGTAAGAGACAGAAGGCATGCAAAAAATATTAATGAGATACCTGGGGTGTCAGAGTCTAGCAGGCCAGGCTTCTTATCAGGCTAGCCCTGATGAAGTCGCAAGTTCGGCTACAAAATGGTTGGCAAAATAAAGGAATACTGAGTGACACCTGACTGACGTTCCCTTCGTCTGCGCAGACTAAAGAAGGCTGGCCTTTTTTCATCTTTACAGCATCTCTCGAGGCATCTGCAGTGACCATCACATCAGAAGCCTTTTTCAGTTGGTTGTGACTCACACAACCTTGAAAGGTGAGTCCCACCAACTTGGGGGGCTATTTCAATTAATCCATGGATAAAACCCTATGTGCGCTCCCCTCTTTTCTTTTCCTTTTAGAGTCTAGCAGGGAAAGAGTTAAGTTAATATTATAAGAAGGGCCTGGACTAGGAGAAGGATAATAAAAAGAGTGAGCAAATGGCCCTTCTGTCACACAGTGTTAGTGTTCTTTTCACACAGTTTCACACAGTGAATGGCACATAAAACCCCATATATAGGGAGAGAAAAGAGAACCTGCCCATATACATGAAGCGAGAAGAGAGACCCCCCCTTTTATCTCATGGGCAGCATGGTGACTCAGTGATAAGCTCTATTGCTTTCAGCGCTGAAGTCCTGGGTGAAAATCCCTCCAAGGACATCATCTGTAAGGCTGGCTTCAGACCTGCGGACCCTCCGCAGTGTCCTGCGGAGGGGATCCGCAAGCTGACCACAGCCCCTATGTTTAAAATGAAAACACACGGTCATGCGCAGACCTGCGCATGACCGTGTGTTCTCATTATAAACATAGGGGCAGAACGCTGCGGAGGGTCCGCAAGTCTGAAGCCAACCTAAGAGATTTATATGTTCTCCACTGGGTTTCCTTCCACACTCCAAAGACTAATATTTATAGAAATTTAGTTGTGAACTCCAATCAGGACATTGATGATGATTTGTGCAAAACATTGTGGAAATTAATGGAGCTATATAAACGAGTAAAATAAATGAAATGATAGTTCAGGGGCACATTACAAATTTTGGGGTTGGTCCATGAGCTTGAAGTTACTCTTTTGTTTGTTATTATGACTATTTGCTGTAAATCTTGAACTTTTCAGTTTAGCTAATAAATGTTATGTCTTATGTATATACACTCTACACAATGAATAAAATGTATTTTTAGCAGTAAAAATCTCTATTAGGTTTGACCTAAAAGTGACAAGTGCAATATATGGTCATTTTTGGCCTATAATATAGGCTTCTATGGTAAAAGTGGACATTTTCAACTAGCACAAGACCCACTTATCTAGTAAACGTTTGTTGAATATGATGTCTTGTTTAACTATATATTCTCTTTGAATATGAGAGGCCTGAGCACTTCCACAGAGCATATCTTTAGGCAAATGTATTTTTTAGTTCTTTATAAATTTGACTATGCTGTCATTTCCTACTCCTTCATGTACAATTTACATGTGGCTACACATTTTTCTGCAACCAATTTTTCTTTCCACCCACAACTTAAAAGGTATCAAGTACCAAATTTGTACCGTATGCTCTATTTACACTAGTGTCTGGGTCACTACAACCAGAGCTATAAGTCACTGTGTAAGACTTACCTCCAGGCTGCTGCTCAATCTTTCACTACTTCCAACATGTCAAAACTATTTTGTGAGGATCAAAGCAAACTGTAGCAAAAACAGCAAGGTATTCACTCAATATGAGAGTACAACACTGACACCTACAATTAATTAATAAAGAATCTGCTTATTGAAATTGTCTTCATTGTATTCCCTGGCTAAATGGGTTGTCCAGCTAGACAAAACGTCTTATGAGGATCCTGACAGTAAGAAGTTGCTTAAAATAATTTAAAATAAACATAATAATTGGAGATTAACAGTTGTGTTCATAATTATCCCATACTGTTAATAGTCATTACCAAACTTTTCTGATAAATTATGGTAATTAGCACTTAGGAGTCTGCTGGGCATTCCTGATTCCTGACATATCATGAAATTGGACAGTAACTTTGCCTACAGCTATATGATTGGCAAAGCCACCTCTTGGATTCACTGTATAAAATTCTGCACATGCACCATACTTCAGGGTATACCAGCATGGCTTCACATTCTTACTACATATGATCACGTTCACTATGCCTCCCATTGAGCATGCACGGCATTCTACATGATTGGTTGTTCCCATGGCCTCAAATGAAACCAGAATAGCAACCTATACATGCAACATTGGAGTTTATATTTTCTCCCCGTGTTTGTGTGGATTTCCTCCAGGTTCTCCGGGTTTCCTCCAAAACTCCAAACACATACTGATAGGGAATATAGCTAGTGAGCCCCAATGGGGACAGTGTTGCTGATGTATGTAAAGGGTTCTGGAAGTCAGCCAGCCCCTTACACACAAAGCACACCATTAGTACTAACACTGGAAATGCACTATTGTGTCACACAAAAGCTGGAAGTTGATCTGTTGGGATCTGGTGTTGGTGCTAATATTTGAAGATTTGGACACCTTTGTTATTTGAAGATTTTAAAAAAATGTTTATATGGAGAGCTGTGGAGCAACTAGTGATGAGCGAGTTGTAATGGCCACTTTACACGTCCCGATATCGTCGTCCAACTTCGACAAAAAGTCACGTGGTTCGTGCGTTGGCGCTGATATCGTTCGTGCATTGTGTGGTGTAAATGTGCAATGCGACGCAAGAACGATGCCAAACCGATATCGGGGGAGAAATGAGCAGGCTCTCCAACTAGCCGATATTGGATGGACGATCTTGCAGGATCGTTCTGTGTGACAGCCCAACACCGACTTGGAGAGCAACTTGCTCTATTCACTCCCATGTTAAATGGTCGTTCCTGGGTCGCTCGTACAAAGGGGGTGTACACATCGCAGTTGTGTTGCCTGCCGATATCGCCCTGTGTGACATCTCCTATGCGATCTTGGATTTCAGCCAAAAAAGTGCACGCTCACGTGCCGTTGTATACAATATCGAAACAATGTTGGGACGTGTAAAGTGGCCATAAGATATTCGATTTCTGATAACTCTAACCAAATACATTGAAATGTTTCAGCATTCAGATCTGAGTGAGTTTCCCATTGACTTGCATTGGATGAGTAACGAATAGTAAGTAATGAAACAGTTCAAAGTATTCGGTTAGAGCGATCCGAATCCGAATATTTCACTACTCGCTCATCACTAGTGACAACCAATATGTTCACCAATAAACTTCATAAAAGAGTTAGCATCCAACTACTTTAAAGGCCTGAGCAGTAAATCTGCTAAACTGGAATTGTGGAAGACGTGAAAGATTTATATTTACTAAGATTTTATGTTGGGATTAAAATATTAATGTTTTTTAACAACAAATTATTTTTTTCAATAAAAAATCAAGAAAATTACAAATATTCTGGTAATAGGAGAAAATAACACATGCATTAGGAAGATATACTACAGGGGAACATGATAAGGCAAAAGATATTTCTTACCTGTAACACACCTGAATTCAGTGCACAGCAAATACCTCGGAGTGAAGACAGATTGACAGCCATGTGGTAAGTTGCCAGAAGGTAACTTTAGTTATTTAGAAATTAGACAGTGACAGGTTTAAGATAAGCAAATGAAGATTATCCTTAGGTAAAGATATTTCAACATTGAGCAAGGAGGCTAAATCTATTTTAAAGGGTAGAAAAACATAATTTTTGACTGAGACAATAGAACATTTAACTCTTGAACAGGTCTTCTCTGACAAGTTATCAGGACAAATCTGGGGCAGATGTCAAATTAGACACTGTGCGGGAGATTAAAGTATTTCAGAAGTAACGTGACACATGTTTGAAACGGTTTCATATTCCAAAAACAATTTAAGCAAAGGTTACAACATAATGAAGTTTTAGTCCTAACAGAAAGTTCCTTATGTGAACTGATTAAATATATTTTATATACAAACATTTCTACCTACTGTATACTGTGCACATATGAGTGTCCAGAAAAACCTGGGAAAAATCCACACTTTGTGCCTATAGGGTCATTAACGTCATCTCCTGTAGATTGTGGCACGCCAATAGTCTCCTACAGATTGTCAAATCTCTTATGTCGTAAACAGCTTTCATCTTTAGATTATAAGCTCTACTTAACGTAAATTGCAACAGTTGGTTTGCACTTGCCGACCGTCACGTGCTAACTGTCGCCGATTTGGCTAGAGGGAAGCCTGTTGGTAGACATTTAATAGCTAGTTTAGACAAACTCACTATACTTTTATCCAGACAGAACATTCTGTAATATACCACTAATTTCCTGTATATTGTGAGCTCCTCCTATCTTTCGTAGCTTTTAAAGACCTCAAAATACATCAAACTAATGCTGGCCATTATTGGCATAATCAACTGACAGTCTAAAGCCCCCATCACACTAAGTGAGATCGCTAGCGAGATCGCTGATGATTCACAAGTTTGGTGACGCAACAGTGACCACGCCAGCGATCTCGCTATGTTTGACACGTAGCAGGGACCAGGCCCCTGCTGTGAGATTGCTGGTCGTGTCAGAGTTGCCTGGACCATTTTTTGATCATTGGGGTCCCGCTGGGCAGCATGCATCGGTGTGTTTGACAGGGACAACGACCAATGACCTCAATACTGCAGGTCTGAGAAACAGGGTCCCAACGATCTCTGTATCATTCCAGATCGTTGCTGCGTCGCTGGTGAGATCTGACTGTTTGACAGCTCACCAGCGACCACATAGCGACGCACCAGTGATCCCTACCAGGTCGCATTGTTGTCCGGATCGCTGGTGCATCGCCAAGTGTGACGGTACATTAGGTGTAAATGTGGCACCCCAAGGGTTAATGTGCCACAGAAATACCAACACAGGTTTACTCCCCACACAACACTACACTAGAAAGTGGGAGGAGTTTAGGTGGCACCTGCACTAGTGGGAGGAGCTAAGTTGTTTACCACAGAGCAGGAGTGACAGTTAGTTCAGTTCAGAGGGGAGTTTGAGTCTGGAGCAGGAGCAGAGTGAAGTAGAAGTGGAGGTCCTGAGAGGTCTGAGGAAAGGAGACAGAGGGACAGAGGAACATACCTGGGATAAAGAGTTACCCCAAACTTAACCCCGGAGAGGCGCTTAAGACGGATACCGGATCCGAGGCTGTGCCTGAGACAGACAGGACAGTAAACACCGGCATAGTGAAGGTCCACCATCTTCACTGTACCATAGCAAAGCAACACGGAGGGGTCAGTGACACAGAGGACTCAAGTTGCCCAGCAGATTGGTACCCGTGAGTAGAGACAGGGCCAGCAGTACAGCTACAAGCAGCAGCAGGGCCACACACAGCGCTTAAGTAGGAAGCCAAGGACCCGGTCAGGGTGAGAGCAACCCGGTACAGACTCCGTGGACAATACTGTGTTATACTATCTGCAAGTAAAGACTTGGAAAACAACAGAAACCGTGAGTGTGTGTGATCCTTATACTGAAGCCCCACTTGCCCTCATATACTGCGATTACCTCTACTCTCATCATCTCTACTGCTACCCCTACTCTCCTGCAGCATCAATAACTATCCTGTTCGTGACGCCAGGTTGTGGAGCCCACTGGGCCCGGGACACGGTCCGGACCAGGACCGCCGTGACATCCCGCAGCAGTACACCGGTCCGGCACCGAGTAACCCGTCCCAGTGGGCTCCACATATGGGAGCCTCTAAACTCATCCTCAACAGATGATGTTGGTGTAGAGTTTGATTAGGCACATTGAATTTCTGACAGCTATTTTCTTCTCTTGGAGTTAAACTCCTGAAGGAGCTGTCTGGTAGTTTCTGTCTCAAAGAGAGCAGATTAGTGCTCAACTCAGTGGAATATGAAAGACTTGGGTGAGATAGCTAATGGCTTAATGACCAGCCAAGCCATTGATACTGAGTGCTATGTAATGTGTAAGAAGGGAGAGGGGCTTAAACTCCCCTCATCTTTAATTTATAAACTCCTCTCCTCTTAAGGCCCTATTACACATAGCGATATCGCTAACGATGTTGCCGCAATGTCACGGCTTTTGTGACGTAGCAGCGAATTCGCCAGCGACATCGCTGTGTGTGTCACTTAGCAACGATCGGCCCCCAGCTGGGAGATTGATCAATGATTGTTAATGAATGGCATGGACCATTTTTTGATCGTTGATCTCCCATTGGGCATGCTGGATCGCTGTGTGTGACAGGGGCAATGACCAGCGATCCCCATTCTGCGTCCGAGAACTTGACAGATTCCCAACGACCGTTGGGTTGTCAGCGCATCGCTGATGAGTCTGCCTGTATGGCATCTTACCAGCGACCACGTAGCAACACACCAGCAATCCCGGCCAGGTCAGATCGTTGTCGGGATCGCTGGTGCAACGCTACGTGAAACAGGGCCTATATGTAGGTTGTTATCTCCCCTCATCTTCTGTAGATTGTGTACATTGTAAACTCATTATGTACAGAGCTATGCCTGAGGCCACATTGGTAATGGATCTATGACTGAAAGTGTGGCGTCCTTGCTTCTTGCCATGCTCTCAGGTACGTCAGGAGCACCAAGATGAGACAAACCAAAACCACATGCAACACCCATCCCAACTCCAGACCAGGGAGATGCAGGGTGGAAGAGGCTCCTTGAGAGAGCAGACCCCATCTGCTGGCTGGAGGAAGTAGGTTTAGGGGGTGGAGAAAGTTAGACACAGAGGAGACGTTGTTGGAGTTCTAAGGGATGCTAGGGCCCAGTGGGACCAGTGGGAAGGTCAGCCGCGAACCCTCAGTTTGGAGAACTCTGAATCTACGTCTGACTTCCAGGTTGGGTAAAAGAACTGGCTGCAAAGGGGTACTGGCCCCAAATTGGACTGAATTCTCTAAGATCGGCCAAGAAACCGGAGGCCACTGCACTGCATGTGCAGTGGCCAACACCATGGACCATCCCAGGCACAGTGGTTACAGAGGGTCAAGAGGACGTGCCAGGCCGTCGCTCAACAAAACCCGCAGTCGCCTGCTTTGGGATGAGTAGAACGATGGCACAGAGGACGAACGGGAGTAGAAAGTGTCAGGAAGGCAACATGGAAAAGCTTACACCTGGTGTCTCCGAGAGGTGGACTCTGACTATCTGTGAGCTGGTCAAGCTGCAATCTGGAAGAACACCGCACCCAGGCCAGGTTGTCTTTGCACCAATGCCAAGTAAAGAGACTGGTAAGAACTGCAATCCTGGTGTCGTTCGTTCCTTCCTACGCCCTCTGTTATCCCCGACTACGATAATAACCACCATCATCAACCATCTTATAATACCACACCCTGGAGACCAGCTCCATTCGTGGGGAATGTTACACCTAGCTGCCATAACATCTATTCCCCGGGGTCACTATAAACAGCACTGGTAACTCTGATCAGAAACCACGGATGGCGTTGCATTCATCTTTAAAAACTTTATTTCCCCTGTAAATAGCCCCGTTTCATGCTCAGTCAGGGTCACGGCATCCGGGTTGCCACAGTCACTACTGAACAGACTGATGCCCCAGAGTGTCCGAGTACCCCAGCACTTGCGACTGTTGCAAAAGCTGTAGGCTTCCTCCAAAAGTCTTGCTTTCAGTGCAGCGGCCGTGAAGCTTTGGAACGCTATTAACCTGCAGATTCACCCCATAGCTGTAGGTTAATAATTTTTGGGATGTTACAGGTTCCCAGAGTAAAAACTATTAAAATTCAGTAATTTGTACAGCTAATATGCTATTTATGAAAAAAAACTTAAGCCTTAAACCTAAACCTTCAGATGACAAATATCTTCAGGAGCAGATAAAGCATTTGATTAGGATCCAAAGATAATAAATGTGGTTACACAATAAAATATTTTAAATTTGGCTCAGACTTCAAAGAGAAAATAGCAATTGGTAGATTAGATGCGTACAGGAGCAGTCCCTCCCTGAGCATCTACCAGGTGCAAAATACAAAACACAAAATATTGGTCCTCAGATGGCTCTATTTCCCCTGGTATTATCTACCAGAACGGCATAGACAACTTTTCTCTAACAATGACAGATGTTGACACATTGTAATGAAACCTGTTCATCTCTTTTATGGGAACAAGATGTACAAATGATTTACCAGAGATATATGAACTACTATATTTGTGCTCTGCTTAAAAGTGGCTTAGTATGTGTCCTATCACTAAACTAGATTTGTAAGATATTTGTCCTGAAGCATACTGTTAAATTATTACATTGGATGAAAAGAGAAAAATGAAATGGGATTTGAATATCAACGGCAGGGGTCCACAACCTGTGGCTTGGGAGTTAGATGTGGCTTGGTGGCCGGTGATGCAGGGGCGGTGATATCGCCGATGCAGTTGCACCAGTGCCCCAGGGTGAAGGGGGCCCCTGCTGGTCAGGAAATAATGAGGGCAATCTAGCCTGTTGTTTGGAGCTTTGGCTTTGCCAAATTGCCCTCATTACAAGTGGCTTGCCGGGCAGGAAGCGATCTTGCAGAAGAATGCAGGAGTCTGTTCCCTGCTTCCTGCCCGGCACCAATCACTGTGACACAGGAGCGTACGGCTTGATAACATCAGCATGCTAGGTGCACCTATGTCAATTGAAAAGACCCAGTAGAAGAGAGTAAAAGGGTTCCCGTGGGAACGAAAGGTGAGTTTTTTTTTGCCTTTAAGGAGTAGAGGGAGGGCAAAAAGGACGGATGGGCCCCCCACTGCTGTTTGCCCTCAAAACCCCATGTGTGCCTCCCAAAACCCCATGTGTGTCCCCCAACTGCTGTGTGCCTCCAAACCTCATGTTTGCTTCCCAAAACCCCATGTGTGGCACCCCTGGTGATGTGTGCCCCTCAGTGGTGTCTGCCCCCAAAACCCCATGTGTGCCCCAAAACCCCATGTGCACCCCCCAGTGCTGTGTGGGCACACATGGGGTTTGGGTTATGCAGTATATACATATATATCTGTAGCTTTGTCACTGCAAAAGTAGGGGCGCCTCCCAGCAAAATTTCTTGCACAGGGGCCCGAGCTCTCAGTGTCCGCCCCTGTGGTGATGTGTGGCTTGTGGTTGTCTGATAGCTTGGTACATTAGCACCAGGTCTAGTAAACAGTTAGTTATGAAGAGAAGGTTTCCAGATAATGATTTTTCCGAGTATCCTGGCTGTCACACAGTGTTGGCTCAAAACTCACAGTGTCATGGCGGCATCTGGCACTGTTCACACTACAGACCCTTACACACCACACGAGAGTTTATCTGATGCTTTTGATTTGCACAGGCAGGCTCAGGGTCGAAAAGTTGTGTTTTCATTAGTGATTGGGCTAGCAGGGTTTAGTATCTAATATCCTCCTGATTATCTATAGGATCACATGTTCTGGGAAACCTATCTCAATCGCTCCCTGCATTATTAAGATGGTGGAATCTGTCTTGTCATGCAAACTATACCTTTTGCAATACTAGTCCTTGTGCCACTGTGATCCAGTTGCTGATGATCTTTTCAGTGCTGTTTGGTGTGTTGTGGAAATCCTCTCACCATGCCGTTATTTCCTCTCTGCTCTTTATTTCCCCTATGCACATATTGTCTTATAACTCTGTCTGTATAGCTTGAGTGAGAGTCTTTTGTTTCCCCATTGTTCCATTGTTCTGTTTGTGTGGGGTTTTACCACTCTTGTGACCTTCTTCGGGTGGGGGAGAGAGGGTATTAGATCAGTGATGGCCAGGAGCAGGGCAATAGTGGTGGCCCAGACATCTTCACCAATAGCAGTATATCTTGGATAAGGGACAGCTATGGCCCCCTAGCCTAGAGGTCAGTCTAGGAGACCAAGTCCTCCTTTTATTCCTTACAACCCTGTGACACTGGCACAGAAGAGCAGATCTGGGTGCTCATATATCGGATGGGTGTGAAGGAAGTAGGTATGGTAGCCTGCAGCTAGAATGATAGTCCCAGAGGGAGGGGTAATCGAAACTGGATGCAAAAGTGAGGTGGGAGTGTTAGATGTAATAATACTGAATAGAGGTAAAATGGGCACTACTGGATGTAAGTATTCTGCCTGTAAGAGAACCAGCACAAGGTTTTAGTGTGCTTTTTATGTGTAAGCTTTGACTGACTTTATCAGGGACGTCGCTATGCATTAAGAATCAGGGCTGCAGCCCCGATTCTTATGCATAGAGCCCCGAACCCCACGCTCCGGTCTTCTGTCCTCCGTCCTCCATGCTCCCGTCCGGCTGCATACGGCCCCGGTCCCCGGCCGTCGCAGTAACGATGACGTCATCGTGCGACGGCCCAGGACGCCGGATGCAGCCGGACGGGAGCATGGAGGACGGAGCACGGAAGACCGGCGCGGTGCAGAAGACCGGGGATGGTAAGTTAAGCAGCGGGGGGCTTTACAACAGAGGGGGGGGGGGCGAGTGCCAGCATTTGGGGGCCTATATACCACTGGGGCTGCTGTACACCACTGGGGCTGCTATATACCACTGGGGCTGCTGTATTCCACACCACTGGGGCTGCTGTATACCACTGGGGCTGCTGTACACCACTGGGGCTGCTGTATACCACTGGGGCTGCTGTACACCACTGGGGCTGCTGTATACCACTGGGGCTGCTGTACACCACTGGGGCTGCTATATACCACTGGGGCTGCTGTATACCACACCACTGGGGCTGCTGTATACCACTGGGGCTGCTGTACACCACTGGGGCTGCTGTATACCACTGGGGCTGCTGTATACCACACCACTGGGGCTGCTGTATTCCACTGGGGCTGCTGTACACCACTGGGGCTGCTATATACCACTGGGGCTGCTGTATACCACACCACTGGGGCTGCTGTATACCACTGGGGCTGCTGTACACCACTGGGGCTGCTGTATACCACTGGGGCTGCTGTATACCACTGGGGCTGCTATATACCACTGGGGCTACTGTATACCACTGGGGCTTCTATATACCACTGGGGCTGCTGTATACCACACCACTGGAGCTGCTGTATTCCACTGGGGCTGCTGTATACCATTGGGGCTGCTGTGTATACTGCTGGGGCCTCCTGTATATACCACTGGGGAGGCTGCTGTATACTACCACTGGGGAGGCCTGTATACCACACTGCTGGGGCTGTATACCTGTGCTGGGGTCCACCCTCGGCTTATAGGAAAGACAATCCAGGTAGATTTCAAGTCCTTTAATAGTGCCGACGCATTTCGTAGCTACTGCTGCTTCAGCAGGGCCATTAGCAATGCTAATGGCACAGGCCCTGATGAAGTAGAAATAGCTATGAAACACGTCGGCACGATTAAAGGACTTGAAAGCTACCTGGATAGTCTCTCCTTGGTTGGCGTGGTACGAAACCCAGTTTCTTATTAAACTTCTCCCGAAATTGTTATATAGGGGAATCGGCAGCGGCCATTTTCTCTATATGACTCTCCAGTTGGTTGTGACTCACACAACCAAATAAGGTGAGTCGACTACATACAAGTTGCACCTCTATCACAGCAGATAAAGCCTTATTGTGCGCTCCCCTCTTTTCTTTTTAGTTCTTATGCTTGTGAAAGAGGTTTGAAACACTCATCCATATGTATAAACTGTAAAAATAAACGAAGATTTTTTGTGATAAATTTACTCCAAAATTCGTTGACAATTTTTTTTCAGGTGATAATTTATCCAAACACATACACACACTTCTCTGATGCTGCGACAGTTTTCTTGAACGTACTACCCCAGGCAATCCTACTAAACCCTAGCCCCCATATTTTTAAGCATGCATTAAAAAACACATCTCTTTAGACACATTTATCACCTCACTTGAATAATCTAACTCTTCCCTGTTCACTTTTTCAAAATTTTCCTCACAATCTGGTTCGTCCTATTCATCTGTCTCCATATCCTCCTTGCATCCAATAGCACTTGGTAACTATGCTTAAACCAATACTGACTGATGACTGGCTCATTCAGCTTTATTTGAGAGCCCCTATCTAATATGTATGTATGTGTGTGTATGTATCCTTTAAGGTAGCTCTGCCCCCTCATAGCTCCACCCCTCCACATAGCCCCACTCCTTCATAGTTCTGTGCCTTTTATAGCCACACCCATCCAGAAAGCTCTGCCTCTTGATAGCTCCACCCCTTCACATAGCCCCACCCTTTCATAGCTCTGTGTCTTTTATAGCCACACCCCTCCACACAGCTCTGCCTCTTGATAGCTCCACCCCTTCACATAGCCCCACTCCTTTATAGCTCTGTGTCTTTTATAGCCACACCCCTCCAGACAGCTCTGCCTCTTGCTAGCTCCACCCCTTCACATATCCCCACCCCTTCATATATCCGCCTCCTTTATAGCCCTACCCCTCCACATAAAAACCTAGAATGTCGCTTAAAGGCTCTTGAATGAGTTGCGAATAAAATACTATACATTACTTGGGAAATCATCTATTCTATTCATTCTATTGTGTTATAACAAAGCATAGTTAGTTAATATGCCTGTGCAATGATGGGCTCTACTGCTACTTTATTAAAGATATGTCTGGAACATACATGTCAAACACTTGTTACATTTTTGTGCCTCCCCTATTTGGTCATATATTGTAGCGTATGAGCAGGGCCCTCACTCCTTCTGTAACTTATGATATGTGTTGCTTTGTGATGTGTTTATTATTTGTACATGTCCTCCTCAATTGTCAAGTGCTGCAGAATATGTTGGCGCTATATGATGGCTGCTAGGACAAGCCACACGTGTACTTATACCAGTGGAAGTATATCATACTTCTGAAGAAAATGACTTTAAAGCTTTAATCTTTTGTATCTTGTAGGATCCAGCATCCTATTCTAAATTCCCATTAACTTTTGTAGATTGTAAACTGCCCTCATCTTCTGAGATTGTAAACTCCGCTCATTTTATGTAGATTATAATATCATGTAATCTTATGAAGACTGTAACATTCTCTCACCTTCCTATAAATTGTAATAATTTTCTGTAGTTTGTATTTTCCCATTATTTTGTGCAGATTATAAATGTCCTCATTTTCTGTAGATCACACACTCCACTCACCTTCTGTGGATTGTATGCTCATCCTTCATTGGACTATTGAATCTTTTCATTTTCATCAGCATTGGTATATCTTACATGCATGGGGTCCTCCCAACTCTTTGCTGATACATGCACTCTCTCAATTATTGGTTCATCTAAATGGATCTGCTTGAGCATCTCTGGACAAAAAACAAACAACAAAAAAGAGTAGATTGATTTTTTGTAAGAATATACTTTTGTACAAGTATGAAAATGAAGAGTTCAGGCTGTCCTTAAAGGTTTTCAAAGACAGGAGAAATCAATTGGAGTGTGTTGCAGTTAAATTTTCTTGTATTAGTTACAGCTAAAATAAAAAAAACATGATAAAAAGACACAGAAAGAAGCAGATATGGGGGAACCCCTTCAAAACTTGTAACAGGGTGACTATGACATAGTCATCCAGTGGTGAGGATGCATTGTGCTGGGCGGCCCGTTGGTCAGGTGGCAGGGCCAATGGGTAGCTATCAGACACTCCGCATCTTGTGTATCAGTGTGAATAACGTCCTATGCAAGCCCAATGGCAAGTCACCTCCCCCATGTATTGTAGGTAGAGGTGATTTTATCTGCCTGCACCTGGGCTTGCTCCACATAAGGGGGTCTGACTGCAACCTGCTAAGTGCAGTGTTGGTTTTGTATCTGGCTACTGATGGTAAGTTTTTTTCTGATGCTGCCTTTTATGAGTAGTTTTTTTGACTATGACATAGTACAATATACTGCATAGGGGGCTGAAGCACTCATGGGTAAGGTCACATTGGGTATATAGCATATCACATTCTAGATCCATTATAGTATGGCTTCTGCCCCCTACATTCTACAGAAACTGCCTTCAAAGTGACCAATGACCTTCTGACGGCAAAACATAATGGTGAACACTCTCTGCTTATTCTCCTTGACCATTCTGCATCTTTTGACACTGTTGACCACCATCTCTTAATCTCTATGCCACACTCTATTGGCATAAAGGACACAGCTCTCTCCTGGTTCTCTTCCTATCTCTCTGACCGCTCCTTCAGTGTATCGTTCGCTGGCTCCACTTCTCCTCTTCCTTCTCTTCTCTCTCTACACTGCCCCAATTGGACAGACCATCAGCATATTTGGCTTTCAGTACTATTTTTATTCTGAGGACACACAACTATACACTTCCTCCCCTGAGCTTACCCCTGCTGTATTACAGAACACCAATGACTGTCTAACCGCAGTTTCCAATATCATGTCCGCTCTTGACCCGCCCAGGGGTCTTTGGGAACTCGGTACCCAGGCGTTATGGTGTTAGTGCTGGGGAGTGATGTCTCGGTGGCCTGTGCCTGGAGCCGTACCCTGGGGGTCACTTGGGTAAAAGAGGAAAAATAATGAAAATAAATAAAGAAATAAAGAATAAAGTCTCTTGACGCCACGTGCAGTTTCTGGTGATCTCACCAACGCCGCTGTCAGCCCGCCGGGGACGATGGTATTGCAGCTAGTTGATAACACTCCCAGCAGGCGGAGCGGGATCCTCGGGGAAGTGATGAAGTGACGGGGATTTGCATAGAGAGGCGGTTAGGCAGCTGACCCGCTGCTACAGTCTCTAGGCTGGACAGGTTCAGGGATTGACAAACAGACGCACACACTGGGAATCGTTTCTGTACCTTTACCGGTGCTATGGCAGGCACTGTCCAGGGTACACTCCAGGTGGTCAAGAAAGCACTTCTGGAATTCCACAGTGAGTGTTGGATAAGGCTTCCTTGTCTCTTTTCCCCCGGTGAAGTCCCCTAACCTGTGTAGAACTAGGCCTGACCTCCTCTGTTTGTCTCTCTTTCTCTCACCCGTGTCGTAGTGACGAGAACCTTTGTGTGGGCTACCGCTATAACTTCTCCTGCAGTCCCTAGCTCCCCGGTTGGTTGCGTTTCGGGTGTCCGGGAGACCGAAGTCTCCTCGGTGAACCGGTGTTTTCTGCTGGGCTTGATGCTCTCCTGCAGACTCGGACTCCGGCATCTGGGTTGCTTCCTGGGGTGTACCAGTATGGCTCCTCTGCCCCCAGTCTGCTCCTTTACTCTGTCTTCCTCAAGCCTTGCCTTCGACCTCACTCTCAGGTCATCACACTGGCTAGGCTAGTCTACTGGCTCGGGCCTAGCATGGTTCTGACACACCAGGATGATGTTCACAGTACTGCCCCGTAGTGAACTGACTACTTGACTCTTCACAGTCCTCTCTGGAACTGCACACTACCTAACTCCGCCCCCAGCACCGGTATTTATAGGGATCTTGCTTAAAGTCAGCAAGTGGAGCTCCTCCTACAGGGCTGGGGTGGAAGGTGTTGTATGTGTAAGGGTACCTACTGTGAAAATCCTTCCATGCATTAGGTGGTTCTGTGGCTACCTGTAATGGCAGGGTGCCGCACTCTCTATCTAAAACTCAACCTTTCCAAAACTGAACTTCTTCTGATCCCGCCCTCTAATAACGCATAACGCCTAGGCAGCAGGCTCACTGTCTAGCTGTTATGTTTGACGCTGACATCTCCTCCACCTCCTACATACAATCTCCCACTCTTGTCGCTTGCACCTGAAAAAAACGAATTTGCCCTTTCCTCACCATGGAAACAACTAAAACCCTCACTTTGGCCCTGATACATTCCCACCTTGATTACTATAAAAGTTTATTTGTTGGCCTCCCCCTCAGAAGGCTTTCCCTTCTCCAGTCTATCCTTAATGCAGCAGCCAGGGTCACCTATCTAGCTGACAGTTACTCAGATGTTTCCGCTCTGTGCCAGTCATTGCACTGACTGCCCATACACCACAGGATCCAATTTAAATTGCTTATTCTCACCAACAAAGCTTTTTCTACCTCTTTTACCTTTATCTCTGTCTATCACCCCACCTGTCCCCTTCGCTCTGGAAGCGACTTTAGACTAACATCTGCATTAATCCGAACCTCCCATTCCCGACTCCATGATTTCTCCCGAGCTGCACCAATCCTCTGGCATGCTCTACCTCAACAAATTAGGACCATCCACAACTTACACATATTCAGACGCTCCCTAAAAACACTCCCTAATTGTAGTCATTTAGACATAGAGTATTCACTATTGCTCTGAACATAATTTCTCTGTCAAATTTCACCAGATCCAAGACCTCTACACAGATTGGCTGGTGGCCACTCATGCAGCTTTTATTTACTCCTCATACCCTCACATTGGCTGGACCATTATTGTAAATAAGCACCTGTACTTTGTCACCCCTACCTCATTTTTAGATTGTAAGCTTTTACAAGCAGAGTTGTTATTATTTTTGCTTAATTATTGTACATTTTTATCATTGTTTATCATAACTCTGTATACAAACCTGTGAATTGTAAAGTGCTACGGAATATGTTGGCGCTATATAAATAAAGATTATAATTATTATTATCAGTTCCACATTACATCAGTATCAGAAACATATACAGACCTGTACATTGTTCACATAGATCAGTTCTGGTATCACAAAGTAGTGTGACTAAGGGCCACGTCACACACACAGATATCTGTGCAGATATTGTTGGCAGATCTCTAGTTGCAGTGAAATCATGGACACATTGTTCCATTTTGTGGCCGTATACAAATGAACAATATGTCCATGATTTCACTGCAACCAGAGATCTGCCAACAATATCTGCACAGATATCTGTGTGTGTGACGTGGCCCTAAAGGCTACGTCACACACACAGATATCTGAGTCCAATATCTGAACAGATCTCTGGTTGCAGTGAAATCATGGATACATTGTTCCATTTTGTGGCTGTGTACAACATGGAGCAATGTATCCATGATTTCACTGCAACCAGAGATCTGTTCAGATATTGGACTCAGATATCTGTGTGTGTGAAGTGGCCTTAACACAGACAGGAGATATCCCCGTATATACATCTATGAATATGTGGCACATTGAACTCAAACAATCCCCCCTATAGTACAAAGCAGCCCAGATTTGCACATTTGCAGTATTATTGGTCAAATCCCGTCATACCCCATATACCAGTAATTCAAGAGTGGAGACATCCCCAGAAATAGAGATACGGCCCTTAAAAGCCCCAACACGTGTTTCGCTTATTGTGGGTTATTGTTGTGGCTACCCCTATCCTCCCTCTTCGTGTTACGTTTGCATTTCATCACGTGGAAGACTGCTACATACCATCTCCAAGGTGATATCACAGGCTTTTGAAGTGGTTATGACTCTCACAAACTTACAAGGTGAGCTCTATAAAGTCACTTCTTTATTTTACATTTAGCGGGCAAACCCTATGTAGCGCCATTTTCATTTCCAGCTGTTTGTTTGCAATTACGATACTCCTGTGATAGCCAGAGTTTAGCTGGCATTCATAGAAGATAATGATTTTAACTAAACATAGGAATGCTGATCAACTGCTATGTATAGCACAAGTGCTCAGATGATTTTATTGCAGAATATTCAACTTCTTTGTTTTAAAAAATTGTTGGGTTGCCTTTGCAATATGTTTTGTGCTGTGAAGGGACATCCAATTAACGTTGCTGCATTTGATGGAATCTGAGCAGAAAGTATCCCCCAGTACAGTTCAGAGTTCATCCGACAGCTTCTGCCCTTCAGTCACATCAATAATAAATACCGTATTAGTGATTCAGTGCCATTGGAAGCCATGGATGCCCGGCCATCACACAGCCTTCACTATGATTTATAGAGGATGTGATGTGCTTTGGATTATGAGCAACTCCTAGCTTACTAAATACTTTCTTCTTCCCATGATCTTAGTTTCATCTGTCCAAAGAATGATTTTACAGCCCTGGGATGTTTTTTTAAAGATGTTTTTGGCAAAGTCTAAAGGTACCTTTACATGCCGCAACCGTGGCTGGGAATCCTGACGGCGATATGTCGCCCCGGAGCAATCGCCATGAAATTGCCTCCCAGTTGCGGCGTGTAATTGGGGAATTTTGCGGCGATAAATCGCCTCTTCCCTGTCGCCTAATTCCTGAGCACTGCTCTGAAATCAGGCGACAGGCGATTTATCGAAACTCCCAAATTACACGCCGCAACTGGGAGGCAATTTGACGGCGATTGTTCCAGAGCGACATATCGCCATCAGGATTCCCAGCCACGCTTGCGGCATGTAAAGGTACCTTAATTGTGCCTTTTTATGTTAAAGGTTGATTAATGGTTTGTATCTTGTGGTGAACCATATGTTTTTGCTTTCTTTCCCCTTACCTCTTGGCAGGGCCGGACTGGGACCAATAATCAGCCCGGGAAGTAAAGACCCCACCAGCCCACACACTATATCATCTATCAGTCACAATAAGTGAATTTTGTTTTTACATTGGCGTGACCCTCATCACTGTTTTACAAGAGTTATTTGGAGAGCCACATGTGAGTGGCGAGACACAGGGAGTACTCACCCACAGCTCCATTCACATGATACGCTTCAAAGCTACAGTTTCTCAGGATTGTGGGGTCCCAGCGGTCAGATCCACAGCGAAGAGAAAGTCATCACCTATACAGAAGAGAAGTGGTGACTTCCTTATTCAAGATAATTTAAACAACATATAAATGCTGAAAATCCCGAAGTCCAATACCACCTCTCTGACAGCAGGACAGTATACAGGACAGGAGAAGTGGTACTGTGCAGTGTATATACAGAATAATACAGATACTGAGGATTACACCCAGTATACAGGACAGGAGAAGTGGTACTGTGCAGTGTATATATACAGAATAATACAGATACTGAGGATTACACCCAGTATACAGGACAGGAGAAGTGGTACTGTGCAGTGTATATACAGAATAATACAGATACTGAGGATTACACCCAGTATACAGGACAAGAGAAGTGGTACTGTGCAGTGTATATACAGAATAATACAGATACTGAGGATTACACCCAGTATACAGGACAGGAGAAGTGGTACTGTGCAGTGTATATATACAGAATAATACAGATACTGAGGATTACACCCAGTATACAGGACAGGAGAAGTGGTACTGTGCAGTGTATATATACAGAATGATACAGATACTGAGGATTACACCCAGTATACAGGACAGGAGAAGTGGTACTGTGCAGTATATATATACAGAATAATACAGATACTGAGGATTACACCCAGTATACAGGACAGGAGAAGTGGTACTGTGCAGAGTATATATACAGAATAATACAGATACTGAGGATTACACCCAGTATACAGGACAGGAGAAGTGGTACTGTGCAGAGTGTAGCATATGACTCAAGCAAGGATTGCATTGCACCGCCTGGAGGCTCTCCTGATCTGAGCACGACGGCTTCATGTATTTCTATGCGGCTGACATTTTCAGGTCAGGTTAGCCGCCGGCTGATTCTGACACTGCTGGGAGACATGAGTGCAGCATCCAGAGCACGCCATTATCCACTACTCATGTACTGGGGGCACCCAGCCCCACCCATAAGAGCTTAACATCTACGCTGCCCCTCACCACCATCCCCCAGCAGGAATACGGCAGCGGTGGTCAACCTGACCACATACCACAGGTGGGATCACGACAAACTCCCCTGTATATAACCCCTTTTTGGACTTAGCACAGGCCACGGGACTGGGTCACGACCCCCGTGACTCCCCAGCGACAGCAGCTGCCCGGTCTCGAGTACCCTACGGCCTGGTGGCTTCTCATCTGCACCCGAGCTTTATCAGAACACTGCGCCGTCTCAGGTGGGCAGAGCAGACATGAAGGACACTGCGCAAGCTAAGGGGAGCAGAGCAGACATAAAGGATACTGCGCAGGCACAGGGGGGCAGAGCATACATGGAGGACACTACGCAGGCTCAGGGGTGCAGAGCGGACACGAAGGACACTGCGCAGGCTCAGGGGGGCAGAGCAGACATGAAGGACACTGCGCAGGCTCAGGGGGGCAGAGCAGACATGAAGGACACTGCGCAGGCTCAGGGGGGCAGAGCAGACATGAAGGACACTGCGCAGGCTAAGGGGGGCACAGTGGACATTGAGGACACTGAGCAGGCTCACAGGTGCAGAGGGAACACGAAGGACACTGCGCAGGCTCAGGGGGGCAGAGCGGACATGGAGGACACTGCACAGGCTCAGGGGGGCAGAGTGGACATGGAGGACACAGCCAGCCCGGAGTTTTGTATACTTGGCGCTAACAGCTGCTTGAGTCCTGTGTCACCGCTATCTTACTGGGCAAAGTGTCTGGATGAAGCTGGGGGCCACACCGGGTTACTGCACATTGTCCGGGAAGATAAGCTTGTCAAAACAAACACGACGCACAATTGTCACCATGTGCATGGACACATACATATATCATCACACATGCACCAATTACGGATACACACATCACATGTCACCACTTACATACATCACCATGGGCACGGACACACGCATGCACATACATCAAAACATACACAGATGCGCACACACCGCAGTTAAGGACCTAAGGCTGCATTAATCACACAGAATGAAGTATACTAATCCCTCTCCTGTTTCTGCCTGTCTGACCCCTCTAGCTGGGTTTCACCCCATCTACACCAACTTCCCACACACAAACACCCCCATACACACAGACACCCATATACACCCCACATACTCACACCTATATACACACACAGACATCTATATACACCCCACATACACACACCCCCATAAACACACTCATACACCCCACAAACACATGCACACAGACACCCATATACACCCCATACACACACCCCACATACACACACACACCACACATACACACACATGCAGGCACCCATATACACCCCACATGCACACCCCCATATACACATATATACAGCTCCATTTACACATACAGACACCTATATACCACTCCCATATATACACACACCCCTATAAATACACACACACACACATACACATCCCCATATACACATACCCTACATACACATACAGACATCTATATACACCCCACATACACACCTCACATACACACACACACACACACACACACACACATATATACACACCACAAACACATACACAGACACCCATATACCCCCACATGCACTCACAGACATCCATATGCACCTCACACACACACAGACACCCATATACACCTCACATACCCCCCCATGCATAAACACATGCACTCCCCCATGTACACACACATATCCCCATACATACTCCCATATACACACACAAACACACACCTAAGCAGCAGGGAGAGTTAACTTTGCTGTTACTCACAGCTCTGTATGACGTTTCCCCTGTGGAGCAGCATCTCCTCAGCGTGCTGCACAGTCTGCTCACTGCTTCCTGCTCTCCAGTTATTGATGCAGAGCACAGCACACTGTAACCTACAGTGACGGCTTGTGCACCAATCAGAGAGCAGGTAGCAGACATTGCAGGCTCTAGTGATTGTTTCCTGCTGTCTGATTGGTAGATTAGCAATCACTAGAGCATGCAATGAATCAAGCAGACAGTGCAGGATCCCGGGACTGGTGAGCAGAGGGTGAACTCCGCCCACAAAAACAAGATTCGGCGCTGATTATGGCCACACAGAGAGAGCCCTGTGCGCGCTGCAGTTGCCCTTGTCAGAAAGGACGTGCGCGCACACAGGGACTCTGAGGTGAAATTTAAAGGGCCAGCAGCCCATTGTGCAGTTAGGGGGGCGGCCCATAGGGAATTGTCCCGCCCCTTCCTATGGCCAGTCCGGGCCTGCCTCTTGGGACCCTGATCGAATGCACAGGCTGCACCAATTATATGTTTGCCTCTTTACATGCGCTTAGGCTGGGGTCACAGTTGCATTTTTCACAAGCGTTTTTGGAGACCTGCGTTTTCAAAAACGCATGTAAAAAACGCACCCATAGGCCCTAATGTTAAAAAAGGAATGCCCTAATAGCAAAAACGCATGTGTGACTGTACAATGCGTTTTTGGTGCATTTCCAAAAACGCATGCGTTTTTTAATATGGGGCCTTATGGGAAACGCATGCAAAAACGCATGTACAATTAGTGCCATTCAAAAATGCATGCATTTTCCATAGGAGCCCATGTTAAAAAAACGCAAGCGTTTTTTTTAACATGGGCTCCTATGGAAAACGCATGCGTTTTTGAATGGCACTAAAAGGTACTAATTGTACATGCGTTTTTGCATGCGTTTTCCATAGGGGCCCATGTTATAAAAACGAATGCGTTTCCTTCAAAACGCACCAAAAAATAGTACATGCACTATTTTTTGGTGCAGATTTAAAAATGCAGCCAAAAACGCAGGGAGCCATCAAACACCTTAAAAAACTCATGCTGACATGAAAAAAGCATGAGTTTTGTAAAATCACTAAAAAAAACTCATGTCAACTGTGACCCCAGCCTTATATAATCTTGTTCAGTCAGGACTCTTTCACTGGTGCTAGTCTGTCAGGCAGGGCCGGACTGGGACCAAAAAGCAGCGCTGGAAAACAGGCCACACCAGCCCACACACTATATAACCCATCAGCCCCGACCCGTAAATTTTGCTTTTACGTTGTCATGAACCTCACCACTTTCTTAAAAGAGTTATTTGAAGAGCCACATGTGAATGGTGCAGCAAAAGGAATAATCAACCACAGCTCCATTTACATGGTGCTCTTCAAAGCTCCATTTCTCAGGATTGTGGGGTTGCAGTGGTCAGCCACATACACACACAGCCAGCCACACACACAGCCTCAGACAGCCACACAGCCTCAGCCAACCACACAAAGACATACAGCCAGCCACACACAGCCAGTCACATGGACAGCCACACACACACAGCCAGCCACCCACATACAGCCACACACATACAGCCAACCACATGGACAGCCACCAGCCACAGCCAGCCACACACAGACGCAGCCAGCCACATAGACAGCCACACACAGCCAAAGCCAGCCACACAACCAGCCACAGACGCAGCCAGCCACAGCCAGCCACACACACACAGCTACAGCCAGCCACACACAGACACACAGCCAGCCACATAGACAGCCACACACAGCCAGCCACACACATACAGCCATATAGACAGCCACCAGCCACAGCCATCCACACACACAGCCAGTCACACATACAGCCACAGCCAGCCACAAACAGCCAGCCACAAACAGCTAGCCACAGACAGCCACACAGCCACAGCCAGCTGCACAAACAGCCAGCCACATAGACAGCCACAGCCAGCCACACACAGCCTGCCACATAGCCACACAGCCACAGCCAGCCACACACAGCCAGTCACACACAGCTAGCCACATAGACAGCCACCGCCAGCCACACACAGAGCAACAGCCAGCCACACAGACACACAGCCACACACACGCAGCCTGCCACACACACAGCCAAAGACAGCCACACACAGCCACAGAGCCAACCATACATCCAGCCAGCCACACACAGCTACACAGACACACACATACAGCCACAGCCATAAACAGCCACACACACAGCAAAAACAAGCCACAGACAGCCACACACAAACAGCCATCCACAGACAGCCACATACAACCACAGAGAAAGCAACATAGACAGCCATAGCCAGCCACACACAAACACACTGCAAACCACACAGCCAGCCACACACATACAGCCACAGCCAGCCAGCCACACAGACACAGCCAACCAACCACACACACAGAGCCACAGCCAGCCACACAAACAGCAACAACCAGCCACCAAGCCCCAGCCACGCAGCCTCAGCCACACACAGACATATAGTCAGCCACACACAGCCACGCAGCCCCAGCCACACACAGACATACAGTCAGCCAGCCACAGCCATGCAGCCCCAGCCACACACAGACACACAGTCAGCCACACACAGCCAGCCACGCAGCCCCAGCCACACAGCCCCAGTCACACACAAACAAGTGTCTCAGATGATAGTGAAAGTGCCTTAGATGATAGAGAAAGCGCCTCAGATGATAGTGAATGTGCCTTAGATGATAGAGAAAGCGCCTCAGATGATAGTGAAAGTGCCTCATATGATAGTGAAGGTGCCTCAGAATCTGCGGCACTTTCACTAATATCATCTGAGGCTCAGATGACAGTGAAAGTGCCTCAGATGATAGAGAAAGTGCCTCTGACTGACAGTGAAAGTGCCTCAGAATCTGAAGCACATTCACTATCACTATCGTCTGAGGCACATTCACTATCATCTGAGGCACATTCACTATCATCTGAGGCACATTCACTATCATCTGAAGCATTTGCACTATCATCTGAGGCTTAGATGATAGTGAATGTGCCTCAGATGATAGTGAATGTGCCTCAGATGATAAAGTGCCTCATATGATAGTGAATGTGCCTCAGATGATGGAGAAAGTGCCTCAGATAATAGTGAATGTGCCTCAGATAATAGTGAATGTGCCTCAGATAATAGAGAAAGTGCCTCAGATGATAGAGAAAGTGCCTCAGATGACAGAGAATGTGCCTCAGATGATAGAGAAAAGTGCCTCAGATGATAGAGAAAGTGCCTCAGATGATGGAGAAAGTGCCTCAGATGATAGTGAATGTGTCTCAGATGATGGAGAAAGTGCCTCAGATGATAGTGAATGTGTCTCAGATGATGGAGAAAGTGCCTCAGATGATAGTGAATGTGTCTCAGATGATGGAGAAAGTGCCTCATATGATAGAGAATGTGTCTCAGATGATGGAGAAAGTGCCTCAGATGATGGAGAAAGTGCCTCAGATGATAGTGAATGTGTCTCAGATGATGGAGAAAGTGCCTCAGATGATAGTAAATGTGTCTCAGATGATGGAGAAAGTGCCTCAGATGATAGTGAATGTGCCTCAGATGATGGAGAAAGTGCCTCAGATGATAGTGAATGTGTCTCAGATGATGGAGAAAGTGCCTCAGATGATAGTGAATGTGTCTCAGATGATGGAGAAAGTGCCTCAGATGATAGTGAATGTGTCTCAGATGATGGAGAAAGTGCCTCAGATGATAGTGAATGTGTCTCAGATGATGGAGAAAGTGCCTCAGATGATAGTGAATGTGTCTCAGATGATGGAGAAAGTGCCTCAGATGATAGTGAATGTGTCTCAGATGATGGAGAAAGTGCCTCAGATGATAGTGAATGTGTCTCAGATGATGGAGAAAGTGCCTCAGAATCTGAGGCACATTCACTATCACCTGAAGCATTTGCACTATCATCTGAGGCTTAGATGACATTAGTGAAAGTGCCTCAGACAGTGAAAAATGCCTTGCCTTGTGCCTCCCTCGGCTTGCTGTCCCGCACTGGCAGCTGACAGGTCACAGGAGCCTGGAGGAGCGAGGAGGAGACTGTCCGCTGCCGGCCCGGCCGCCACTGCCTTGTTCAGGTCAGCTCCCACCACCTTCTAATGGCCAGCGTTGTTATGGCGTTTCTCCACCCTCAAAGAACGTGCTGTCGCTGTGTGATTTCGTCACACAGCACAGCACTGAAGGATATTGTGTGGTCCGCCCTCAGCCGCTGATTGGTGTGAGTCTCAGTGCGACTTCACTGTGCGACACTGCAACTGGCTCACTCTCATTATGATGCATAATACCGGCGGGTGGCGCGGCGGCATTGCCGGCAACTTGGCGGCCGGCCCCGCTCCCTGCTATGCCGGCGGCCGGCCGCAAAATCATTTATACAGCCAGACCGGCTGCGGCGGTAGGAGCGGCCCCCGCACCCCGCCACCGGCCGGCCCATAGGGAGAAGTCCCGGTCCTCCCGCCTGTCAGTCCGGGCCTGCTGTCAGGGTTGTGAACGAGTGTCTTGCCACGCTGCAGGATGCGTGGATCACCTTCTTTGTCAGTGTAAAACTGTGCGAAGGTACATCATGTGTTGGCGAAAGTGGTGATACTGTTTACCGTGACCCTGATGCATTAGAGACGTCAGGGCAAGGCTGCGAGGTGCGATTCATCACAAGGTTTTCCTTCACTTTGGAAAGGATTCTGCAGTCATTCATTAGTGCTCTGTTCCATGGTTGTCCAGGCTCTTTTGAGCTTACAAGCTCTGTTTTTGCAGAATGTACCAAATTGTTGATTTGACCATTCCTAACATTTCTGCTATCTCTCTGATTGAATTCTTCTTTTTTCAGCCTAATGATGATCTGATAGGTTTGTGCTCCTTTTGTTTATAGAAAGCTGCGTTTGTGTTGCTGACAAACGCAGCCCAAAAAAATAAGCACAGTGGGCACATAGTCTATGGGTAGGTTCCCACAATGCTTTTTACCTCTGTCTAGGTGCAGTGTCCCTGCCTCCTGTGCGAAAGCCGCTGGTCTTCGTGGATGAATGCAGTGACCTGTGCCCACGGTCAGGGTTCTGGGTGCTGCAGCTGAAACGCTGCATTCATGCGCTGAGATTGCAGCTGACTCCGCAGCAATAAATTAACATGATGCATCTGGGGCAGTTGCCCCACATGTCAGTTTATGCTTCGGAGAAAACAGGCACAGTGGGCACGGGATTTCTACCAATCAAACTAATTGTGCTTGTACAGTACAATGCAGTGATTTAGATGCAGCAATAACACTCTGTTTCCAAACTGTTGCAACCACTGATAGTGAGCACGAGGCCTAATAATTATATCCTTTAAATTGCAACTATTAGTGACTCACCGTAGCCGGGGCGTACACGTAGCGGGCGTTGCTTCTCCTCCTGTCACGGAACCGCGCCTGCGGTAGTGTAGGCCCGGTGGTCCAGATCAATAGGGGAATGGCGGAACAGTGGGGGGTGATTTGTCTTCGTGACGCCACCTGCGGGTGTTCTGGTAACTTTACCAGCGCTGTTCGGGTCTCCGGGGGATGTTATACAGCGAGATGGAACGCTCCCCACAGGATGAGCGGGAATCCCCGGAGCCGGGAGCTGCGCAAGATGTTGTGAGGCAGCTGCGGGATGCTGCGCGCTGAATCCAGGAGTAATGTACAAGCACACAAAGTCTCTTTTAGGTACCTTTACTGGTTGGTGATCAGGTACACTCGGACCGGGATAGTGAAGTTGGCACTTCTGGAGTTTCACAGCAAGCAGTGTTAGGCTTCCTTTCTCTAGTTCTGGTGCTAAGGTCGGGTGGATGTGGAATCCCTCCGGACCGGGCAGTTTGTTCAATAGAACGGATTTCACCTGGTTGTCAGCACTGAGGGCACTGTAAAAGGGTGATGATAATTCTACCTTCTTCCCTGGGCTCTCGTTGGTAGGTGCGACAGGTGAACAGGGGGCTAGACTCCCTGTGAAGGGTGCTGGTTCTCTGCGGTGGCTTTGTAGCTTCCACAGCTTCGGTTCCAGTAACCGGTTATTAAGGGAGAGAGTTGTAATCACTCTGGTGTCCCTGAGAGGTGATCTCCTTCTTCCTCTTGTCCCAATTGCAGGGACCTCCACTTGCTAACAGGCTGGTTGGGCCTAGTGTGTTCCTCATAGGGTGGAGGTTTCACACAGGCTGGCAGCTCTTGTAGCGTCTACCACACTCTGGTGTTTCTCCCTTCAAGACTCTATTTATAGGGGAAACTGGCTCAAAGTCACCAGTGGAGCTCCCCCTAGAGGCTCGGGGTGAAACCAGGTGTTCTCAGGTGTTGTTGTTGTGTTTGGTGTTTGTGGGTTTTGCTGTGCTGTTACTTACTCCATTTGTGCTCTAAGGATTTCTGTGGTGCCCAACAGGTGCCAGGGTGAGACATTAGCAAAAGTCTAACACTAGTTAAAGGGAACCTGTTACCCCCTTTGGGCATTTTAAACGGTGCCCACCAGCTTACGCATTAAGTAAATGTGGTTCTTGTAACCCCTCTGTGTGCCCAGACGTGCCCCACATACCTCAGAAAATAACTTTTATTGTATCAAGCGCTGGCCTCCAATTGATTCTGGGAGGTAGCTATTTAGTCCAGGTGGATAATGTCATTGACGCCCCCCGGCTGCAAAACCCACCATGCATTTTTTTAAATTCCCACCCCTCCTGTGATCAGCGTCCGCGCTCCATTGAACATAGTGCCGATGTCTCGTGAGACTTTACAAATCTCGCGAGATGTCGACACTATGCACGGTCACCCGATCCACTGCCCAGGTGCGAGTGTGACTGTCACTCAAGCGCCGATCACAGGAGGGTGGGAATTTTAAAAAATGCAGGGCGGGTTTTGCAGCCGGGGGGCGGCGAGGACTTTATCCACCTGGACTAAATAGCAGCCTCCCGGTCTCAATAGGAGGCCAGCACTGGACACAATAAAAGGTATTTTCTAAGGTATGTGGGGCATGTATGGGCACATAGAGGGGTTACAAGAACCCCATTTACATAATGTGCAAGCTGGTGGGCACAGTTTAAAATGCCCAAAGGAGGTGACAGGTTCCCTTAAAACCCTTACTGTTCTTGAGTTTTTCCTTTTGTCAGCTCTGCACAGTCATTATTGGAACGTCTCCTCCTCTTTTCCCATGTCATCATTAGGTAATGCTGCCAGCAAAATAGGGTCATGCCTGCCAACTCCAAGTCAACAGTGATAATGATAGGTCAACAGTCTGCTAGTGATACAGCTGTGTGATCCAATCTGCCCTTATAGACAGAGACCTGGAGATGTGAGGTGAGATTAGCACACCTGATGCTACATGCACTCTATATGACTGCATTCAAATATGCGGAACGTTCAGATTCTTACTCTTTTCCTGTTGATGAAATGCACAATTTCTAAACAATGTTTTCTGTGATTATCATAAGAAACATTTCACGGTGAATATCATGGCATGTAAAACAGATCAGCCCTAATTCAGATATCCATATTTTGGGTATGAGGGCTATCCAGGGTTTGTGCTAGTGAATGGAGCTGTTTACATGGATGTGATTTTTCACAAACCATGCATTCCATTCAAACTCACATTGAAATGTCTGAGTTTCTAATTAAAATTCAGCATTGCAAGTCTATGTGGCAACTGAAAAAAATCATACATGTCATCCAAATGTGGTCCACATTTCATAAACTATCACATAGGAGAAACTTTTTTTCACATATGAGAAAAACTGAAAATCGGCCCAAACTCTAACTAAATCACTGACTAACTTAGGGGCAGCACGGTGGCTCAAGTGGTTAGCACTGTAGCCTTTGCAGCACTGGGGCCTTGAGGTCCTGGGTTCAATTCCCACCAAGGACACTAAGGACAACATCTGCAAGGAGTTTGTATGTTCTCCCCATATTTGCGTGGATTTCCTCCAGGCACTCCAGTTTCCTCCCACATTATAAAGACATACTAATAGGATGTTTAGATTGTGAGCTCCAAGAGAGATAGCATTACTCATATATGTAAAGTGCTAAATGAATAAATTATTATTATTATTGTAACTTAGGCTGCTTTCACATCAGCGGTTTTTGCCGATCGTGGCAGATGCGGTGAAAAAAACCGCATCTGCCGCGATTACCGCATAACCGCTGTACTTGCAGCACAGTTGCGACAAGCCCCATACAATGTCTATGCGGGCTTGCGCGTTTTTTTTGCGGCCGCACCTGCCGCAAGTGCCGATACCGCACTTGCCGCACCTGCCGCACACTTACCGCAAGCCCCATAGACATTGCATGGGGCTTGCCGTAACTGTGCTGCAAGTGCAGCGGTTATGCGGTAATCGTGGCAGATGCGTTTTTTTCACCGCATATGCCGCGATCGGCGAAAACCGCTGATGTGAAAGTACCCTTAGTCCGCTTTTCTTGTACATCAATAAAACTGACGTCTTAATAAGGCCTGAAGGTACCGTCACACGCAGCAATTTTGCTAGCAATTTCACTGGCAATTTGCTGGTTGCAGTGAAATCATGGACACATTGTTCTATTTTGTTGCTGTGTACAAATGGAACAATGTGTCCATAATTTCACTGCAACCAGCAAATTGCCAGTGAAATTATTAGCAAAATTGCCACGTGTAACGGTACCTTACCAGATTCTTGCAGCATTCTATTCATGGAAACATATATTTTTTTGCCCTCATTTTCTCTTTCTGT
Source organism: Allobates femoralis (assembly GCA_033576535.1). Lineage (NCBI taxonomy): Eukaryota > Metazoa > Chordata > Amphibia > Anura > Aromobatidae > Allobates > Allobates femoralis. The sequence continues at coordinate 474,072,607 of JARQOC010000005.1, forward strand.
ATCATAATTTAAGAGACAATTTCAGTGATGGTGCAAGATGAAATACTGAGGATATTATCTCTTGGATGAAACCATATACTACATTATACCAGCATATTCTTTATATATTGAAATAAGGAAATTAAGTTTTACTTTTCAATAACACACACCCTATCTAAATAGGTCTACAATGTAAAGATAGGGTGGATTGGGTGTTCCCAAATTTTATAAACACTATTACACATTAGAATTTGATTTCCAACATGCTATAGGAAATATATGATGTCCAAAAATTTGTTGCCACAGTCTTTGCCATAGTGCATATTTCAGTCTTAGCTATTGGAAGAACTAATGTTTGGCTGTTAACTATCACTCCCTACTCCTCCATAGGCAGGAACCTAAACGAACTGCTGCTACAATGACCCCACCAATCAACAAGATCAGACAATTAAATTCTATTCTCCCAATCCTTATCCTATTATATAATCGCCTTATCGTGTCTGTCTCTCTGTAACGGAAATCCCCCGTCGTTGATTGGTTGTGCCTGCCGCCAACGACCAATCAGCGACACAGGATTTCCGTTACAGAGAAACAGCGACAGGCGCAGTTCGTGGCCGTCATCCCCCTGCCTGTGCCGCTCTGTCCTCCCCCACCCAGCCGCTTCGTCCTCCATCCTCCATCCTCCTCCACCCACCGCTCCGTCCTCCTCCCCCTCGCCGCTCCGTCCACCTTCCCCGCCGCTCCATCCTCCCCCCGCCGCTCCATCCTCCTCCCCCCGTCCATCCTCCCACCTTCCCGCTCCATCCTTCCCACTTCCCGCTCCATCCTCTCCCCTCCTCGCCGCTGTCTTCTCACCCACACCCAGTGGTCCCATTGCCGGTGAATAGCTGCAGGAAGAGAATCAGCGGGTCATGTGACAGGATCTGTGTGATGTCACATCATCCTGCCCTGTCACATTACCCACTGATTCTCTTCCTCCAGCTATTCACGAGCAATGGGACCACTGGGTGTGGTTGAGAATAGAGCGGCAAGGAGGGGGAATGGGCATGTGTGTGTGTGTGTGTGTATATGTATGAGTGTATGTGTGTGTACATGTGTGTGGCTGTATACATGTGTGTGTATATATTTGTGTGTGTTTGTATACATGTGTGTGTGTCTACATGTGTGCATATACCTGTGTGTACATGTGTGTCTGTCTAATGTGTGTGTATGTATATATGTGTGTGTACATGTGTGTCTGTATACATGTATATGTGTGTTAACGTGTGTATATCTATGACAGTGTATGTGTGTACATACTGTATGTGTGTCTGTATACATGTGTGCATATACCTGTGTGTACATGTCTGTATACATGTGTACGTATACCTGTGTGTGTACATGTGTGTGTGTCTGTGTACATATGTGTATACCTGTGTGTATCTGTATACATGTGTGTGTATATGTGTGTCTGTATACATATGTGTGACTATATACAAGTGTGTGTCTGTATACATATCTGTGTGTATGTGTATACATGTGTGTGTTTGTTTGTCCTGTGTGTGTCTGTATGCATGTGTGTATACTTGTGTACATGTGTGTGTATACGTGTATGTCTATTACGTGATCTGCAATGTGACATCATACACATACACACATGTACATACACCCGCAGAACCTCCAAACAGAGAACAAAACAGCCCTGTCTCACACCACAAACTCGATTCCTCCAGCGATGCTCCAGGAGTGCTGAACGTCTATGGAGGAAAACTCGCTCACCAGGAGACTTTATCCACTATAAATTCATGCTAAAAACCTACAACTCTGCCCTTCACCTTGCCAAACAGACCTACTTCACCACCCTGGTCATCTCACTATCCAACAATCCAAAAAAACTCTTTGACACCTTTCACTCTCTCCTCAGTCCTAAAGTGCAGGCCCCCATCACTGACCTCTGTGCTGATGACCTGGCTTCCTACTTCATGGAGAAAATAGACAACATCCGCCAGGAAATCAGCTCTGTCTATCACCCCACCCGCTCTCTACGTTCCTCAAATGACCTTCGACTAACATCTTCACTAATCCGATCCTCCCACTCCCGGCTCCAAGACTTTTCCAGAGCTGCACCAAACCTCTGGAATGCTTTACCCAAAGAAATCAGGACTATCCACAACTTGCATGGCTTCAGACGATCCCTAAAAACGCATCTTTTTAAGGCGGCCTATCATACTCCCTAATAGAAGTCCATTGTACTGTAGACAGTGAATGGGCTATCCTCTGGACATTACTCTTCTACAAACTCCACCAAACCATAAAGGTCTACACAGACTGTCTGATGACCATCCATGTAAGCTTAGTTATATGCCCCATTTCCTCAAGATGCCTGGACCATCAGTGCAATAAGCCCCGGCACCTTGTGCAACCCCTATCCCGTTGTAGATTGTAAGCTCTTTTGAGCAGGGTCACCTTCATTTCTTGCTTTATTTATTGTATTTTTTTTCCACATTGATTCTATGCCTATTGTTTTGTATCCAATTATTGTACTTTATTTGTTCTCTACTGTAATTACTTACTGTATTTTCTGTACTCTAACCCTACATTGTAAAGCGCTGCAGAATATGTTGGCGCTATATAAATAAAGCTTTATTATTATTATTATTATTATTAAATACATATATACACACACGTGGCAAGTCACGTTATACACATATACATAGACACGCGGCGGCTCATGTCATCTACTCTATAATCATCTAATTCTATCTGTCTCTTTGTATTGGAAATTCCGCGACGCTGATTGGTCGCGCCCGGCCATGACCAATCAGTGACAGGCGCAATCCAGCCACGAATTGGCGTGGGATTTGTCCATGTATGCCACCGCTATCATCAGCGCTGATCTCCCAATGGTAGCCGCGCGTCATCTCCTGCCGCACGCAGGTCAGCGGCGACACAGCCGGGAAATGACCGGCTTTAGCCAGTCATCTCCTGGCTGCTCGCAGCAGAAGTACCCCTACTGGCGCTAGCGATCGCACTCAGTGTGACACGCAGCAGTGACCAGGCCTCCGCTGTGAGGTCGCTGATGCTGTCACAGACGTCAGTGGCAACGCAGCCAGGAGATGACTGGCGCTAGCTGGTCATCACCCGGCTGCTCGCAGCGCAAGTACCCCGACTGGCGTTAGCAATCTTGCTCAGTGTGACATGCAGCAGTAACCAGGCCCCGCTGTGAGATCAATACTATGCCCAAGAGTGACAGGGTCCCAACGACCGTCATACCGTTGCTGCATCACTGGTGAGATATGACTGTTTGACATCTCACCAGCGACCACGATCCCTACCGGGTCGTATCGGTTGTTGGGATCGCTGGAGCGTCGCCAAGTGTGATGGTACCTTACTGATCGATGGTGAGGTGTCACACGTGCAGATATATTGAACGAAGCCGCGTCGCTGATTGGGGAAAATCCTGTGTATTCATTGCATTATTTTTAAATATTCATAAATAAACTACATACATATTCTAGAATACCCTATGCGTTAGAATCGGGCCACATTCTAGTGTTCCCGGATAAAACTCCATGCCAACACACACATTAGAGAGTTAGTTGATGCACTCGGAAATGGCAAGTTTCCACCAATTTTGTGTTATTATGATATAATAATTTATTTAAAAGAGCTTTCTCCTAAACACAAACTCTGTCCCCATGCCATGTTAGGATAGGTCATAAAGTTTTGTCAGATTTGGCCACTCCAAACATTACATAGACCTGAATATAGATAAATGGCTGGTATGTAATGCTATATTGCCAGTACATCAGTTGTAGGGGAAATGAGTGACAAGATACTGTTTACCCATCTATGACAGCTGATTGTGGGGTGTTAGTGAAGCCAGGGCCAGTTACAAATAAATAAGGGGCTATCCTGGTAATCCTTTAAAGAGATATGTCTTCTTTACATGTTCTTTTAATGTCTTTCTTCTCTTTACAGTCTCTCAAAAGTTGCAGTAATCAAACAAAGTAATTCTAGGTAAACTTTGAAATGAAACATGTCCTGAATAGGTGACTGCAGGAGTTAGCCCTTGTTTGCTCCCTTCTTTCCCAGGTGAACAGCGCCGTACAGTCAATCAAAGGACACAGCAAGTGTATACATGCACATATCTAAGGTTTTCTTTTGAAAAACACCTTCTGCAGCTGCACACGTGAAAATTCAGACCTGCCCTTTTTCTTAAAAAAGAATCTAAGGGGAACGAAACAATTTAAAAGTTCATGAACTTCTCTGTGAGCCAGAAATAGTGCATTTTTAACTTTTATCTTTTAAGGAGCTTTTCCCCCGACATGAAAAAGCGAAAAATTGTTCTGTACTGTAGGTCTTCGGGTTGTCCAAATATGGCCTTGTTCACACATACCATCCGTTTTTGCCTTAAATCTGTTTTTGGGAACATTTTGGACATTTCTTCTTCAAAGTCCAAAAACGCATATGCGTTAACGCATGTGTGTTCGTTTTTTAAATAAAACACTAGCGTTTTTATGCAGCAGCCCAAAAACGCTGCCAGCTATATTTTTGGGGCCCTATCGGAATTGCATGCGTTAACGCATGGCACATATAGGCACCTGTGTTAACGCATCCGTTAACACATATGCGTGTCTCATGAAACACATGTTTTTCTAAGGGCTTAAAAAATGGATTTGTATGTGTGAACAAGGCCTATGCTATGATTTTAAGCATTCTGTTTGGTTGTTTCTTGACTACATTTTCTTTCCTTTGTTTTTAAAAGGAAAGTCAATATGGTCACAATTGCTGCTCCCACAGGATTTCCCATCCAGCTTTCACAATGCAAATGTGTGAATCAGTGTGGGGGCAAGTATGAAATTAATAATTTGGGCATCAGACTGAGATGATTCCAGGTACCACAATAAGGCCTTGTTCACACATACGAATCCATTTTTTGAGGCCTTAGAGAAACGGATGTGTTTTTCTAAGGGTGCCAATAGTGTCCCCTGAGGTCCTGGACGTTTTTGGCATATTTTGGGACTTAGGCTAGGGTCACATTTCCGTTTTTTTTTGTAAAATCCTGATCCGGTTTTGAGCTTTCAAAAAGCTCAAAACCGGACCAGGAAACGCTCCCCATAGGAGCCTATGCAAAACACCGGATGGCTTCACAAGCCATCCGGTGGCCGGATCCGGCACTGCTGCCTGCGTTTAAAATCATGCAGGCAGCAGTTTTCGCAGCGTTTCCAGGGACCGCACTGCGGTCACCGGATGGCTCAGGATGTGTAATCCTGAGCCATCCGGTAACTGCAGTGTTTGCGTTTCCCGGCTCAGCAAACCTAGTAAAGAGTTAAATAGCTGACCTAAATGACTGTTAGAGGTCTGTAGGGGGGCTTAGACCCCCCTACAGACCGGCCGCCCACTTCTATAGTGTTCTTCAACAATTTCTTACTGTGCACGGGCGAGGAGCCCGTGCATGTCAGCCAAAGTTGCCCCTACCCCCCCGTATCACTATAGAGGGGTGCATACACCCTTCCCTTCACTCTGCCTCCGGAACATGTAAATATATTCTTACATGACAATTGTGACACTTATTGGTGTACATCACATAATGAAAGCATAATTGTAATAGAGGGGTGTATGCACCCCTCTATAGTGATACGGGGGGGTAGGGGCAACTTTGGCTGACATGCACGGGCTCCTCGCCCGTGCACAGTAAGAAATTGTTGAAGAACACTATAGAAGTGGGCGGCCGGTCTGTAGGGGGGTCTAAGCCCCCCTACAGACCTCTAACAGTCATTTAGGTCAGCTATTTAACTCTTTACTAGGTTTGCTGAGCCGGGAAACGCAAACTCTGCAGTTACCGGATGGCTCAGGATTACACATCCTGAGCCATCCGGTGACCGCAGTCCGGTATTCAGCACACATTTTTGTAAAAAAATGTGTGTGCTCGGCATTGCGTTCACCGCATCCGGATCCGGATGCGGTGAATGCAATTTATGTTTTCAATGTGACCCTACCCTTAGTAATTTTTTCATGAAAAACGCATATGCATTTACGCATGCGTTAACTCAGGTGCTTATATGTGCCATGCACTAATGCATGTGTTTCCCATAGGGCCCCATGTTAAAAAAACGCATGCGTGTTTTGAAAGCACCCCCAATAACACATCTAGCAGCGTTTTTGGGCTGCTGCATAAAAACACATGTGTTTTTTTAAAAAACGCACACACATGCGTTAACGCATATTCGTTTTTGGACTTTGAAAAAATAATGTCCAAAATGTTCCCAAAAACGATTTTAAGGCAAAAACGGATGGTATGTGTGAACAATGGCTAAGAGGTATTGTCATCAAAAATACTAGTAGCATATGCAAAGTACTGTATATGACCTAAATGCATGACAAGTTCTGGTTCCATTTTTGAGACTTTCACCTACTGACAGAATGGTTTTTTTCCTGAATTTGCTTTCACACTGTGCATGTGGCTCTTGCTTATATACAGTATGTGTCACTGAATCGACCCAGAATTTTGTTATTCCTTTAGGCACATTCATGCATTGACATTTCTCGACATTATATGCTCCTTTATTGAGTGCCACAGAAGGTTTAGGAGAACCCCATTCAATATTGAGATCCCAAGGATGGCTACACAGTGGACCATTAATACTTACCCAACCCTGTTCCGGAGTTACAATTTTCTTTGCATATCATTTATTTATTTTAACCAAGTATTTCATGACAGTAGTGGTTGGTAATAGGCCCATGACATTTAATGACTAAGGGCTCAGATCACTCTCATTATCCATATGCACACTTTATATTTACTCAGTATTTTTCATTAATATTTCTAAGGGAAAAACAGAAATGGAACTTAGGCTAGGGTCACACTTGGGAGCCTGCATCCAGTAACTGGATGCATTACTGGATCCAGTTTTTCCCTTTGTCTGTTTGGAGGCATTTTTACCAGATCAGGTACCTTATCAGGTACCTGATGGTACCTATATGTACTATCGGGTACTGGATCAGGTTCCCATAGGGTCCCATGTTAAAAAACTGATCAGGTTTTGCTAAAAGGCCAAAAAATGTTGCAGACCCTATTAAAACCTGACTTCTCAAAAACTGGATCCAGTAGACAGATTGCACTTTGGCAAACAATTGTTAACATTGGAGTCTATGGGTCAGGTACATGATCAGGTTTTCTGGATGAAAAACTGAATCCAGTAACTGAATTGCAAACGCAAGTGTGACCCTAGCCATACAGAGAGAAAACTATATGTAAAGCTTGACCAAGGCTAGGGTCACATTTAAAACAAGAATTGCATTCACCGCATCCAGATCCGGATGCTGTGAACGCAATGCCGGGCACACACATTTTTTTACAAAAATGTGTGCTGAATACCGGACTGCAGTAACCGGATGGCTCAGGATGTGTAATCCTGAGCCATCCGGCAACTGCATAGTTTGCTGATCATAAGCAAACTGTCCTATGCCTATTAAAGAGTTAAATTCACTAACTAAAGTAATGTTTGAGGTCTGTAGGGGGGGCTTAGACCCCCCTACAGACCGGCCGCCCACTCTGGTGGGCTTCTACTATAATTTCTCCCATGGCACGGGCTCCTCCGAGCTCCGTGCAAGTCCCCAAAACTCCCGCCCCCCCGTATTACTATACAGGGGTGCCTGCACCCCTCTTGTATAGTGATTCCTGTATGTGCCCTTAACGAATGAATACAGTATACATGTAAGCTCATACTTACATGTTCTCGTAGGCTGTGTTATTGTAATTCCATGGGCGGGGCTGTTTGCTGCAGCCTCTGCCCCCTCATTCATTATGGCCGCCCCTCCGGCCTTCATCCAGTGTTGTGAGGGCGGCCGCGTCAAGAAAGGGGCGGGGATAACAGCGGGACACCGTTAGCCCCGCCCCTTTCATGACGCGGCCGCCCTCACAACACTGGATGAAGGCCGGAGGGGCGGCCATAATGAATGAGGGGGCGGAGGCTGCAGCAAACAGCCCCGCCCATGGAATTACAATAACACAGCGTACGAGAACATGTAAGTATGAGCTTACATGTATACTGTATTCATTCGTTAAGGGCACATACAGGAATCACTATACAAGAGGGGTGCAGGCACCCCTGTATAGTAATACGGGGGGGCGGGAGTTTTGGGGACTTGCATGGAGCTCGGAGGAGCCCGTGCCATGGGGGAAATTATAGTAGAAGCCCACCAGAGTGGGCGGCCGGTCTGTAGGGGGGTCTAAGCCCCCCCTACAGACCTCAAACATTACTTTAGTTAGTGAATTTAACTCTTTAATAGGCATAGGACAGTTTGCTTATCCCGGCAATAGCTCAGAGAACCGCTGCGAAAACTGCTGCCTGCATGATTTTTAACGCAGGCAGCAGTGCCGGACACGGCCACCGGATGGCTTGTGAAGCCATCCGGTGTTTTGCATTGGCTCCTATGAGGAGCGTTTCTTGGTCCGGTTTTGAGCTTTTTGAAAGCTCAAAACCGGATCAGGATTCTACAAAAAAAACCGTAGATGTGACCCTGGCCCAACACTTTTGTGTTGTGGAGCCATTCCTAGTTTTGGCTAAGGCTAGGGTCACACTTTGAAGTGCAATTGCGGTTTGGATATGTATTTTTTTTTTATAGTTTACTTTTTCAAGGGGGTTATTTGAACTTTTCATTTTTTTTTAAAAACTTTTTTTAACGCTTACTTTTTTATTTGCTACCTTAGGGTACCTTTACACACAGAGATAAATTGCTTGCAACTCACTGGTTGCAGTGAAATCATGGAGACATTGTTCCATTTGTACACAGCAAACAATGTGTCCATGATTTCACTGCAACCAGTTAGTTGCCAGTAAAAATTCTAGAAAAGTTGCCACGTGTAAAGGTACCCTTAAGGTACCTTTACACTCCACCACTGGGCGACTTAAAAAAAGCAAATTAAACATGTCACTGCAGTCACTCACAATGTATCTGATACATTCTGTAAGAACAGTGATCTTTCCTCTTAGGGTAAATCAAGGTGATCTGACCTCTGTAGTGTACTGGATGTTACAAAACCTGTTTTATTGCCAGCTATCCTAGGAGAATTCACAAACAAGTGGCTTATATAATACAAAGACAGCATGAGCCAATGTGAATGAGTGTGATTGTTGCAATTCTTGCATTGTCCTCATTTATGGATTTTCTCTGAATGAATTTCAAATATTTATTACAAATGCACCTTTTTCAATACTTGGGAATTGCTCCATTTTAAAACCTTTGGATTCATATGAATTAATTAACTACCGGTAATTAATGAATGAATGAACTATAGTTAAGATGAACAAATTTAGTATTTAGCAACCTTTATAAATTTACAAACAATAGTACAGGCTGTGCACACAAATGCAATAATTTTTTTAATCTTTAACCTGATAACAACGGCCCACGGTATCTAGATGTCCAAAAAAAAGGGTACTTATTGTGTTCTTACGTTTAGAGATGTAAGTACAGAAAAAGCACTCTAGCGCCCCCCGGTGTCATAAACTCTCCGGGGTTTCAGTTACCGGGGGTAGCTGAGACCCTGGAGATCATACATCGGGAAGTTTTCTTCCCGTTATCGGTAAAGTGATGACCGGAAAACACCGTTTCCCGGTCATCATATTACAAAAATATTCACCGCCGCATCAACTGCACTGTCACTCGCCTCCGGTGCCTCCGCCCCCCTCCTCCCACGCTGGTACTAATGCATGCCGCCACCGCCTTCTCTGAAACTTTATCTGATCTGACGATCTGGTCAGATCAGATAAAGTTTGCAGACTCAGGCTCCTAGTCCCCCAACACCCCCCGATCTGTCCCCTGCTGGTCCCCCAACCCCCCATCTGCCCCTATACCTCAGGTCCTATTCCTGCCTCCGCACCGGGCCCCTCGCCTCTTCTCCAGTGTGCGCCGGCTTCCTGTGCCGGCGCATCTACTTCTGGGATCGCCGCCTCCGCTGAAGAGCCACCTCTGCCTTGCACCTCTGCCTCTGTGTGACCCAATCACGATCTTGGGATCAAACAGGGGTTAATTCTGAGCTCTTTGTGATTTGCAGATCATCATGTGATCACAGTTAACCTCTGTGTGACCCGAGGATCGTGATGGGTCATGAACACACTGAGTTCATGACAGGTCACACGATCCTCAAGTCACACAGGAATTAATTCTGATCTCATGATGATCTGCAAAGCAGATTACCAAGAGCTCACAACTAACCCCTGTGTGACCCCAGGATCGTGACCAGTCATCCCCCTGGGAGGGTACCTGCTCTTATAGCATATGGGGGATGCCCCCATATGCTTAAAAAGAAAAAAAAATTAAGGGTTCCTTATTAAGTACCCCCCTTTTTTTAGGAAAAGTCCTAGTTATCCTGTTTCTAAAAAATGGACTACTTACACATGCATATTTATATACATATATGCATATACTTTTTAATAAAAATATATATTTACATTTTTTAAATTAATATAATAAAGATCGTTGTATTGCGATACATAAAGCTTTTAATGGAGCACTCTCCTTTTCTTTATATGCATTATGTACTATTAGCACACTGTTTTGTCTCATGTAAGGATTAAACTAGTGATGCTAGGGTTAAATTTTAGGTCATTAGGGCCATATCCTATAAAAGCACATGGATTACATCTGAGGTCAACACCTGATGAAGGCGGAGTTTGCCGCTGAAATGTGTTGTGAGGACCCTGTTAATCTGAGCACTTTGTTACCACCCTGTTATCATGCAGTAAAGGAAAGTATTCTAATTTATAATTTCGTGTGCCTCCTCCTTGAGTGCCCCTATTACCGCTAATCACTCCTTTTTTTTACATGAAATGCGCCCCTGGGCGAGCGGTGGTGCTGCACAATCAAGGAAGCGCTTTGTAATCATTAACGCCGAGGAGTCTAGGACCTGTGGTGACGTCAGAGCATGTGATTCCCCATGTGACCAGGCTCTCTCAGCAACCAGGAAGTTTGGTGCTATTGCGCCGCACACAGCAACTGTCACCTTTCCACCGGGTTATGCCGGCTGCATAACCCGCTCAGGTGAGCACTCCACTCACCCCTTCCCCCCTCCTATCGTCAGGATTACACTAGGCGAGCCCCTCCTTTTCCCTTTTGTTTCATAAGACTGAGAATCGTCACCGGACTACGTCGGACATCACCGCCCACTGGACTATGTCGGACACCACAGACTAATAAAGATGGAGTCTAAATAAGTGTTTGTGTTTTTTTTTCTAATAAAAATATTTTTCTCTGTGTTGTGTCTTCTTTTTACTATTTACTAGAGATTCCTAATGGCCCAGTCTAATATCGGCCAGACATTATGAATCTCAGGCTTAGTGCCAGCTGCCAAAAAGCTGGCATTAATCCCTTAGTACCCAGTCTGCCACCGCTACACGGCAGCTGGAAGAGCTTCTATGGCACTTCTATGAATGCTGCGGGCTGCAATTTGCAGTGGGGGGAGGCCCAGAAAGCTTGGGCCTCCCTACGCTGAGGATTCCAGCCCCCAGCTGTCTAGTTGTACCTGGCTGTCCCAAAAATATGGCGAAGCCCACGCTGTTTTTTTTTAATCATTTCTTGAAATAATTAAAAAAAGGGTTTCCCTATATTTTTGGTTTCCAGCCAGGTAAAACTAGGCATTTGGGGTTGGTGGCAGCCCGTAGCTGCCTGCTGTACCTGGATGGACCAAAAATATGTCGAAGCCCCACGTCGTTTGTTTTAAAAATGTAATAAAGAAATAATAAAAAAAAATGTAGGTGAGGAGACGTCCAGGACACGGTGTCTCCGGATCTTGTGCACATGACCTAAGTCTAGGGTCACATTAACGTTTCAGGGGGCTTGCGTCCAAAACATAGGTTTTGGCAACCCTAACACCTTGTTACCACCATGGTAACACGGAGTCAGCGCTGCCAATGCTTACCTATGGAGACACAGACCCTAGCTTAGCTCAAAAGCCGACATCTGAATGAAATCTCACGCTTTTTCCTAACGCAAAAAAAGACACTTTCAGAAGCGTCTTTGCTCGTGCTGGGAAAAAGCACGAGATTTCAAACTCCGGCACTCAGATGCCAGCATTTGATCCACCCTGGGGGCCGCGTCTCCATAGGTAAGCATTGGCAGCACTGATGCCGCATTACCGTGGCAGTAACAAGGCATCAGGGCTGCCAAAACCTATGTTTTTAGCGCGACCCCCATGAAAACGTTATTTTGACCCTGGCCTAAAAGTGAGAAATTGTGTGAAAAAAAGAAAATGTTGAATATGACAACCTATTGTTACGAAATTCTGAGAAGTAGCTGTAGGTTCCAAATGCTCACTATATGCCTAGATATAATCCTTAAGGGGTCTAGTTTCCAAAATGGGTTCACTTGTTTGGGGTTTCTGCTGTTTAGGATGCCTTGCAAATGTGACATGGTGCCCGCAATCTATTTCAGCTTTTCCAAAATTCATATATTGCTCTGTCCCTTCTGAGCCCTCCCATTTGTGTAAACATAATATTTTGGCTACTTGTTGGGTATTGTTGCACTCATAATAATGTGGGTTACAAATTGTGGGATCCACTTTTTGGTGTTAACTCTCGTAAAAGTGAAAAATTTGGCGCTAAAGCACACTTTTATGAAAAAAAGAGAATTTTCAATATGACGACCTATTATTATCAAGATCTGTGAAGTAACTGTGGGTTCAAAATGCTCACTATACCACTTTTCTCTTTTGTTTTTTTTTTTCTCTTTTGTTTTTTCTCTTTTGTAATTTATGGAGTTGCTGGCTCCTTACTGCAATCTGCACCCTCATTGACCACAGGTGATCTAGGGTCGAGGTGGTGTCTGCCCACTGAAAAGTTGGGGGAGCGGACAAGGAGGATAGGGATATCAGCGTAGGACTCATCGGACCTGAAGTCACTTTGTCGCAGTCGGTGAGCAAACAGACATTGGCCAATGTGTGTACCAAGAACTTCAGAAATAAAAAGATAAGATTTTTGAGTTTTTTGAAAAAACGTAAGTTTTTAAACTTTTTTCTCAGGTATATATAGCTTGTTAGCACATGTACATCATTGGGAATAGCTGTGTGCTGCAGAGTACTTTTTTCTAGTCACTATACCACTAGATATAATCCTTGAGGGGTCTAGTTTCCAAAATGGGGTCACTTGTGTGGGGGGGGTTTCTGCTTTTTAGGTACCCCAGGGGTCCAAGAAGTGAAAGATGGTATCTGTCATCTATTTCAGACAAATTTGCTTTCCAAAATTCAAATATTGCTTTGCGCGTTCTAAGTCCTGCCGTTTGTCCTAACACAACTCTTTGACTACATGTGGGGTATCGCCGCACTCACAAGGCTGTGAATAACAAATTGTGGGGTCCACTTTATGGTGTTACCTCTTTTAAAAGTGAAAAATGTGGTGCTAAATCAACACTTTGGTGAAAAAAAGAAAATTTTCATTATGATGACCTATTGTCATCAAATTCTGTGAAGTAGCTGTAGGTTCCAAATGCTCACTATACCCCTAGATATAATCCTTGAGGGGTCTAGTTTCAAAAATGGGATCACTTGTGGGGGAGCTCCAATGTTTAGGCACACAGGGGCTCTCCATACCCGACATGGTGTTTGCTAACAATTTGAATGGAAAATTTGCTCCAATTGTTAGCGGACACCATGTCGCATATGGAGAGCCCCTGTGTGCATAAACATTGGAGCTCCCCCACAAGTGACCCCATTTTGGAAACTAGACCCCCCCAAGCAATTTATCTAGATGCATAGTGAGCACTTTGAACCCCCAGGTGCTTCACAAATTGATCTGTAAAAATGAAAAAGTACTTTTTTTTCTACAAAAACATTTTTTGGCCTCAATTTTTTCATTTTCACATGAGCAGAAGAAAAAAATGGACATTTTAATTTTTCCAACAAAAATGTTCTTTTAGCCTCATTTTTTTCATTTTCACATGGGCAACAGGATAAAATGCATTCTAATATTTGTTGGGCAATTTCTCCTGAGCACATTGATACCTCATAAGTGGTCATAAACCACTGTTTGGGCGCACAGCAGGGCTCAGAAGGGAAGGAGCGCAATTTGATTTTTTGAATGCAAAATTAGCTCCAAAAGTCAAATGGTGCTCCTTCCCTTCTGAGCCCTGCCGTACGCCCAAACAGTGATTTATGACCACATATGAGGTATCGATGTACTCGGGAGAAATTGCCCAACAAATTTTAGGATCCATTATATTCTGTTGCTCATGTGAAAATGAAAAAAATGAGGCTGTAAGAACATTGTTGTTGGAAAAATTAAAATGTCCATTTTTTTCCTTCCAATTTGTCTTAGATCCGGGAAGCACCTGAAGGGTTAATAATCTTTTGAATGTAGTTTTGAGTAGCTTGAGGGGAGCAGTTTTTGGAATGGTGTCACTTTTGCGTGTTTTCTGTCATGTACGTCCCTCAAAGGGACTTCAAATGTGATGTGGTCACTAAAAAAAATGGTTTTGTAAATTTTGCTCGAAAATGGAAATTGCTCTTTGAACTTTGAACCCCTTTTACTTTACCAAAATTGTGCTGATGTAAAGTAGACATGTGGGAAATGTTATTTATTAACTATTTTGTGTCACATAACTCTGATCTAACAGAATAAAAATGAAAAATTTGAAAATTGCAAAATTTTCTAAATTTTCACAAACTTTTTGATTTTTTCACAAATCAATGCAAAAATTATCGACCTAAATTTACTACTAACATGAAGCCCAATATGTCACGAAAAAACATTCTCAGAATCCTAGGATCCGTTGAAGCGTTTCAGAGTTATTACCTCATAAAGGGACATTGGTCAGAATTACAAAAAACGGTCTGGTCATTAAGGTGGAAATTGGCTCCGTCACTAAGGGGTTAAATACATCAAAAATAAAAATAAAATGCTATGTTTTTATTCTATGTACACATCACATGTACTTATAATGGTTTCCATGTTTACAGACCACAAACAAACCCTGTCTATAAATGATCAAGAAAACATGTCTAACGCCCTGCCCTTTTTACAATTTGTGGTCTATAGTGCTGTATGTATACCGTAACTTTTCCTTCTCACCTGTTCTTGGTTTACCAGGCAAAAAAAAAAAAAAATAAAAGAAAATGGAAGTGAAAATGAATATGGGATAAAAAAATGAAGAAATTGGGCCCAAGGCAAGTAACTGATACCTTTTTAAGTGTTCATTTTTTAATTACAGGGTAACAGGAATAACCTGCTTTCCATATCTCAGCGCTGTTTCCTGTTGTAAAGACACATTTGGTTTAAGCAATAATTCTCAAAGTTGTAAAAGCTACATATGCGTTTATGTCAGAATGAAGATATTTTATGTGACGGAAGACCAACCTCATATTCCCACCTATAATCAGCACAACAAAGGTGTTTTATTACAACTCCACTGTATCGATATTCAGTGATTGCATTCAGACAAGAGGCAATACATTCCTGAGAAAGAATAAATATCCACCAAGTGTTCCCAAAAACTGCAAATCTGATGACTCATAATGGCTATGTTCACACACAATTTGCATTTTTTTAAGAGTGCCAAAAAATGTGCCTTGTGTGTGTGAAAGCTTCAAAAACGTTTTTGGACTTAGTCATTTTTTTCACCAAACACCCAAATAACAAAAAACGCATGGCATAAAAATTGGTGTTTTTGCAGAAGAAATTTATTTTTCCGTTTTCCTGCCGACCAAGGGGGGGGTGCTATCATAAAATATTTTTTTTGTTTTCTTATTATATAGGGAAGGGGGGTGCAATTAAAAAAAAATAATAATTTTTGCTGACTCCTTTTACAAAAACGCAACCGTTAACGCCGGTGTCTGCATGTACCTTGCGTTTCCGTTTGCGTTTGCATGCGTTTCCTATAGGGGCCCATGTTAAAAAACGCATGCGTTTTTGGGGAAACACACCTGCGTTTTTTTCCAGCACCCAAAAACGCTGCATGCAGCGTTTTTTGGGGTATGGGAAAAAAACGCAAGTGGTCCTGAAAAACGCATGTACACTCATATGTGCCCTGCGTTAACGCACCTGCGTTTTTTTTAACACCCCAAAAACGCAGGGATGGGCAAAAAAACGCATGTGTGTGAACATGGCCAATGACTGAGATATCCAATATTTTTTGAAACTTTTTGCACTTTTAGGGCACATGCTCACAATCACGATTAGCAGCATTTTAGTGTAATGTTGCTGCATCCAAAATGCTGCGTTGTTCTGTACAAGCACAGTGGATGAATTATCAGAAATCTCCTACCCACTGGGTTTCTTTTTTTCCGCAGCCTAACTGACATGCGGTGCGGCTTCACGAGTCCCTGCTCTTATAGTAAAGAATCCATGTCTGTGATTATGATTAAACCTTCCAAGACGTAGAAGACGCCCCTTGTCCCTGTTGCAGGCCTAGTGGAAAAAAAGGTCATTAAAAAGGTCTGTGTACTGTCCCCTCATATATTTGTACATTGTAATAAGATCGCCTCTAGGCCTTTGGTTTTCCAAACATAATAACCCCAAGTTTAATAACCTATCTTGGTATTGCAGTCTGCCTAGTCCTCTAATAACCTTGGTCACTCTTCTCCGCACCTGCTCTAGTTTAGCTATGTCCTTCCTATCAGAAACCAGAGACTAGAACTGTACACATACTTGGGTGCTTGGTATTTGTAATGAGCAGTTGGATGTTCGGATGGGCGCGACTTGAATACCCGAGTATAAAATGCTTGAGTTCACCATTAGCTTCCATTATACTTGGGTGCTTGAGCTGTGCCCATTCGAGCATCTAACTGCTCTTTACGTGATAGTGCTTGCTCATCACTACATACTACAAATAGCAATTTCCAAGGAAAATTAAGAAAGGATAAATGTTGACTACCACTTCTGCCTCTGTTGTTAATACCTATGGTAACAGACTAATGGAATGGCCAAGTGATATACACCTATCATAAAATTAACAAAAACAAATATGTACGAGTATATCTGGTAGAGTAGGGGAAGTGTATGGAGGTGAGCAAGTCTTTTGACATTTCAATTTACCAGCAGAATTTGTTCCAAAAATTAGATATGTGGCCAATTCTCTTGACATGAATTGCAAATATTGCAAAGCTAAAAAGAAATGTGTAACACTCTGGGGTCCTATGGCTATATCCATCCACTTTTAAAGCTTTTTAATGCAAAGACAGCCCTATGTCAACCTGACCTTCCCATATAAATGGATGGTAATTGATAATAACTTGCAACTCATTGAATAACACACTGCACTGACAAACCTTTTATACTTTTTAAAAATCTGGTCCAAGAATTAATTTTCCATCTTGGTCTTTTGTAATCAGACGGACTGTTCTGCTGCTGCCTGTAAGTCCAGGAGAATAACTGACATTTCCCACCCAGAGGCCTACTGCAAATGTACTTGCCTAGGCCTGTAATCACCGTCAAACCTACTCTGACCGTGCATTGTTTAAACATTGCATGCAGATGCCAGGACTTGAGGATGACCATCACTATCTGTTACTATTGTATCTTGCTCTCTGTAACTACCATACTGTCCAATCCAGGGTACCTAGTGGAGAAAAATAAAATATAGAGACCTTTCATGTTCCCATTCCAGGGCAAAGATCTACCAGGTGAGTTCATACCAGTAAAAGCAACAGAAACCCTAATTTTAGCAAGAAAAAAAAATGGAAATGATGGCAATCACACAAGCCCTACGTTTTTGTTTGAAATATTTTTTGCTGCCTTAAGTGCTCCATGTGCAATGGACTGATTCTATGCAGAAGAATTAACCCCACTCGATGTCTCAAAACAATAAAATGTAATAACAATGAGAATGATGGTAGAAAATATAGTCATGGATGCCTATAAACTTTTGTTTATTTTTTTTTTCCGCTTTTCATGTCCTGAGCTGAGGCCCAATCCTACACAGGGTTCTGCTTGGAGAATTCCCACTTATTAATACGCAGAAATTCCTAATTTGTTCAAATCCTTTTCACATATTGGAGGTCTCAATCTTTTTTTTCTTCTTTGTTTTAATACGCTGATGATAGTAATTAAGTAATCATGGAAACAATGGCTTTTTGAAAATAAGTTGTAATAAAGATGTTTGATTTTTTTTGCAGCACAGTATTTGATTGGTTCACACTGCGGATAAAAGCAGAGTTATTGGCCCTAGTGTGGATGTAAAGGAAAAAAAATGAAAAATCCCTGTCCTTCCACCCATAAGTGGTCTTGTTATGGCTGGTTGTATGTGGGCAGAGTGCTGAACTGCCAATTAATTACTTCAAATTAGGTTAGGGTCAAGTTTGTGTGCCACCCGAACCCGAACATGGCTAGCTCATCTCTAGTTATAAAATACGGTAAAATACGGTAAAAAAAGATACTGTGTACTCCTGATGATCCATCCCTGATGTGGTCACATGACACAATGGAGGGCTCTGCACAGGTATGTAGGAGATCAACAGAGACCAATGTTTTTTAAGTTTTCTTTTTTCTTTTTTAACCTTTTGATGAGCCACTATGATTCTGAAAAATGGCATCTGCTATTTCACTGAATCTGCATGTAAGTTAATTACAGAAAATCCGCATTTTGGTGAATTCAAATTTTGGGAACATTTAAATAGAATTCAGTTCTATTGAAATTTATTTCCTCATCTCTAGTGGTATATTACCTGCATCATCACCGATCAGCATATCCCAAAGGAGCACAGCTCGTTCAGCATAGCCATTTCCATCTCCAGAGTCACTTGGTCCTGTATTTTTTCGACCATAAGATGTAGTTTTTTTAGTTCTGGAAATACGGACCTGTGAGACTGTGCTGTACTGTGCTGGAGGGCTGGGGGGTTGTCTCTGTAGAGGGCTGGAGATGGCTGGCACTGGCTGCAGTGGACGACATCACTGTGCTGTGCTGGTCACATGATTGGATGTCGGCACTCAGGAGAACGCCGCACACAGGGCTCAGGATGCGAAGTGTTGCAAGCAGGGAGCGATGGAAAAGGAAGGAGAGATAGGTGAGTTGCATTGATTATTATATTTGTGTATGTGCTAGGATGGGGGCAATATCCAGGATAAGAGGTAAGGTTCCAGGATGGGGGGATGCTATATCCCAGTAAGGGGGGTTGTACCCAGGATAAGAGGCTATATACCACAATGGGGGCCATATCAAGAATGGGGGTAATGTACCAAGATGGGGGGTGCTATATCACAGTGTGGGGAGCTATACCTAGGACAAGAGGCTATATACCAGAATGGGGTCCATATCCAGGATGGGGGTAATGTATCAGCTATATCCAAGTAATGGGGACTATATCCAAGATAAGGGGCTATATAGCAGCATGGGGGTCAGCGTACTCGGGCAAGTGCCGGGGTCCTGACCTGACATAGGGGCTTCACTGCCACCCACACACATCACGCCATTGCTCTGGAATAATTGTTTTTTTCTCCAGCGCACAAATAATGTCTAGAGCTCTATGGATTCGCACTGCTGTCCGGTTGGCAACGCAAGTAAACTCGGCGGATCTCTCTCTCACCGCCGCTGACCTCCTCCACCCGACCGCTGCTGATCTCCTCCTCTTGACCACTGCTGATCTCCTCCTCCCAACCACGCTGATCTCCTCCCGACCACCGCTGATCTTCTCCTTTGTGGATCTCTGATGAAGTGGTCTGGAGCACCACGAAACGCGTAAGAAATAGACATTAAAGTTATTGCTTTTAACATCTTGTCATTCCTTGGATTTCTTGGAACCAACGGACAGACGGCAGCGCACAAACTACTACCTTTTCATCCAATGCTTTAATCGTTTTCCTTGAGCAGAGTGCTGCAAACCGGCTTATGTTGTGACTCTCACAACAACATAAGGTTAGTGCAACAGCACACAATACAACACCCCGGTTACACCCAGATAAGGCCCTATGTGTGCTTTTCTGCTTTTCTTCTAGTTTTCATATACAGCCCTGCACAGCCTCAATATTATACATACAGCCCACCCTTGAGCATCTATATTATATGTACATAGACTGAAGCTTCTATATTATATTCATGAATCATGGTATGTGTTAAAGGGGCCCACTGAGACAATTTCGCCTGGGGCCGACATAAACCTGGAGCCGGCCCTAATGGGGGTCATATCCAGGATGGGGTACATATTACCTGGAAGGAGCCCAGGATGGGAACATTACCCCATAAGTGTCAGCAACAGATTCCCCACCATAAGCATGCATTATAACCACATTTTTTAATACATTTTTCCCCCTATTTTACTCCTCTAAAATCTGGGTGCGTCTTATGGTCCAATGCATCTTATAGTTAAAAAAATATGGTAAATATTTTTCTTCTGTAGAGTGTAAGCTCTTATGGTTAGTGGAATCCACTCTCTCTCTCTTCTATAGTGTGTTACCTCTTATGGTCAGTGGCATCCTCTCTCGCTTACTCTCTTATAGAGTGTAAGCTCTTATGATAAGCAGGGTCTTCTCTCTCTCTCTCTCTCTCCTCATCTTCCCTACATGTATTTTCTGAGTAATTACAAGATTTTCTGTATTGACACCTGTGTAAATTTATTCGCCATAAATTAAATTTCTTTTGAACATTCAGCTAAACTAGCATCTTCAAATATCAAAAGATCAGTTAATCTCTACAGTAGTGATTAGGATTTTACTTTTAATTCTATGTTTTGTAACTATTTTAATGTGTTTTCACAACTTAGCCTTTTTTAAAAACCTGCCATCGGCATGGGATCGTAGGCCCCACCTCTAATATTATAAGCTAAACAGACGATATAAGAATAACACCAAGCATTGGTTGGCATGAAATGGCTGAGAGGCTTTTAATAGGGTTACCTTTAATAAGTAATCTATATATATTAATCAAAACTTTTTCCATAAATAATGTTTTTTCAACTCATTAAGCTCCAATTTGTAAAGTCCATTAAAACCATTATAAAGACCGAATTGAAAATAGAACTTTCCCCAAATGGCCACACTAATTACAGTGTGGCCACCCCTCAAACCCTTCAGCTATTTCTATCTTGCCGACCGGATACCCATGTCAAATATATCCGATACGACAGAATACAGATGCATCCCATCTTTCTGATATAGGCCCAGTAAATAATCCCTCCATATCAATTTGTCGATATGAAAAACCATCGGTCACTGGCAAAAATTTCTCCAGAGCCTTATTAAATCTTTACTGGATCGTTTCCAAAAACATAGATTCTTAGTAAATGATATCAAGCATGGAATTACCTTGGAAAAGGCTAAAATTGCATTATGAAACATAGCTTGATAACCTTCAAGTCGTGGTGAAATCTCCACAACATATCCAGTGTACACGCCCTTCCAAGTTCATTCCCGGCGAGATTGATAACTATAAGATCTAGAGGAGAAAAGTGTTGAGCAAAATTTTGAAAAGGAAAGCAGAATTTCTTGCATTTCCTTCCCCTGAGGCCATACAACTAAAGACCAATTTTAGAATGGTCAAAATGAGAGATTGTCTATATAATCCGCCCCTGGGCCCTCTTCTCTGATCAGTAGACAAATGGATGTCCAAGGATCCATACTGTCCTTCTGCCTGTAAAAGAGACAATAGAGATTAAACAAGGGCATCTGGTTGAACCTACAACTTGACTCTCCCAGGAACCCACCTTCCTATGCTTATAATTTTATCCTCCAGGAAACTCAACCTAGCTGTCTCAGGCACTGCCCCAATGTGGAAGGAATGAGACAAATTTTGGCAATCTCCCAAGCCCAATTTGGATAAACAACACTGTAATACTGAATTAAATTGAAACCTAGCTTATGGATCACCGTTCCCATGCATGAAAAATAAGCAATTGAACACCTGGTGAAACACCAACCAATTGTGGAACACCACAGATCTTGGGAAGGCACAAAGGTTACCCGTCACACTCTTCCCAATCTGGTCCGTCTGGGACCTGCGAACCAAAAGAGCAATTCCATTCCTGGAGACAGACACGTCCCCGAAAACAAACCTAATCAGCTATACTTACCTAGCAACTCAATTCGCCAGTCATAAATGTTCCAAAGAACGCTAAAGAGGAACAGGATTTGAACAAAAGAATCTCAAGTTTACCAAATATAGCGCAAAACAGCCCATATTTTTATTCCAATTGATCAAGGGATATGGGTCTCCTTCCGTCTGGCCGGATGTGCTGTATTATCATACCTTTCAGAAATTGTTGAACAGGAAACAATGATAACCAGGAACTTTACGATGTAAGGCTGCTTTCACATTACGATATTCGGATTTCCGATGCTGTCCGATAAAAATCGGACAGCATCGGATCCGAATTTGGCCCCATGCAGCCCTATGGGCATCGGACCGAATCGGATGTGCACTAAATGCCATCCGATTTGGTCCGATCCGATTCTGTCCGATTTTTTTATCGGTGCAAAAATCGGAGACTGTTCCGATTTTTGCACCGAAAATAAAATCAGACAAATCGGATCGGACCAAATCGGATGGCATTTAGTGCACAGCATGCTCAGTACAGTAAAACGTTTCCAAATTGGAAGAGAAGAGGTTAAAAAAAAAAAAAGTTTATGCTCACCTCTCCCCGAGCCCCCGCCGTCTTCCTGCAGGCTCCCGGTGGCTCCCGCAGGCTCCCGGTGTCTGCAGAGGTCTTCTACTGCAGTATAGGACCTGCGCTGATGTCACAGTCACATGACCGCAGGTTACCATGGTGTAACCTGGTGTCACGTGACTGTGACATCACCGCAGGTCCTATACTGCAGTAGAAGACCTCTGCAGACACCGGGAGCCTGCGGGAGCCACCGGGAGCTGCAGGAGCCACCGGGAGCCTGCAGGAAGATGGCGGGGGCTTGGGGAGAGGTGAGCATAAACTTTTTTTATTTATTTTTTTTGACGGAGGCTACGATTTAATGCCGGAATCGGATGGCTATTTGGCATCCGATTCCAGGCATCAGAAGGGAGCCGATGCTGTCCGAATTTATCGGACAGCATCGGCTCCCTCATAAATCGTAGTGTGAAAGTAGCCTAACTTCAGGAAGAATGAAATACCTGCTACAGATTTATGTAAACTGGCATGGATGAAACCCTTAGCCAATAAGCCTTCTAAAAACTTAAGGCCAACCTTGGATGAGTCGACAGACAGGAAACTTGCTGTAATGTACAAAAATTTATCCAATGACTCCAACCGGCCGACAACGTGACCCATGTTAATGGTGCCAAAGACTTGCGGAGCCAACAGTAAATTAGCGCTGGTTAGTTTCCACAGTTGCTCTGCTCGATGTCTAGTAAGGCGTGTATCGACTCCACTCCTTTCTGGGAAGAGAAAAATTCACTTGACGCAAGAAATTACTCCAAAGCGAGTGCCTTGGACCCAGCAGCATTAGCTGCCCCAAGATTGTTACTAATACCGAATTCTTAGAGATTAATTTGACAAGAGTGGGCCAGACAGTAACAATATTCCTTTAGTTGCGAGTTTCAGTTACAGACCCCAGACTGTCACCGCAACTAATACAGCCATCACCTTATTCACCTCATTACAGCTTTTGCTGCTGACTACCCCTTGACCGGTTAGAGAAGGGGAAAAAAAGACAAAAAAAACAAAGCCTTCTGAACCGAACATTAAAATCAACTTCTGTAACTGAATTTATGAACAGGCCCAGATCCACTGAGGAAGTAAAAAAGGGGCCTGAAAGCAGCAGTTCCCATTGAACTCCTGTAAAAATTGCAGCCAAACCAGCATATCTGCAAGCATATCCCTAGTGATTCGGATGTGTGCAAAATGCGATGATAGCCCTTTCCTACTGTTGTAACGGCGCCTACGAAAAATCCTCCTCATGGGCAACGCAAAGTGAAGGCTACCCAATAAGGACTGCAGCCCCTGAAAGGTTACCTTTTTTCTAGCTAACACCTGCTAAATGTTGCACACAAGCATTCCCACTTTCTCTTCAGAAAGGAGCAGCTCCATGAACTCAGAATTGAGAACAATTCCCAAAAAAGTCAAGGATACAAAATGGTTCAACAACCGAGTTTTCCATGGTCTATGGGATCCCAAAAGCATCCATGTCAAATTTTGGGATCCCAAAAGCATCCATATCATGAAAATTCAGCGCTACCCGGCTGTGCTCCAACGAATCAGGAGGGTTGAAAAATCAAAAATCGTCGAGGCAGTGCAAGATGTCATTCGACTGAACCATAAACTCTGTGACCCAATGTAAACATAATGCAAAAGCTTTAAAATAAAAACGAGAGCGCAAAGCCAAATGGCAAGTATTTATCAACGACAAAACATCTGCTGAAAAAGAAGACCCAAGGAGTTAAAACCCGCCAAGGTAGCTGGCAAAACCTGGAACGCTAATTTAATCTCAGCATACGCCATCAGGGAATGTCCCCTGAATTTTCTGCAACACTCCAACCGCCACAGCAACTTATGTATAAGATACTGATGCCAAATCCGAGGATACCTCATCATTCAAAGAAGAACCAACAGGTTAATATAAGTAATTGAAATTTGAAAAAACCCAGCCTCCTTCTTGGGACAGATGCCAAATCATCATAACAGCGACAGTCTGAACCCCGATATGCAGAAAAACCCTGCTCAAATCCACTTATTACTATTTTCACTTCCGCCCAGTTGGGAAAAATTTCTAACAACTGGTGCATTACTGAAAACGTCACTGGTTTGCATCCCTTTTGCATTAGTATCACGGAGTCCAATAAGATGTGAGGCAGCACCTTGTTTGTTAAAGCATAGTGAAGCCGGGTGCGCTCCGCTGAAATAAGAGCATTAGTGCAAAAACGGCAGGTAATCTGCCATGTACACCAACATCATTAAATGGAAAACATAAACCTTTCTTCAGCGGCTGTGGAGATACTATCCTCAGAGCATTGTGTTGCTGGGGCAACATCAAATTTATCCAAAGACCTACATCCTCAATCCCCCAACATAGATTAGGACGTACTGCCACATTCTGCTGAAATGCTTTATCGTAGCTCATCGATGCTGAGTCCCCAAATTTTTTTATATACCTTCAAAATAATATCAAGGTGCTGGAATAAGCCAGCACAGCGACCTATATAGAGAAAGCCTGAAACCAGACGTGGAACAACCTGTAGATCTTTCTCCTATCCACATTCAAATCAGAGTTTTCTTCCTTCCTAACACCTGTACTTACAGGATTAAAATTGGGCAACATTGAAATAAAAATATCAATTTAATCGTCCTGCCTTATTTTGTCCTTCATAGCACTAGTTAAATGAAAGCCGAGGGGGGAAATTTACTTACGATGCCTTCCTTCATCAGGTCTTCTGATATTACAAAAAAAAACTACCGTAGCTGAAGCAGGAAGATTTGTCTTAGGCTTGGTGTTTGCCAGGCAACAGCCAGCGCTTCTCACTGCTGTCTCATGTAAACTCTGAGCAAACAGAACATCATTACCAACATCATCATTATAAAAAAAATCTCACCCATTCCATCTTCTGTTCTGCAGTTGGGATCTGTAGTTTGCTGTCCGTAGACCTATGTTGGGCCCTGGGATTCACAGTCACGTACCTCCGGCATCCTCGCCTGGGAAATTGCCCTGTGAATCTCAAGCCTTAGTTGCTGTGGGGCTCCTGTGGACGGGCCGGGAGTGAGACTCTATTGGCCTGTGCCCCATCCTAGCCCCGGCGACATCCCAGTGCCGCTGCTCCAGTGTGCGGATGCCTGCAGTCACCCCAATCCATAGTGAAAGGGGGCTCTCTGCCACCATACTGTCATCCCCGACATCTTCCGCCGCCTGACAACTTGTCACCTGATGGGATCCAGCCGCCAGGACGTCCAGCGATATTTAGGAATCCCATGAAGCTTGCGATGTATTAGTTCCTCCATGGTCGTATTCCTTCCGTCTTTTGCCCGCCAGAACCACGGGCCCGTCAAACCATAGACACCTCCTGTGACTATACCATCCAGGACCACCACTGTCTAGGCACTCATCTCTGACCTGGCGTCTCCCTCGGATCCATCTTGGCCTCCTGGCCTCGAGGCATCTCTGGCAGTTCGAGTCTTGCAGAGTGTATGGGCATAACTACTCCACTCTCCCGCTCTTTTCAAACCAATTAGGTGCAAACATATCAGACAAGCAGGACAGCCAATCACAGCGATCACCTGCTTCTGTTACCTCACAACAGGGACTCTTAACCCTTTACCATCTGACATGAGGATACCTCATGAATATTAAGGCACCTTTAATGACAAACACATGTTAGGAAGAAACAGATACCTCAATATGTTACCTGACAACTCATTTGTGAGGCCACGACCCCAAACAGCCCCCACTCTAGGCGTTTAGGGGGCTCATCATTACATGATTGGTATATATCATATATCGATAAATTGTATTTATATTGACATTGTTTGATATAGTGGGAGGACATTGACTGTCTTGCTTCCTTTAATCTGCAGCCGGTGAACCACATTTGACCTGAACACAAAGGTCTTTTGGCTCATGACTCTGATGACTGAAATGATAATGGATTGAAAGCTGAGGGCAATGTAAGAATTCTTTATGAAATCTATTGTCTGTATGGATATTTAGGGAATTTCAGAAAATACATTTCAGAATTTTTTTATATAACAGTGATTGCAGTTATCGTAATGCACATATTGGTTTGAGGCCTGAATAATTACCGTATGTCAATACTTTATTGGGTATTTTGGGCATTTTTCGCTATTGGTTTCAGTACAGTTTTTAAACTATTGACTTTAATAATGCTCCTGCCATGAACCACTCCAAAAAATGATTGTGAAAAATTACAAGGTGAAGTCTCACTTTGCAGATTCTGCTGCAGAATTGTTTGGTACTGAAAAATGGTACAATTCATGTGAATGAGGCTGTTTTCAAGCAATGGGATCGATGCAGAATTTCCAGCAAGAAAATCAGCATATTGTCTGATGTAAAACTGAGGTAAGAAAAACTCACCAAATATTCAAAGTGACCTATAATAAAAATTATTTTTTGTATATAGCGGCAGACATATTCTGCAGCACTTTACAGTTCAGAGAGGACATGTATAGACAATATGAGACAATACAGAGTAATACAATTCAACAGATACCATTATGGCCACTTTACACACACCAACTTATCTGTCCAACTTCTGAACAACTTACTGGTTGCAGTGAAATCATGGACACATTGTTCCATTTGTACACAGCCACAAAATGGAGCAATGTATCCACGATTTCACTGCAACCAGTAAGTTGTTCAGAAGTTGGACGGATAAGTTGGTGTGTGTAAAGTGGCCCTTAGGACTGACGGCCTTGCTTGCAAGGCTAAAATCTATGAGACCTAAGGCTACGCTCCCATTTCAGTATTTGGTGAATTTTTTTACCTCAGTATTTGTAAGGCCAGGTGCACATGTTGAGTATGTTTTTTACCTCAGTATTTGTAAGACCAGGTGCACATGTTGAATATGTTTTTACCTCAGTATTTGTAAGACCAGGTGCACATGTTGAGTATGTTTTTACCTCAGTATTTGTAAGACCAGGTGCACATGTTGAATATGTTTTTACCTCAGTATTTGAGCCATGTCACACACATAGATATCTGTGCAGATATTGTTCACAGATCTCTGGTTGCAGTGAAATCATGGACACATTGTACCATTTGTACACAGCCACAAAATGGAACAATGTGTCCATGGTTTCACTACAACCAGAGATCTGTGAACAATCTCTGCACAATTATCTGTGTGTGTGACGTGGCCCGTAGTAAGACCAGGTGCACATGTTGAACATGTTTTTACCTCAGTAATTGTAAGGCCAATCGCACATGTTGAATATGTTTTTACCTCAGTAATTGTAAGGCCAATCGCACATGTTCAGTATTTCGTGAATTTTTTACCTCAGTATTTGTAGAAAAAAAACAGCTAAGGAACAATCAGAAAAAGAGTAATAGAAACACATCACCACTTCTTTATTTATCACCCACTCTTAGTTTTGGTTTACAAATACTGAGGTAAAAAAACTCACCCAATAATCAAAGTGACCTATAATAAAAATTATTTTATGTAAAGCGGCAGACATATTCTGCAGCGCTTTACAGTTCAGAGAGGACATGTACAGACAATATGAGACATTACAGAGTAAATGGCCCGTTACATGGCAGCGATCCGACCAACAATGTGGATCACTACCACATCGTGAACTGATCGCTGGTGAGCTGTCCCACAGGCAGACTCACCAGCGATCAGTGGTCCAGCGACATCGTGGAAAATTCTAGCTCCCACTGCCAGGCTGCGGTAAGCGGGAGCAGGCTGGTAACCATGGTAAACAGCAGGTATCTAGGCAGCGCGCAGCGCCTAGCTACCCTATGTATACCCTGGTTACCAGCCTTCTCTGCTTACAGGCTGGTATCCAAGGTACCCAGCGGGTAACTAGGGACAGTGCTGTCCCTAGATACCCGCTGTGTACCTTGGATACCAGCCTGTAAGCAGAGAAGGCTGGTAACCAGGGTATATGAGGCTGTCGACTAGGTAGGGGGGTACTCGAATACAGGGATAGGCGGTTGCTTCAATGGGGGAACATGGCTGGTCGGTTCCTGGATCCGTACCCTGGACCCTCAGTGGTAGCGGATGGGGGTGATGATGATGGGGGGGGAGAAATGGTATCGTGACACCACCTGTAGTACCTGGGAATGTGGATACCAGTGCTGTGGCTGGCCGCTGAGGTGATGGGAGGCAGCGTTGGGTAGTACAGCTCCCCACAGGTAGAGCTTTACCTCAGGGCAGCGGGGATAGATGAGGGGAGTCATAGTTCTTACCCATCTGATGATGCTGAGGCCCTCTGGGCGCAGGAGGAAAGGAGCACAGACACTGATTCAACTCAAACGTCACTTTACTGGTACTGGGTAGATGATACAGTACACAGTCACAGTCTGATTTAACGGGGAAGTAGCCACAGATTGTAGGGTGATCCTGTAGAGTCTGTTGATGGTCCCTTTTTAATGGCTTTCGGGGTCTGTGTCCCTCCTTACTCTCTTTAACCACTCTGCAGAGCTCCTACGCCAGTCCACTGGTCTGTTACAATTAAGTACATTCAGTTCCTTACCAGTATGGATGGGAGCGACATCAAGCAAATCCTCCCGCCACCGGAATTCGGTCCTTTTCCTTAAAGTGTCCTGAACCCAATATAGGACTGGGGTTGAGGTGCAGTCTGTGGTGCTATGGCACCCTTCTGTCGGTCCCACAGCTTGTTATGCCAGTGTCGACCCCGGACTTCCCCAGCTGGCTCCAACCAGGGCTGGTTCATCCCTTCCGTTTTCCGGGTCGCCTCTCTCTAAGAGGCGCCCTCCTGTCAGGAATGCTGTCAGGCAAGTCCTCTCTGGCTGCCTTCCCAGCACTGTCTGACTAAAATTAGCTCAACTGTCACTCAAGTCTCCCGCTCTACTCTAAGCTGCACCCCCTGGACCTACTGAATATATGGTCCCTATGCTAAGGGGGGGCTAGTGTATGGGTGCTTAGGACAGACTCTAGAAAGAAACCCCAAATCCATAACTACGGAGGCACTACACCTTCTGTTTGGGGTGCAATAGCTCCGTGTGGTGCCTAGCTATAGGGGCACCACATATACATCGGGTAACTAGGCGCTGCGCACTGCCTAGATACCCGCTGTTTACCATGGTTACCATCTCCCAGCGCTTGCTGTGCCACACTGGGAGCTCGTTCATCGTTGGTCTCCCACTGTCACACGCGCCGCTGCTGGGCGCCCAGCAGGAGACCAACGATAGATTTATGGACAGGACCATAAATCTACGATCAACGACTTATCATTGATATGTGTCACACACAACGATGTCGTTTTGACATCATTGCAACGTCACTAAACCAGTGATGTTGCAACGATATCGTTCATAATATTGTTGTGTGTAACGGGCCCTTAGCACAATTCAACAGATACCATTATGACTGACAGCCCTGCTTGCTAGCCTAAAATCTATTAGACCTAAGGCTACGTTGCCATTATGAGCTTTGCAGAAAACTCAGTGTACCCGCAAAAGAAGTTGACATATTGCAGACTTGAAACACGCACCACAGTTAAAAAGAACATAGAGGGCAGGAGATTTCTATAAATCCCATCCACTTTGCTGGAGCTATAAGACGCTAAATTTCTGATGCAACAAAAATATGCAGCTTCAAAAACTCACCCAAAACGCATTGTGGTCTCACAGCCTATGTGCCTTTTCCAGGAGTGTAATGTTGGCTTGTTTTATCTATGGGGCGGAATGAAGGTGCAATGTCACTCTGTTGTGAGTCACAACCACTATAAAAGCATATTATGGCTGCTGTAGTCCCCAGTGTGATGCATATAGAGTAGGGAGGATGAAGGATTAAAAAATGCACTGTCATATGCCACGAGATATCAAAGGGTGAATATAATATTCATTTATTAGTCAGCGCATTTCAGGGCTCCCAAAAACGCCCTGAAACATGGCAATATGATATTGATTTGTCCTGGGGAAGGGGCCAGGTAGGGCTGAAACGCATTGACTAATAAATCAATGTTATATTCACCCTTTGATGCCTCGTGTAATATGGCAGTGCAGTTTTTAATGCTTCATCCACCCTACTTTATATGCATCACGTTGGGGAATGCAGCAGCCGTGATATACTTTTATAGTGATTGTAACTCTCACAACCACTCGAGGTGAAGCCTCTGATACCTATTTAGGTAATATTTTATCAGACCCTTCATCCTTACTACTTCTTTCTTTCCTAATTACATTTTCTGAGATAATGACTTTTGGGTTTTCATTGGCTGTAAGCTATAATCATCAACATTATCAGAAATAAACACTTGAAGTGTAAAAATATTAGAAGAGAGCCCTCAGTGGTTGATACCTTTTAGTGGCTAATTGAAAACATGGTAAATTATCTCAAGATTTGAGACTCTAAGGGTGCTTTCACACAGCGTTTTTGTGCTGTCCGAGGGGATCCGACTTTTTGCAGGACCCCTCGGACAGCAACAGATCCAAACTGATGCCTGCAATCGGATGCCAAATAGGCATCCGATTCCGATATTTTGCATGATCAGTTTCGATCCTCTCCCTCTCTCCTCCTCTCCCCGCTTCTCCTGTCACCTGGCTTTCCCGTCCTCTCTCCCTCCTGTCACCTCGCTTCTCTCTGCCTCCTGTCACCTCTTACCCCCCTCCTCTCTCTGCTCCTTCAGTCTCTCCCTCTTTCCCCCCTCATCTCCCTGCTCCCTAAGTCTCTCCCTCTTTCTCCCCTCTTTTCCCCTCTTCTTCCCTCTTCTACAGACCTTTAAAAATAAAAAAAATCTTTATCCTCACCTATCCACGAGTCCCCCGGCGCTTCCAGCTATCTTCTTCTAGGACCTGGCATGACGTCACAGTCACATGACCGGTTACCTATCCAAGAGTCCCCCGACGCTTTCAGCTATCTTCTTCTAGGACCTGGCATGACGTCACAGTCACATGACCGGTTACCGCGGTGACCGGTCATGTGACTGTGACATCACGCCAGGTCCTTGAAAAAGATAGCTGGAAGCACTGGGGGACTCGTGGATAGGTGAGGATAAAGATTTTTTTATTTTTAATCCTTTCTTTTCACAAAATTTCCCTTCTGCAATGTATGAAAATACATTGCAGAAGTGAAATTAGATGGCACAGAGCGATTTTAGTGTACTGAGCATGCTCAGTACACTAAAATCGGGTCCGAGGAA
This sequence comes from Allobates femoralis, assembly GCA_033576535.1. Classification (NCBI taxonomy): domain Eukaryota; kingdom Metazoa; phylum Chordata; class Amphibia; order Anura; family Aromobatidae; genus Allobates; species Allobates femoralis. The sequence goes on from JARQOC010000005.1 coordinate 474,104,258, forward strand.
CGATCAGCTGTTTCCTCGGACCCATGCTCCATAGGCCCCATGTTATTTGGCGCGGATCAGGTCGGATCACTGCTGCGATTTTGGGCACAGCAAAAAATCTGACAAAATCGGATCTGACAAAAATCGGATGGCAATAAGGCCAAATCCGATCCGATCCGTGTCCATTGGATAATATGGGGGCCAAATCGGATCCGATGCTGTCCGATTTTCAACGGACAGCGTCGGATTGCAGAAAAAAGCTGTGTGAAAGCACCCTAAGCCTGCTTTCACATTACGATTTTGTTAAATCGATGCTGTCCGATGAAAATCGGACAGCATCGGATGCTCAAAATCGGATGCCATCCGAGATCCCATTTAAATGGCTGGGGGAGCGCTGCGGGAGGTTTTGGGAGTGGTCTAGGGTATTGAGCATGTTCAATACAGAAAATCGGATCCGATATTCTATCCAATCCGATCCCCATAGACTCCCATATTATTTTAATCGGATCGCATTGGATCGCATCGGATCCGATGCGATTCAATTTTTTAATCGGATACCAAAATCGCAGCAATCTACGATTTTGGCTCCTGAAAAAAATCGGACAGAATCGAGCTAAATCGGATCCGATGCTGTCCGATTTTTATCAGACAGCATTGGATTTAACAAAATCGTAATGTGAAAGCAGCCTAAGGGTAAGTGCACACTTACCCGGCGGTTTGTTCGGCGGCAGCTGGCGGAACCCGCCAGGAAGCTCCGGCGCCGTCCACCGGCTTCCTGGCGGGTATGTGCGGCGGGAGCCGGGCGGTAGCCGGCGGATGCACAGCGTGTTCTCGGCGGCGAATCTGCAGCGGCTGGAAGCAGCACATGATTCTGCTTGCAGCCGCTGCAGAACCGCCGTTTTTTAGAACAAGCTCATTCTTTGCTAACCCGCTGGGAAACCTGCGGGTTAGCAACGGATGACGCTGTGTAACCGCCGGTGTGTGCACTGCCTTGGGCGGTTTACATTAGTTTTAATGTTAATCCAAACGCCGGTTTGGATTAACATAAATTTAAATAAAACTAATGTAAACAAAACGGCGGTTTACACAGGTAAACCGCCGAAAACCCGCCCAGTGCGCACATAGCCTAAGGCCTCTTAATCAGGCTAATAATGACACAAATTCTGAACACACATATATAAACACACAAATAGAAGGTTAAATAATGCAGTACATAAACCAGGTGAAGTGAAGCAGAACACAGAACGGTCAGAGTTGGGAGGGGGGAGAGAGCAGCTGCGGTAGTAAATATCAGCTTCCAGAGATAAGAAGAAGATAGTTTTAATATCCTTTGATTAGTGGGTGGTCCAAGATTTGAAGATTCCTGTTTTGATGTAAAAATACATAAATTCATGCGACACATTCATTCCTGCTCTGAATGTGTCAAAGGTGATCATATGTTTATATTCCCAGACTCTTCTGATTCTTTGAGATTTGAAATTACCTTTCAAAACTACTATTTTCATATCCATTAAGGTACCGTCACACGCAGCAATTTCACTGGCAATTTGCTGGTTGCAGTGAAATCATGGACATATTGTTCCATTTGTACACGGGAACAAAATAGAACAATGTGTCCATGATTTGACTGCAACCAGCAAATTGCCAGTGAAATTGCTACCAAAATTGCCGCGTGTGATGGTACCATTATGGTGTGACCAGGGCTACAGAAATGATTGGCCACAGGTAGATCTGTTCTGTTTTTTTTCTTTTATTGTGTGGCGATGAGAATTCATTCTTGTTCTAAGTTTCTGCCCTGTCTCCCCTACATACAGATTCCCACTCACACAGTTGGTACATATAATTTAGTACACCACATCGGTTGTGGAGCAGCTGAAGGTACCTTGGATCATGGAGTCCTGATCTGTGCTGGGAATCTTTATCTTGTCCGTTATCATTATAAATAGACAGGTTTTGCACCTCTTCTGCTTGCACAGAAGTGTTCTTCCTGTTGCTGTTGGAGAGGACAGCGAGCTTCTGACAATGATGCTTTTTAGATTCGGGGGCTGCCTAAAGCATAGAAGTGGGGGTCTGTAAATATAGATTGTAGTCGAGCATCTTTTTGTAGTAGTGGTTGTTGTTTCCATGCAAGTCCTCTTAACACCTCCAGATTTGGATTATAGGTGACTACAAGAGGGACACGGTTGTTTTCTTCTTTAGTTTTGTAATGTAGGAGATGATTCCTTGATATTCTGGTGGCTCTGGTAATCTGGTTTTGAATTGAAACAGATCACTCTGTTTGTAATGACTCTATATAATATATGTGTTTCACTTTATGTATTGAATTACTGAAATAAATTAACTTTTTGATGATATTCCAATACATTGAGAGGTGCTTATACCACAGCTCCTGGGCAGGGGAGGAAGTAAAAGAGAGTATACAGACATTACAAGTGGGGGGTCACAGCTGATTCTTTCTGTGATGTAAAACAAGTTTTTTTTTTTTTTTTAAATGCAATGACATGTTTTTCATTACAAAAAAAATCAACTGTAATCCCCGTCTTAAATGTCTATATATTCTTTTCTTCCCCTGCCCAGGAGCTGTGGCATATCCGACCTGTTCTTGCATGGTCGTACACATACATTACACAGGCACACATTTATAAGAATGTCTCAGGACAGGAACATTTTTTTAACACATTCAATAGTCAATTTCATTATTATTGTAAGATCTATTAATAAAAATGAGCAATTGTTTGTGGCACAACCCCTTTAAGGAGATGCAGCAACTGGGCAGCGTGGTGGCTCAAGTGGTTAGCACTACAGCCTTTGCAGCACTGGGGTCTTGAAGCCCTGGGTTCAATTCCCACCCAAAGACACTAAGGACAACATCTCCCCTTGTTTGCATGGGTTTCCTCTGGGCATTCTGGTTTCCTCCCACATTGTAAAGATATACTGATAGGATGTTTAGATTGTGAGCTCCAAGAGAGGCAGCATTACTCATGTATGTAAAGTGCTATGGAATTAATAGCTCTATATAAATGAATAAATTTTAGTATTATTAAATGGGTTCAAAAGGAAACAGTATTTTGATTTTTAAATAAATTTTAAGCTTAATAACATTTTTATATTTTGTCAAGCAATACGTGACAAGGAAATTAAAATGAGGAAAAAAGGAATATATAATGCATGTTCCAATTAAAGCATGTGCAAATTACTTTTGGGATAGGCGTTGGCATTATCAGTTTATCTGAGGTTGCATATGGCATTTTCACAAATGCCTGCCACTCACACTTCATTATACCTGAATTGTGGGTGATGGTGCAACTATGACTAATACATTGGTTATGAACCAAAATTCAATAACAACAAACTTAATTACATGTTTAAACTTACAGGCAGATCAATATGTAAATGCTGACCTTCAATGGTCTTTATTTCATTAAGGTTTTTTAAATCCAGTAAAATGTCATTTACACTCTGAAACGCAAAATCTGTCATAGGAAACTTATTTCTAGCTTACAAAGTGGTGGAACATTATTCACAGCCGCCGTAGATCACAAAGTTTCAAAATGCCAATCTAGTTGACATTTCAGAAACTTGACCAATGAATGTTTGCCATTTTATTATTCTCTTGTTCTTGGTCTGAAGTTTAACTCTTTCAGACTTGTAGGATAACTTTGCACATCACTCCTAAATTTGGCTCAAAACATAGATCCAAAATTGAACTACAAAATGTATGAAACACTGCAAGTGAAAATTAAGCCAAAATGTTGCAAGTAAATTTAAGGTCCTTTTCACATCTGCGCTTGTGCTGCATTTGGAAACCATTCGTTTTTCAGCAAAAACGCATGCAAACGCATTTGTTTTTTCTCCCATAGCCTCCCATTTTAAAAATGCATGTAAACACGGTAAAAAACGCACCGAAAACACAGGTGCCTTTTAGTCGCATGCATTTTTTCAAACGCATAGGAAACATTGCTGGTAACATTTCCTATGCGTTTGTAAAAATGCATGCGTCTAAAATGCACCTGCGTTTTCGGTGCATTTTTACTGTGCTTGCATGCATTTTTACAATGGGAGCATATGGGAGAAAAAAACATGCGTTTTTGCTGAAAAAAGCATGAAAAACGCATGTGTTTAAACGCGAAACACTGCGTTAGATGTGAACTTAGCCTTAGCCAAAATGTTGCAAAAGCAGTGTAACGTGTTAGAGGCTGTACACCCAAAAAGGCAGACAGATGTGGTGCAAGCAGGTAACAGTGTAACCCTGGCCTCCTCCCTTAAACCCCTATACAGGGATCTGATCTTTAATGTGGTCTACTAGAATGCTTCTAAGGAAGGGATGCTTACTGGAGGAGCAAACCAGTGCAAGAGAATGGTCTGGTAGCTTGCTCAAAATTAAGAGGTCAGGGAAAGTAGTAAATCGTTAGGCAGGAGAAACATCAATAAACAAACCAAAGGCCACTTTCACATCTCTGCGTTTGCTGCGTTTTGCTGCGTTTTGCTTCATTTGCGTTTTTTCCGCGTCTTTACCGCAAAAAACGCATACAAAAACGCATGCGTTTTTGTCCCCATTGATTTTAATGGGAACGCATGAAAAACGCATGCAAAAACGCATGTCAAAATGCATGTGCGTTTGCAAAAACGCATAACGCATGCGTTTTTGCAAACGCAGCCCAAAACGTTGTTTGCCACGTTTTGAGCTGCGCTTGCAAAAACGCATGCGTTTTGCGTTTTTGCAAACGCACATGCATTTTGACATGCGTTTTTGCATGCGTTTTTCATGCGTTCCCATTAAAATCAATGGGGACAAAAACGCATGCGTTTTCATGCGTTTTTTGCGATAAAAACGCGGAAAAAACGCAAATGAAGCAAAACGCAGCAAAACGCAGCAAACGCAGAGATGTGAAAGGGGCCAAAATCAAAACAGGAAATGCACTGTACACTGTGCTACAAATTATTATGCTAATTGGTTTTAAGTGTCACAGGGTTGTTTTTTTGTTTTTTTTCAATGAAACCCATTGATGGGATTGTGTCTCATGGTGGGGTTACATGTCCCGATATCGCGGCGATATCGGAGGCAACGCCGCGGGAGCGCGCATTTAGTGCACGTTTCTCCCTGCATCGCATCGCCAGTTTACACGCCGCGATATCGGGATGCAACGTCCCTCCGATGTGTACGCCCACCAACCCAGGAACGACCAGTTAACATGGGAGTGAATGGGTGACGTGAGCGTACACATCGTAGTTGGGCTGTCACTCGCTGCGATGCTGGTACAACGGCCTTGCGATATCGGGGAGTTGAATAGCTCTGCTATTCAACTCCGATATCGTTTTGGCATCGTTCCAGCATCACGTTGTACGCTCAAACCGTACAACGCGCACACGATATCGGGTCCAACTCGCAACCCACGTGACTTTTTGTCGGAGTTGGGTCGGAGTTGGACGCCGATATCGCGGCGTGTAAACCCACCATTAGAGTTCTTTGGATCACTGAAATCAATCTCAGATACCTGTGATAATTAGTTTGGCAGGTGAGCCCAATAAAAGGAAAACTGGGTGTTCCACAATATTACGCAGGCCACAGTTTTCAAGTAACATGGGGTTCCTATGTTAACATGGAACTTGGCCTGTTAGGATGTTTTGGAGTTAAATAGCTTTTTATTTCAGTGAATGTGACCTCCTAATGCTGCAAATTCAACAAATGAGCATTTTCAGTTCTTAAAAACATATCAAATGTTTAGAAACTCTACTGTGCCTAATAATTTGGAACAGGGCATTTAGAGTTTTTTTTATTTTTAAGATTATACTGTTATCATTGGGAAGTTTCTTCAATAAAATTTGATGTATACTCTAACGGGTGATGACTTTTATTACACTGACTGTCATTTGCATTGACCATTCAGTAAAATCAGAGAAAAAGAACATTTGCATAATAATTTGGAACACAGTGTATATGTCCAGAGACTACATACCTTAATCAGAAGAGCTGAAAACTTAAATAGGACATTGTGCTTTCCAATTGGCTGAAGCAAGGAGCTGATGACTCCAGCTGGACAGTACACATACCCATTGAGTCAGATTGGACAGCACTGAAGGTCCCAGCCATGCTAACTATAGGGGCTGGACAGAGCTTACTCTATCCAGAGCTTCTGGTTTTGACATCTTTTCTATCACTGGGGCTGTCTGCAGAATAAATACAGCGGTGCTTGGTGACAGAAGCAGATGTCACAGCGCCATCATGATATGCACCTGTGAGAAGCGCATAATGTGTTTCTAAAACAGTTCTGAAAAAAGCTTATAACATGGCTCTGTCTGTGGTCACCTGACAGCTCTTCAATGGGTTTTCATGGACAAACTTTGTGTTAGCTACTCTATCAATTCCCCAGGTGTGCTTTGGCTTTAACCCTTCAATATCCCCTTTATAGGAACCTGGACTTAGAAGTTAACTTGGATTGAGTCCTTATAGTAGTTGCTGGCAGATGGAGTGGGCTGGCAGGAATAGTTAGATTACTGTATGAGAACCAGACAAAGAATAAAATAAAAATACAGACGAATAATAAGGAAATATGCCTAGATAAGAACAGGAATGACAAGTAAAACAGGAGCTGAACTAGAGACATAAACAAGTAGCTACTAAAACTGTATTAGTATATAGCAGTGAACTGGGAGTTTAGTACTATGTGATGCTGTGCATTATGCCAAAGAAAGAAGCTGATTACTCCATCTGAACAGCACACACACTCATTCTTTAAGATGATGTAAAACTAGATGGCGTGACAACACAACTTTTTTACAGTGCATGGCGTGGGGGCAAATTTTCTTAATTTGGCCAGATGTATAGGTCTTTTGTTGGTTATCTCATGTTTGCTAAGACATTTTTTCTTGCCAGAAGATTTGGAGCCTTTATTGTCCTGAATTTTTGTAATGCTAATTCAATGTGAATCACTACACACCCTCTGTCTACATTACTCAAAGGGAAATTATATATAGGGCTTGAAATCTAGCCAATAAGAAAACAGTCTTATTCTATCAATCCTGTTCGAACACTATACCCTGAGATGAGTACTCAGGCTATTTAAAAGGACTTTCTTCACGCACCAGTGTTTATATGCTACATGACTTCAATCTAGGGGCTACAGTCCCAATTAGAAGACCATAACCTCAACCTAGTAATTTTGATTTCAGCTGCCAGGATAACATTGTGTTTCATACTCTGCATGGTCTCAGTCTAGATGCTTTGGGTCCAATTGGAGGAGCACCAGAACTGCATTATATTCTGCAGGAGTTCAGCCTAGGATTCGGCTGGAATATCAGACCCTATTTATGGAAGAAACCTACTTTGGGACAATTCAGTCATCTGGCTACAGACTTTGCTGTGCTCGGTCAGCTTCCTAAGCTTGCCCTATTCCTCTCTCGGTGGGTGCCCACCAAAAGCGGGGTGCTGGATTGGAGTAAGTGTCACTGGATGCTCCGAAGTCACAAAGATTCTAATCCCTGGTGAGCTAGCAGAAGGGTGAGACTCTATTGCCTGTTACAGTGTGTGTTTTGCTTGGTTATGTGTTATATGCCTTTGACTGTTGGGGATCCATTACCCATTAATGTGTCTTACCATTGTGTGGTTCTCTCACCCTGTGTTTTCTGAGTAGTGTTCTACCCACAGTTAAGAAGTTTGGGCGTTCAATTAGAATGAGCCCTAGTCTATGCCGTATTTCTAAAGGACATCGTGCCACAGGCTAGAGCACCCACTGACCCCTGTGTCTCCACAGATAGCATTACAACTAGGGGTCAGATAGTAAACCTGACCCACACCACAGCATTCTGCATACATTGTCTATTACCACTGTGTTGTTTATCAGAGGAGGGAGCTTGGTCAGTATTGCAAGCGCATGAGCTTTATCCAGGCCATGATAATTTGGTAATAAAACAATCATTGTAAGTAAACAACAGCACAAAACCTAATAAGTGACAAATCATTGAAATCTACTGTATGTCTCAACCTTTATCTCCTGCTGTCTATATAGCATTTACAGCAAAAACCTTCTTAAAGATTCACTTTAATGAACCTTCTAGCTCTACATTATTTTCTCATTTGAATAATGGGTAATGGGTTTATAATGAAGGTCATAGTAGTGTGCCCGATCTGCCTTAAGGCCCCGTTACACACAGCGATATCGCTAACGATATCACCGCAATGTCACAGGTTTTGTGACGTAGCAGCGACTTCGCCAGCGATATCGCTGTGTGTGACACTTAGCAGTGATCGACCTCCAGCAGGGAGATCGCTGATCGTTAATGAATGGCCTCGACCATTCTTTGATCGGCGATCTCCCGCTGGGCCTGCTGGATCGCTGTGTGTTACAGGGGCGATGACCAGTGAGCTCCATCCTTCGCCCGAAAAATAATCAGATCCCAACGATCGTCGGGTGTCGCCGCATCACTGGGTAATCGCTGGTAAGTCTGCCTGTATGGCATCTCACCAGTGACCACCTAGCGACCCACCAGCGATCCCAGCCAGGTCGGATCGTTGTCGGGATCGCTGGTGTATCGCTATGTGTAATGGGGCCTTTATGGAGAAGAGCTGCAGTCTCTCAGGTCATGAAAATCCAGAAAAAATACAGTGACAAGGTATCAGAGTTATGCTTTCTTTTGCTGTGCTGTTGTATTTCAGTTTGATTTTCTAATTAAATTGCAGACATTTAAAAGTATATACTGTACATTATAAACATTGTATAACATAATGCACAATCTGTAGTTAAAATTTAAAGGTTTATGTAACATGAAGGTTTAGAATATGAGGAAGTCAATCTTGCACCTTGAATAGACAAATTTATATTAACTGAAGGCCCACGTCACACACACAGATATCTGTGCAGATATTGTTCACAGTTCTCTGGTTGCAGTGAAATCATGGACACATTGTTCCATTTTGTGGCTGTATATAAATGGATTAATGTGTCCATAATTTCACTGCAACCAGAGATCTGTGAACAATATCTGCACAAATATCTGTCTGTGTGACGTGGGCCGAAAATGTAAGTCAGACACGTTACTATTTAGGATTATGAACAAAACATGACCAGCAAATTAAACGTTTGAATGATCGTTCATTTATTATTTTGTTTTATTTTAGGAAATGGTTAAGGGAAATCTTGTCACAAGTGATCTACACCAAAGGATTTATTTTTGTTTTGAATAGATAAAATGCACATAACACAAGTTGAATAAATATATATAGTATGTTAATGGGTCCTCAACTCATTGATGCTCAGGTGGCATTATTACTGCAAATGTTTATTAATATTTTTCTTCCTCAGGTATTGCCCTAAGTCTTGTCTGCAGTGGCATAACTTGAAGCTTATGGGCCCCTTTGCAAAAGCTCCAATAGGGCTACCAATTACTGCAAATGTTTAATAGCATTAGTCTTTTATGTAGCAAATTCTGGGGGAATAGCTATTCTCCTTATGGAGAGCAATGAGGAGACTTATAGCCACAATGCTCCTCTGGGAAAGTTATTTCCCAGAGGAGCACTGTGGATAAGGAGAATAGCTATTCCCCCAGACCTCATCTTGGCCTCTCATACAGCCAGATCAGAATCCCACAGACGGCACTGATGAGGGGCAATCAACCCGAAATGTAGCGTCTGCAGTTTGGGGTTCTGATCTGGCACAAATCCTAAGTCATATTAAAAGACTTGTTAAGGAGTCGATTATGACTTTTAGGATTGCTACCTTTATTAGGTGGCACTAAAGTTCGTCTACTTCCTCACTGAAGTGACAATTTGCATATTTCCCATAGGAGCATTGCGGCTATAAGTCTCCTCACTACTCTCCATAAAGAGAATAGCTATTCCCCCAGACCTCTTTTATGTAGGACATAGGTACTTTTGGAGCCCCCTATGCTTAAGTGCCCAGGTGCGATTGCAACCCCTGCACCCATTAATGGTACACCCCTGCTTGTCTGAAATGTTTCTAGTTATTTCCTGTGGATTTTGTTTCTGACTTTGTTTCAGTTTCAGTGCTGTGCTCTGGACTCTTTGATTCTCGTTCTCACCTGACTTGACTTACTGGTTTTATTGCTGATCTGATTGACTATGTTGTTGTGAAAATTGTTGCAAAGTGTAGAGTATTCCATTTTTGAAATATTATTTGCTCCTTTTTTTCTTGTCACTTTAAAAAGAAAAAAAAATAAATGAAGGTAATTGGAGATGCCAAGCCGCCACCAGTCAGATTCATAATAAAGCATGCCAAAAATTTGCGACAATTGTAAAGCAAAGCCTATTCTTTCTGCAAATTTTGCTCTAGAACAACACGGGTTTAAGAGATTTCCCAGGATCACAAAATACCTAGTGCAAAATACCAAGCAAAGATGCTACTAAGCAGAAGAGGATATGCAGGTATACGTGCTAACACTGAAGAGGCTGCAGTACTCAAATGAGCCCTTGAGTCCTTCCAGCAGCTGCTTGGCCGTGGTCCTGAGAGTCTATCCTCCAATAATGTAATATTGATGACCAGTCATAATTATTGGCCATCAATACTGTTATCGAGGAAAATTTACTTGGGACATAATAAACATAGTTTAAGTAAATCCCACTTAATGAGGCCAAGTCATTACAGTGCTTATGCCAGAAACTTGATGCAAACAGCTTAATAAGTTGCAATATTTTTGTACAACTCAGTAATCTCCTAGTTATTGTGACATTTGGTGTGTGCACCCTAGCCCTGGCCAGCTACAACAATATGGGTATCCATAGGAAAAGAAGATGGCGGCACTCATGTTTCCTGGTTACAAACCGACTTTATTTGACCATGTGAATTACATCCAAGGGTGCAGGGAGGGAGGTGCTGAAGCGACGGTCACCGTTTCGCGGATAACATCCGCTTCTATGGGTTCTGTGAGAGTTTGTCAGGTCTGCCTTTACATAGGCAGTACAATATGGGTATAGCAATGGCGGGACATGGTGGGACAGGGCATAATCACACTCACTAAAATTAGTAGCGTAACTTACTCCAGAACTGTATGCCAGCTCAATGCTGATGGTGGCACACGCTGAGTATCAGATGCACTTGATTTAATAAGTGTCACATATTGTTTAAAGAAAAGTCAGGTCAATGTACTCCAGTGAGCACTTCATTAAAACTGGTGTGCGCTACCCTAGTCTTAAGGAATCTCCCCTATGTGTTGATATCTTCATTATTAAACGCAAGGCAGGTAGTAGAGATCAACTGGCATCACCCACTGAGCAGTTTCTAACAACTTACGTAATAAGACTATGATTGATAGGAGACACAAGTACCTTTTTTGCTTCATTTTACCTTTACAGTTAATTTCTGGTTAATCCAATAATTGCAATAGACTTTATATAACGTTCCCTATGACAGGCAAGATGACTATTCATTATGAGACTTTCCTGCTATCATTTACATTTAATACCATGTTTGCTTCTGGTATTTCAAACAAATTGTAAGCTTAACGTAATCCTCTTTAGAGCAAAATGTTTTAATCCTCTAATGCCCGGGAGCGAAACAGTCAAGCCTGATACATGATGGGAGAACTCTGCGAAAGTTTATAAACTTTCATGCATTTGATTGCGAGTTAGAAAAAGTAGGCATCTAAAAAGAAGATTGATCCATAACTTTACACATTATTTTATCAAGCATACATCAAAAGGAGACATCACCAAGAACACATAGCTTCAGAATTATGCCATTCAGCATTAAAATGGCACATTGTCAATACAAAAAATACTGCTGTAATGATGGTACACATATATAAAGGCTCAAATTGGCTAAGAATTTGGAAAGTTTTTTTTCAGAAGTGTTGATGTTTTCTAAAATTCTGAGCTGCGTAGCAATGTTCATGTGTCAGGGAAAAGGGCTATATGGTGACATTTTCTTTTCTTTAAATGAGTTGTGCCACAAACAACTGTATATTTTAATGAATAGATCGTAGAAAAAAATATGTTCAACAGTTGGATGTGTTAAAAAAAAGGTTTCTGTCCTGAGATATTCTTAGAAATGTGTCCCTGTGTAATGTATCTGTCTGACCAGGTCAGATATACCACAGCTCCTGGGTAGGGAAGGAAGTAAAAGAGAGTATACAGACATTACAGCTGGGGATCAAAGCTGATTCTTTCTTTAAGGAAAAACAAGTTTTTTTAACAGGTAATTAAATGTTTTTAATTGCAGAAAGAATCAGCTGCAATTTCCTGTAATGTCTGTGCTCTCTTTTGCTTCCTCCTCTGCCCAGGAGCTGTGGTATATCCGACCTGTTCCTGCATGGTTAGACACATACATTACTTCGGGGCACATATATAGGAATATCTTGGAAAAGGAATTTTTTTAACACATCCAATTGCAAAACTTATATTTATTCTAATATCTATTTTTTTAAATGCACAATTGTTTGTGACACAACCCCTATAAATACGGATAATTCTGATTTTCTTATTGCAGATGTTGCCATTCTCATTGACTGGCTGCTTTAGTACAGACAAGATTGCTACAAATTTTTTACAATATGACTTCTGATACGTAAAATATCACAAATTTCCTATACATACACAATAACCTTATAGCAGCTATGCAGCTCGAGTTGATTTGCCTTTTTTTATTATCATTAAAGATAACATTGCTGCATCTGAGGTCTTGAGAGTTATTATATATTTGGCCTTTAGCTGACAAAGGGTGCTGCCGGTCTTTATGGTACTTAACTGGTTAATCAGCACCTTGTGTCCCTTACAGCAGAAACATATTGCCGTCAATTGATCGGGTCAGTGTTCTTCACAAAGGTCATAAGCATTGTGCTAACATTAGTTCAAGTTCCATATATATGAAAATGTTTTAGCAAATTCTGTATGACATTTATTGAAAACACACTAACTTTGTAGACGACATACAGAAATATCATAGAAATATAACAAATCATAAAGTGTCTGTGCTGTGGTTTAAGTAAAGTATAGGAGAGCAATGTGGAAATCTGATTGTGCTTGAAGCTAATGGCAGGATTCGATCACTGGGCTCACCTATAATTTGTGCACTATAAATGTAGCCTGAAGTCCCCGGGGAGCGTGTAATGACAGTGCTGTCTATAACAGTATCATCGAGTCAGACATTGGCATAAATCATTGGCACTTTGCAAAGTGTCACTTCTGTCAACCTCCCAGTGATGTGATCTTTAGTCTTTCAAATCTATAGACTGGCATTTGGATCAGCTAGCACCCTACATCTTGTCTTGCATATTAAAACCTTTCCGCCAATATCAAGATGCTGAAGCATTGTGTTTAAGAAAATATTTTCTTAGACTTTTCAAAACTCAGTTTAACAACAAAATAGATTTTTATATCTTCGCTTTCTTTGTTTTAGCTGTTATTTTAATAAAGTGTTACAGAGCAACTAAACGACATGCTAACAAAATAACAAGGTTAGAAATTATTTTTCTTTTTTTTCTCTTTTAAGTTTGGAAAGCTTGAAAAAACAATACTTCAAGAAGTGTAGCTAGTATAAAGTAGATTAGAGTCAGGTGACTTCCCTGAGGTCATATACTTCAGCTTTTTCGCGCTCAAAGCTCTGACCAATCACAACCTAGATTACCTCAGTAGTCCAAGTGGCCAATACAAACCTCTCTTGGACCCTGTTACCATGTTGCCTGGGGAATATGCCCAGCATCTCACCACTAGGCTGAAGATACCTTAGCCTCTTTAATATTAACTGCATAGCAGTCTGAGTCAGAAATTCTAAATAATGTTGAGCCCCCTAATCGCCTAGAGTGGGGGCTGCATGGGCTTGTGGCCCCCAATTGAGTTGTCTGGTAGCATATTGAGGTATCTGTTTCTTCCTAACATGTGTTTTTCATTATAGGAGCCTTAATATTCATGAGGCATCCTCATTATGGATGTAAAGGGTTAATAGTCCCTGTTGTAAGGTAACAGAAGCAGGAGATCACTGTGATTGGCTGTCCTGCTTGTCTGATAAGTTTGCACCTGATTGGTTTGAAAAGTGGGGGAGAGTGGAGTAGTTATGCCCCGACCACAGAAATTTTGAGTCAGTGTCTCTGAGGAGACGAAGAAAAACGCAGTATGGAGGGGCTCCTGTTCAGCCACTAAGAAATCCTCCTGCGCCTGTCGTTACCGTAGACTCTGCAAGACCCGAACTACCAGAGATGCCTCGAGGGCAGGAGGCCAAGATGGACCCAGGGGAGATGCCGGGTCATAGACAGGTGTTAAGATAGTGGTGGTCCTGGATGATATACTCACAGGAGGTGTCTGTGGTTCGACGAGCTCATGGTTCTAGCAGGCAAAGACGGATGACAGACGGCCGTGGAGGCACTGATACATCACAGGCCGGAGCTTCACGGGATTCGTAAACATCACCGGACGCCCTAGCAGCGAGATCTCATCAGGAGACAGCTGGCGAGCGGCTTAAGAAGTCAGAGATGACAGGTACGGCGGCGGAGCGTGCCCCCTTTCACTACGGATTGTGGTGACCACGGGCACCCGCACGCTGCAGCAGCGGCACTGTGATGTCACCGGGGCTAGGATGGGGCACAGGCCAACAGCGGGTCACTCCAGGCTCGTCCACGGAAGCCCCCAGCAACACAGCAACTAAGGCCTGCGATTCACAGGAGAATTATCCAGGCGACGACACCGGGGAGTCCATGACTGTGAATCTCAAGGCCCAACATGGGTCCAAGGACAGCGAACTACAGATCCCAACTACAGAGGATGGAACAGGTGAGATTTTATCTATAGATAATGCTGGTAATGATGTTCTGTTTACTCACAGTTTACATGAGACAGCAGTGAGAAGCGCTGGCTGGTTTTACATGAGACAGCAGTGAGAAGCTCTGGCTGGTTTTACATGAGACAGTGTGGCGCCCCTATGGCTAGGCGGCACAGGGAGGTATTACACTTGTGGCCCCCAATTGAGATGTCTGGTAGCATATTGAGGTATCTGTTTCTTCCTAACATGTGTTTGTCATTATAGGAGCCTTAATATTTATGAGGTATCCTCATGATGGATGTAAAGGGTTAAGAGTCCCTGTTGTGAGGTAACAGAAGCAGGTGATTGCTGTGATTGGCTGTCCTGCTTGTCTGATAAGTTCGCACCTCATTGGTTTGAAAGTGCGGGAGAGAGGAATAGTTATGCCCTGCCCACAGGAATTTTCAGTCAGTGTCTCTGAGGAGACGAAGAAAAACGCATCCGCCCACCCAGCCCCTCTTTATTTCTGTTCCCCTATTTCCCTGTCGTCAGGCAGCGCTGCCTATAAATCTTAATGTATAAGCCTTCAGGACCTGGGACAGCGCACATACTATACACCTACAATAGGTATAGTATGAGCGCTGCACTCAGGGAAGCCGGCGGCTTCATTCATAAAAAAGTACAGCAGCCGACAGAAGCCGGCTACTGTACAAAAGATATAACATCATTATATGCCCACCTGAGTGGGTGGTAGGTCTCTAGGGGGGGTGGGACAGTTTAGACACATTTATTAATAAAATGACAAGTTTTAAAACACAGAGAACAGTTTGCTCATCCCTGCGGCAGCAGGGATGAGCAAACTATCCGGTAACCGGATTGCGGCTTCAGCAATCCGGTTAATGGATTGCGGCTTGTCTGAAGCCAATTGCGTTCACCACATCTGGATCTGGATGCGGTGAACGCAATTCTATTTTTAAGTGTGACCCCAGCCTAACTTCAACTCCAAATGATTGGACCTATGGGTACATTATTTTGTGGTTGTTGTACACGGCCACAAAATGGAACAATGTGTCCATGATTTCACTGCAACCAGAGATCTGCGAACAATCTCTGCACAATTATCTGTGTGTGTAACTGGGCCTTAAGTGTCAAACATAGCGAGATCGCTGACGAGGTCGCTGTTGCATCACCAAAATTGTGACTCAGCAGCGATCTCGCTAGCGATCTCACTTAGTGTGACGGGGGCTTAAGTTGCTTCATTTTAAATAAGAAATAGTGCCATGCAGAGCCCAAATCATGAAGAATATATGACTGTCCAAATATTTCAAGACCTAATTGTATGTTTTGACAACTTCTATTGATTGAAAAAAATAGCATATAAAAACCTACAACATTGTGATATGTGGAGATATGCAAAAAAGTATGATTGTGTTTTGCACAGTTTATCGTTTATAATGAGCTATGTGTTTTGCATATATATTAGCTTAGAAAGAAACACATTTCCTGGCTAAACTGTTTATTGTAAGCTTTGGATGTTTACATAGAAACAGACTGCACAGACTTGCTCTTCTCTCTGCTCAGTGTGTTCTGTATAACTACTCCCAAACCTATTCTGACATTGCCAAATCATGAACAGAAGCATATAAAACAGACTCAAGGCAAAGAACATTAATACATTGACAGAATAGCACAAAATAAACAGAGAATGTAGCATTTCTTTATGTCAAACCCATACTCGATACTGTAATAAAATGTTCTATTAGCTCAATATCATGAGAACCTATGAAGCAGACAGACACTTCCATTTGGCTATGAAGCGCTTGTATCTGGACCTTGAGTGTGATGTAAATGATATGCATGGATAATTGCCACTACTGTTGATTGACCTTTCACAAATGTTGATTCAACTGATAAAAGAAATTGACCAGATTGAATATCATGTTTGACATTACACTTAAATTGAAATGATCACTAACGAGGATTCTGCTTGATCTGCAGCAGTTTGTGCATGATTGAAAGTGCTGCTCAAGAAGGCCGGCGGCTTCTTGTAATTAGTCTAGAAGGGTAAACAGACACGTTCCTGCTACAAAAAATTTGTTGTCTTAACGATCTTAAAAAATGATTTGTGCTAAACTATGTCCAGACAGATGAGTTCATACTGTTAAGCTTAAGAAATGTGTCTGTCTGGGATCATGAACTGTCCAGTTCTTATTAAAGTAGACCTAAAAAATCATCTATAGATCAAGCAATCTCAGGTTTTGCCATAAAGAAGGAAACTAAATTCAAAATTGGGTGCCTTAGCTAGTGCAGAACCACTCAGGACAGGAAGGCCCAGCGCTTCGTAGCTTGTGGGTACCATGTTACTGAGTGTGATGATGTAGGGGCCCTCATAACGAGTGGAGGGGCTGTGTTGGCCATCATTCTGATTATCAGGATGTAGGGACCATCATAATCATTGAGGGGCTATGGGGACCATCATTCTGAGTGGGAACTGTGGGTACCATCATACTGGGTGTGGGGCTGTATCGGCCATCATTCTGAATATGGGGTTTGGGGACCATCAAAATGAGTGGGGGCTGTGGGAGGTGTCATCCCTTTATAGAGGTACACTGTGGGTGTGCTATTGAATAAAATTTTAGAAGGAATTCACTGTAGTGATACTATAGTCTGTGTGTGGGTGGGAGGATTTTTGGGAGCATCTTACTTTATGGTGGTCAAGTAAAGGGGTATAGTGGGTGAGAACACTAAGAGGCTTCAAAAGGAACATAATTACTGTGCATTTGCCACAAAATATGTCCTTCTCTTATATTTTTAAATGTATTTGGGGATGGGGGCCCAATTTGGACCTTTTCTATGGGGACCCATGATTGTTATGTACCTGTTATATGGTTCCTGTAGACATGGTTGTAAGATGATGATGGTCCAGTGGTGATCTTTTAATCCCGTCCCAAATGGTCACTATCTGACGACAGGCAATGTGGATCTTGAGTTGGCAGTACGTCTTTTAACATTGCTGTTTTTTTTTACCACTCCTGTTAAATAGCAGGAGTCTGGTTTCTTGAAGTCACAGATTGTTTTTTGTTCATTAACTGCTATAAAGTGGATAAAAGCATTGACAATACTGACACTTCTATTGGACCCAATGATTCCATGATTGCCAAGTTAGCGGGTTAAAGAAACAGTTACAGACCAAAATTGGTTAAAGGGAATCTGCCAGTTGGTTTTTACTGTTTGATTTGATAGCACCATAAATGAGGCAATGCCTGATTCCTGCGACGTGTCACTTACTGAACAGTTTTGTGCAGTTTTCATAGAATACCTGATCCTCTGATGGTGATGTAGCAGAGCTAATAGTCAAACTGTATATAACCCACAGCCCTAAGCCCTGGCTGGCAGCTTTCTGAGTATACTTTCCAATGTGAGCAAGCTGCTACTGAGTAGTGGTGGTGCTGTTGTTACAAAGACTGGCTGGACTGGCCTGCATGAGAACTGTAGTCAGATATAGTTAATGTTCTGCTGATAAAATCCTGATAGTGTTAATACTACAACACACAACCTGATAAGTGATACATCACTGGATTTAGGCTCTAGTGACCAATATAATGCTGCTCTCAGATTAAATACTTGCTGAAAAATTCCCTTTAAAACTAGACTTTACTTTTCCATTCTTAAAGGGAATATGTCAGCTCCTTTTACCCCCCTATACTATCACAGCCTGTCCCTGCAGCTTGCTAGCCGATCCCTAACCATCCCTGTCTAAGCTAAAAGGGCCCTATAAAGCTTGAGAAAAAATGATTTTATAACTTACATGTAGCCTGCAGCATAGACTGGAAAGGCGGGCTCTGGTGCTCCATTCCCCCATCTCCTTGTTGGCTCTCAGCATGCCCCGCTGGGCATCCTCATTCCTTTTGCCGATCCTCCGCTTTTTGAAATCCTCGCCTTCCTTATAGTATGATGCGGTTGCTGTAATGTCATATCCGGCCCAGTGCATTGTGGGTGCTTATGACGTATACTGCCCCGCTTCAATATGCGCACTGCGCAGGCACTAGAGCCGGGCCGTACACATGTTTGGCCCCAACAATGCAGCGGGCTGAATATGATGTTATGGTCACTGCATCATACTAGGAGGGAGGTAGGAATTTCAAAATGAGGACGATCGGTAAAAGGAATGTGGACGTCCAGTGGGGTGTGCTGAGAGCCAGCGAGGGGGGGAGAATGGAGCCCCAGAGCCCACCTTTCCAGTCTATGCTGTAAGCTACATGTTAATTGTAAAATCATTTTTCCCAAGCTTTGTAGGGCCCTTTTAGCTCAGACAGGGATTTTTAGGATGAGCTAGCAAGGTGCAGGGACAGGTAGTGATAGCAGAGGGGGGTTAAAACGAGGTGACAGGTTCCCTTTAACACATAGTAGGACAATAAACTTGGTTACACGTCTCATATCATACACAATAGCTTGGTGGCTGCAGTTCTCACTAATACTTTAGAATTCCAGAATACAGTTTGAACAGTCTTCAGAATACATTGGGTAAAATATCTGCTACCCTTACAGGGATGTATGCTGTCTTCACAGGGAGCTCTAAAAAAATGTTATTTCACATCTTGTCACACTTTAATTTATCCATATAGCTTCCTGCATACAAGTAGGATGGGGGGCACCACTGTTCTCGACCTTCTTGTGCCTTCATCCCTTTTAGCAGGCTTCAGTTCAGTTCCCTACCCAACAGAAGTGAACCAACTAGGGTGGCACACTACAAGCATTTGTGCAGGCAACCTTCCACTACATGCTGATCCAAAGCTGATGTTCCCACAGGTCGGAACACCACTCAACCTTTGTTGATTTTTTCACAGGTCGACACCTCTCATAGCCACAGCAAATTTGAAGAGTTGACAGAATACATAATCCACCTGGCAAGATTCACAAGCATCTATCTTCTGCAACTAAACTGTCCATACCTACTATCACCAACCACCCTCAGTACTTAATGTGCATAACATCCACATTTGCAGTATTGTATGATTTCTTTTACAGTCTGAGTCCAGATTCATAGCTTATATACTGGGATGCTTAAAGCACCAACCACTAGGTGTTTTCTTTAATTGGACTACTTTAGTGGTGCTTTAAATCTGAGTCCCCTGAGCCCTGTCTTATACTCACCTTCCAACGCCTTAATGCTTTTCCAGCATCACTTTGATTGGTCTACTATGAAAAGTGACAAGCTGGCAGCTCCAATGTCTCATGGAGCGCGCTGGAGGTCACTCTTCAATGCATATCTGTGGTACCCTCATTCTGGCTCTCATAGAGATGCACTGAGATTCTGTGATGCAGCTTCACACGTCCGACTAGTCAGAAGCTATGGATGCAAGATGGAACTGTGGGATTGGAGTGGGCTTGGTAAAGTATGAAAACACCAGAAGGTGAATATGTGGGGTAGTTTAGGTTATGCCGACAGAGTCAGAATCCTTCCACCAGTAGTCTCAATTAAGACTGGCGAACAGACTCTTTGATAGGTCTGGTGATGGAGGTTACTTCCCATAGAGTCCTCAAGGTGTGCGGACGTACAGAGATCTAGCTCCATTCCACCATAGAGAACTCTAGACTTGAGAATCAAAAGAGATTTTCCTGTCACTAATGTTAGCTGTGCCAGAACTATAAGCCTCTTAATCAGCACATTGGCTGTGGAGAGAGGATAATCTTGAGAGAGCACCTTCAGTTGTCAGCAGGGCTGAATTTCCCATCAAGCCCCTTGCAGTGACTCATCTGGAGGGTTGCTTGTAATCCAATAAGTGACATTCCCAGTGTGTGTCCAGTGAAGGCAGGTGGCTTGTTCCTAAGCGATAGAGTCTGAGAACCTTCCCATACATAAGTCCTTTGCTCAGGCCCCGCCGCAGACATCTTTGGTGGAAAGCGTGCACACAAAGATAATATTCGGCACCAAAACAGGTTAGAAAGTGTCGAGCTCCAGGCCCTGGGGTACTCGGGTACTAGGCTCTCGGCAGGTGTTCTAGGATGTCACGGGTGGCAACGCCTGATCCCGTAGCCTGGGTGACACTTCAAAAAGAGTGTATTTACAGGGGATAAGAGTTTGTCATGTGACGCCACCTGTAGTACCTGGTGATGAGTCACCAGCACCGCCACAGTCCGCCGGAGGTAGATGGTAATGCAGCTGAGATGGCAAAGCTCCCTACAGGCGGAGCTGGTCCTTCGGGGCAGCATTCCTGAAAGGGAACAGGTAGATGTAGAAACACACACAGGCAAAGTCACTTTCTCTGAGGTACTTTACTGTCAACTTGTAGCAGCATCATACAAAGTTCACAGTCCAGCATCAGATGTTAAAATAACAGGTAGCTCTACGGGTGGCTGCAAGTGGATCCCAGGTGGTATGGTGGAACCCGTGGTGTACCTTAGTTGATAAACCCGTGTCCTTTCTTCCCTGCCTAAGATGGGCCTATACCCAATGGCTCCGTTTAGGTAGTATTGGGGGTCCTCTCCCTCTTGGTGAGGAAGCAGGCAGACCGCTCCATCTGGCAGGGTGCTGTGGCGATATACGGACCACCGCAGCCGGTTGCCGACTGCAAAGATGGACTTTGGCTGGATCCTCGGGTCCAGCGTTTCCATGGTGGACTGGAGAATCCCCTGGAGTATGGTCGCTCCACTCTGGGGTTCTTCCTTTCTCTCTAGGGCCTCGACTCCACTCGTCGGGTACCTTCTTTCAGGATCTCCTCAAGACCCCTTCTCCTTCCCTCCGGATCAGCTTGAAACTGTCCGGGTAACCCTTTCGCCTCGTTCCACACTCTTTCCAACTTTCCTCATTCTCCCACTGTTCCGACCCTCTCCCTCTCTCAACTAGCGAGAGACTACTCTTTCTCCTAGATGGCCATTCTGCTGAAGACCCCCTTTATTCCCCTAGAGGTGAATATATCCCCTGCCGGGTAACCTCCCACCACTCAGCTAATGTGGGAGTGCAGGAATGGGTCCCACCCACCAACCTAGGGTCCACTTGCAGTTGGGGTAATTACACCTCTTTTACGGGTGCAATACCCCTCTGTGACGCCTGAGTACTTGGGGCGCCACAATAGGATAGAGCCATTGTGAAAAAAATAAACCTTTGACTAATACAAATTACGGTCAGTGTTCATGTTTGGTACCCGCGTAGTCTTTTGCTGTGCGTAGGTTCAAGGAGGGAGGAATAGGGCTTTGTATAAATTTGTGAACCACTTTGTTGTTCAGCCGACAGGCTGTATCGAGCCCCCAGAAATTGACACTGTGTCATCAGAATAATTTGTGTGGTCCTGTATTAGGTAGGGCGCACCATAGGTAAATTTGCTGCATATCTCCTGTAACTTCCTTGGTCTGTGTCGTTGGGACAGCATGGTGGTCCCGGTCAATTCTGACTGGGTATATGTCATATAGTTTTGGTGGTTTCTCTTTTTACTTTGTCAGAGATCCTTTTCCAATGCCCTATATTATAAAGATCCAGGTTCTCCAGAACTGTCTGGTCTCGCTTCTGATCTGTGACTTGCTGTGTCCTGGTACAAATTCCTCGGTACTCGGCTTACAAGTATAAGACACGGGGTGGGGGCTTACATTTAAAGCACCACTACAATGGTGAAAAAAACCAAGTGCTAAAGTGGTGCTTTAATTTAACAAGGGGTGCTCAATTTCTTTCATAACACTATGAACAATGTCTGCAGTAGAATACATTTACACATGGAGAATATTCCAGCTTCAGTATGGCCATATTTTATAGTTATTTCTAGGCTTTCTGACATTTGCATAGATTACATTAATATCCAATTCTATATGTTTTGTTAGAAAAGAAACATTATTTCTGGGTCATTGATAGAACAACTTCTAATGCAGCAGACTCTGTATTATATACAACTAGAAGCATTAATTTCAGATCATCTTCACAAGTAGCTCGAGTTAGGAGGATGCCTGTAACATTCATAGATTGCCAAAACACGTCCCTATTCTTGAATCAGCAAACAGCTAATATATACTTGTCAGCACTTCCCTTCACACTGGCAGGCAATCCAGCAGGTCTGATATTCAGCTTTAACCTTAGAGGCAGAGGTCAACAGGAAATGCAAGGTAGAGACAGTGTTGAAGGTGATGAGTATTCTCTTGAAAAGAGTTGAACTTAGTATAAAAGGGTATCTGTGGGGCATCTGCACTCTTGAAATGTTTTCTCATATGCCACTTTACCCAATATAAGACAAAACACAACTTTATATCTGAAGTGACATTTAACAAGTTCTTCATTCCATACTTCAATGCAGATACAGTGTAACCTTGGATTACAAGTAACTTGGTTTGAGAGCGTTTTGCAAGACAAGCTAAGATTTTAAAAGATTGTAACTTGTTATAAGAGCAATATTTGGAATAAGAGCAAAATGTGAGCTCTCCCCGCCCCTCTACAGTACTGTGCAGATATAATACAGTACTAGTAATACTCACCACTTCTAGCGCATGCACATAAGCCATCAATCGCTGTCTTTTCCTCAGTTCTGGGTTGCGGCCTTTGTGTGTTCACTGCGCTCTGAACATGGAGCCTCCATACTGGATACTGTACATATGTGATGCTGCTAGTAAACCAACTTTAGGTACTGTAACTTACTGCACATATGTATACTGTATATAACATAGAACTGCAATTAATTGCAGAACTGTATTAATTTTAATATACAGTAAATATTTTTTGAGTTGTGGAACGAATCATCTGCATTTCAATTATTTTGTATGTGAAAATTTGCTTTGATATACAAGTGATTTGGATTACAAATACAATCCCAGAACCAATAATGCTTGTAATCCAAGGTTCAACTGTATTCTATATTTCATGTACTGGTAATTTATTTTTTAAACCCACTTACAGTATACAGCCCCCTAATTTCTACACCGCTCGACAGACATCATCATCACTGTAATCTAAATCCTCAATCATTTTGGGAGGAAATGGGAAATGGAGTACCAAGACTAAAGGCCCTGTCTCACATAACGACCGCTCCAGAGATGTCGACAGCGATAACGACCTGCCAGGATCACTGGAGCGTCGTTACCTGGTCGCTGGGGCGCTGTCAAACAGGCAGATCTCCCCAGCGTTCAGGGCCATGGGAGCCACCTCCCACATTGCTGAAGGTGATTTCAGCGTCCTCCCTGCTTAGCGCTGCCTGCAAGCAGGGAGGACGCTGGTAACTATGATAAACAGCTGGTATCCAGGCAGCGCGCGCTGCCTAGATACCCGTTGTTTATAATAGTTACCAGCGTCAGGGGAGCGTCAGAGTGGCAGTAGTGGCGCCCAGAGCAGCCGAGCTGTACACTGAGAACAGGTACCGCTGCAGCTGCAATCCCCAGCCTGCTCCCCCGCTACTTAAACTCCCGCGACTGCCACCAGCAGCACTGATAGAAACCCCCCATCCTGCTCCTCAGTTCAGCGCGGGGGCCTCTGAAAGCACTCCCCTTCTGTGCACTCAGGCGGCAGGGAGGGTTAGTTCAGCCCTGCTGGTGACCATGGTAAACTCTGGGTATCTAGGCAGCACGCGCTGCCTGGATACCCAGTGTTTACCATGGTTACCAGCCCTGTGAGGTCACTGATAGCTGGTTTCTCACTGTCACACGCAGCAATGCGTGCTGACCAGCGGGAAACCAACGATCAAAAAATGACCTACAGCACTTTGCAGCGATCAGCAACCTCATAGCAGGGGCCTCATCGCTGCTAAGTGTCACACAGAACGACATCGTTAGAGAGATCGTTGTAACGTCACAGTTACTACGATCTCTCTAACGATATTGTTATGTGAGACAGGGCCTTAACTCTATGCAGGCTCCGGGAGATCATAGAAACTCATTTTATATATTGTGAAAGTATTCAGCCCCCTTTGCATTATTCGGGCTTTGCTTCCTCACAAGTAGGAAATGAATTGGTTTTTATAGGGGTTTGCATTAGTTCATGAAAAGAACATGCCTACAACTGTCAACATTTGATTTTCTTTTTATTGTGAGGCAACAACAAATAGGACAAAATAACTGAAAACTTCTGTGTGCATAACTATTCACCCCCTAAAGTCAGCACTTTGTAGAGGCTCCTTTTGCAGCAATTACAGCTTCATGTTACTTTGCATAAGTCTCTATGAGCTTCCATATATTGCCGCTGGGATTTTTGACCATTCTTTGAGGCAAAACTGCTTCAGCTCCTTCAGGTTAGATGGTATTCTCTTGTGAACAGCTGTCTTCAAGTCCCACCACAGGTTTTCAATTTGACCAGGCTACGCCAATGCATTTATATGTTTCACATTAATCCACTCGAGTGTTGCTTTAGCAGTATGCTTAGGGTCATTGTCTTGTTGGAAGATGAAACTCTATCACAGTCTCAAATCACTGACAGAGTGAAATAGGTTTTACTCAAGAATATCCCCGTATATTTGCACCATCCATCTTCTTCTTGTCTCTGACCATTTTCCTTGTCCCTATTGCTGAAAAACATACTCACACCATGATGCTATACATACCATGTTTCCCAGTGGGGAAGGTGTTCTTGGGGTGCCCATTTTGCACCAGGAATCAAAATGAGCCTTCCAATTTTTAGCTGCAAGTAAAGGCATTTTTCTGGTCACTGTTCCATAAAAGCCAGCTCTATGGAGTGTATGTCTTATTGTGACCATATGGAGAGATACTCCAGTATCTGCTTGGGAACTCTGCAGGTCCTTCAGGGTTACCTTTGCTTTCGGTGCCACCTCTCTCAATAATGTCCTCCATGCCTGGGCTAAGAGTTTTGGTGGGCAGCCGTCTCTTAGCAGGTATGTTGTGGAACCATGTTCATTCCAATAGAGGATAATGGATTTGATGGTGGTTGAGGGGATCATCAGAGATTGGGATATTATTTACAACCCAACCCTGACTCGTTCTTCTAAACAACTTTGTCTCTGACTTGTTTGGAGATCTCCTTTGTCTTCATGGTGTTTGGTTAGTGGTGCCTCTTGCTCAATGGTGTTGCAGCTTCTGTGGCCTCTAAGAAAAGTTGTGTCTGACAGACCATGTGTCCCTTAGGGTACCGTCACACCAGGTGACTTCGCAGGAGATATCGGCGGCGATGCATGGGAGTGCGCACGTTTTTGGCACCCCGCCAGCGTCGCCGTCGCCTGTTTACACGCGGCGATACTTCCGGCGACGCTTTGGCGATGTTACAGGCGGCATCGCCGTTGGGGTGTCTACAACCCCCAGCGGCGATCCTGTAACATGGGAGCCTATGGCTCCCACCGCCTGTACCATCGCCAATCGCCATGTTACATGGGGCAATGTGTACACATTGCCTGAGAGTGGTCGCCTGGTTTCAGAGCAGCGCTGTGAAACCAGGCGACCACTCTCAGCCGATTTTTCGCTGCAAAATCACCACTTTACACGGGGCGACTCGCCGGCGATGACGCTGACGATAGGCCACGCCCCTGCATCACCTGCGAAATCGCTGGCGATGTCACCTGGTGTGACGGTACCCTTAGATTGCACACAGGTGGACTTCATTTCCCTAAGCATGTGATTTCTGAAGGTAATTACTTGCACCAGAAATGTTTAGGGGTTTCATAGCATAGGGGGTGAATTCATATGCATATGAACATTTTTACTTAATTTATCCCATAAATTAACTTTTGTCTATATTTTTCTCATTTCACTTCCCCAACAGGCTGGGGTCACATCCGCCTTTTAATTTTCAAATCCTGATCCGGTTTTGAGCTTTTAAAAAGCTCAAAACTGCATCAGGAAATGCTCCTCATAGTAGTCCATTATTAAAACCAGACTGCATTACATGCAATCCGGTTACCGCATCCAGCCCTGCAGCCTGCATGAAAAATTATGCAGGCTGCAGTTTTCGGAGCGGTTCTAAGCCCCGCAATGTGGTAACTGGATTGCTCAAGATGTGTAATCCTGAGCAATGCGGTTACCGTTTACTTTGCTTATCCCGGCTATAAGCAAAGTATTTAAACTGTAATAAAAACTTAAATATTAATAATAATTCTGCCCATCATGTCTCTAGGGAGTGCCCACCCCCTAGAGACATGCTACCCACTCAGGTGGGCATGTAATGGGTTAATTACTCCTGTACAGTAGCCAGCTCCTGGCGGCTCTGTACAATTTTCTGAATGAAGCCGTCTGCTCCTCTGACAGAGGTGCGCATAGTATACGTAATGTATGTATAGTATGTGCGCTGTCCGAATTCCTGTACTCATTTATAGTAGATCTATGGGCAGCGCACCCCAATTATCACAATTATCTGTGTGTGTAACTGGGCCTTTAAAGTCTACTTTCAACCAAAAACATAAAGTAAAGACTGGGAAATAAACTGGCTGTCTCATCTGGACAAATACTTTTCATTAAAAAGTCCCTCAATGATAATCTGATCATAGGGTCCTTTGTGTCTGGGGATCTTTATAGATTTAGAATTTTCAAGGCTATGGCAAATCTGCAGGTTATCCAGGTGTAACTATTTGCATTGGAAAGCATATAAAATCTATGGTGATCATATTTAAAAGCTCTGCAATAGAAGCTATATTGCAGTTTCAGCAGCATGTCCCAAATTAAATTTTTTTCTGCTACATGTAGATAGGATTTTTTATGAACTCCATTTATATGTTTTGGACTTCGACTGGTTTCTAATCGCCCCAAACTCTTTGAAATAAGACTATGAATAATTGTAATAGTTAAGTTAATTATTTAAATCTGGAGCAAGTTTTAACAGGTCTGACAACAGGGAAACAATCTATTTTTTACCATTCTACAGTTGTGGCCAAAAGTATTGACACCCCTGCAATTCTGTCAGATAATACTCAGTTTCTTCCTGAAAATGATTACAATCACAAATTCTTTGGTATTATTATCTTCATTTAATTTGTCTTCAATGAAAAGGCACAAAAGAGAATGAAGCAAAAAGCAAAACATTGATCATTTCACACAAAACTCCCAAAATGGACCAGACAAAAGTATTGGCACCCTCAGCCTAATACTTGGTTGCACCACCTTTAGCCAAAATAACTGCGATCAACCGCTTCCGGTAACCATCAATGAGTTTCTTACAATGCTCTGCTGGAATTTTAGACCATTCTTCTTTGGCAAACTGCTCCAGGTCCCTGATATTTGAAGGGTGCCTTTTCCAAACTGCCATTTTTAGATCTTTCCACAGGTGTTCTATGGGATTCAGGTCTGGACTCATTGCTGGCCACCTTAGAAGTCTCCAGTGCTTTCTCTCAAACCATTTTCTAGTGCTTTTTGAAGTGTGTTTTGGGTCATTGTCCTGCTGGAAGACACATGAACTCTGAGGGAGACCCAGCTTTCTCACACTGGGCCCTACATTATGCTGCAAAATTTGTTAGTAGTCTTCAGACTTCATAATGCCATGCACACGGTCAAGCAGTCCAGTGCCAGAGGCAGCAAAGCAACCCCAAAACATCAGGGAACCTCCGCCATGTTTGACTGTAGGGACCGTATTCTTTTCTTTGAATGCCTCTTTTTTTCTCCTGTAAACTCTATGTTGATGCCTTTGCCCAAAAAGCTCTACTTTTGTGTCATCTGACCAGAGAACATTCTTCCCAAATGTTTTAGGCTTTCTCAGGTAAGTTTTGGCAAACTCCAGCCTGGCTTTTTTATGTCTCGGGGTAAGAAGTGTGGTCTTCCTGGGTATCCTACCATACAGTCCCTTTTCATTCAGATGCCGACAGATAGTACGGGTTGACAATGTTGTACCCTCGGACTGCAGGGCAGCTTGAACTTGTTTGGATGTTAGTCAAGGTTCTTTATCCACCATCGGAACAATCTTGCGTTGAAATCTCTCGTCAATTTTTCTTTTCCATCCACATCTAGGGAGGTTAGCCACAGTGCCATGGGCTTTAAACTTCTTGATGACACTGTGCATGGTAGACACAGGAACATTCAGGTCTTTGGAGATGGACTTGTAGCCTTCAGATTGCTCAT
Organism: Allobates femoralis; assembly: GCA_033576535.1. Classification (NCBI taxonomy): domain Eukaryota; kingdom Metazoa; phylum Chordata; class Amphibia; order Anura; family Aromobatidae; genus Allobates; species Allobates femoralis. The sequence goes on from JARQOC010000005.1 coordinate 474,132,877, forward strand.
TCTTCCTCACAATTTGGTTTCTCAAGTCCTCAGACAGTTCTTTGGTCTTCTTTCTTTTCTCCATGCTCAATGTGGTACACACAAGGACACAGGACAGAGGTTGAATCAACTTTAATCCATGTCAACTGGCTGCAAGTGTGATTTAGTTATTGCCAACACCTGTTTGGTGCCACAGGGGAGTTACAGGTGCTGTTAATTACACAAATTAGAGAAGCATCACATGATTTTTCTAACAGTGCGAATACTTTTGTCCACCCCCTTTTTTATGTTTGGTGTGGAATTATATCCAATTTGGCTTTATGACAATTCTTTTGTGTTTTTTCATTGAAGACAAATTAAATGAAGATAATAATACCAATGAATTTGTGATTGCAATCATTTTCAGGAAGAAACTGAGTATTATCTGACAGAATTGCAGGGGAGTCAATACTTTTGGCCACAACTGTATGTGTAAGCCCACAAAGTAAGGCTGCCTTCACACCACGATTTTGGGCTGTCCGTGGAGATCCTTGTTTTTGCAGGATCCCCCTGACAGCCATGGATGCACACGGATCCCTGCATTTGGATGTCAAATAGCCATCCGTATTCGAATCTATGCAGGATCCGTGTGGATCCTGTGGTTCCTCTGTCTCTCCCTGTTCTCCCTGCATCTTCCTGTCTCTCCCTGTTCTCCCTGTCTCTCTGTCCTCCATCCCCTCTCCCCCTGCTTGTTTATCCTGTCCCCCCTCTCCTCTCCTCTCCTCTTTCCTCCGGTATATAAAAAATAATAAATCTCCTCCCGGAGGATACATCACCTTTCCGGCACCTCCGGGGACGTGACCGTCTCCATCTGGGTGCAGGACCTGTTATTACGTCACCGAGCCAATCAGCTGACGTGTCAGCTGATTGGCTAGGTGACGTCACAAGAGGTCCTGCACCCAGATGGAAATGGTCGCATCCCCGGAGGCGCCGGGAAGGTGAAGTATCCTCCGGGAGCAGATTTATTATTTTTTACATACAGGAGGAAAGAGGAGGGGAGAGGAGAGGGGACAGGACAGCGGAGAGGACAGGGGAGAGGACAGGATAGAGGAGAGGGGGGAGAGGAGATGGAGGAAGGAGATGCAGGGAAAACAGGGAGAGACAGGGTTATGTACTGAGCACTGCTTCTGGGCATGCTCAGTATATAACCACAGAACCATGACTACATCGGATCCGATGTCCATAGTCTCCCATTGTAACTTCCTACGGACCATCACGGATCCGTGGTGTCCGATTTTAGTCAAGGACACCAAAATCGCAGCAGGCTGCGATTTTGGCTCTTTGACTAAATCGGACAGCAACAGATGGTGCTAAAATCAGATGCCAATAAGGACACATCCGAGCACATCCGTTGCCCATAGGAATACATAAGAGGTAAAATCGGATCCGTGTGTATCCGTTTTGAAACAGATACACACGGATGCTCCAAAACCGTGATGTGAAGGTAGCCTAATATTTCTTTGACTAAGAATGACATATCTGATGGAAATGTATAAGCCACAGCTTATATAACTACTACAACATTTCAAGTGTTGTAACGTTAAATATAAGAAACATTTTGACTTTAAATTCAGAATTAGGAGTTCTACAGTTTGCAAGTGTTATCTTACCTTACTTATATATCTGCTGCGGTGAAGAAAGTAGCACATCCACGTTTTTTGAGATTTATATTCTTTGTATTCCTTTTATCCATCCTCCCACTTTATCTTCATTTTCCTTTTTCTACTTCACCTACTATGGCATCAAATATATATCACCATGTGCACCTGCAGGTACAAACTCACACACCATTATTATTATTATTTGTTTTTTTAGCGCCATTAAATTCCATGGTGCTTTGCAAGTGGAAAGGGGGGCAAAGACAAGAACAGTATGTATCGACAATCAAGTCACACTGGTACAGGAGGAGAGAGGACCCTGTTCGCAAGGACTCACAGTCTATGAGTGACGGGTGAGGATACAGTAGGATATGGTAGAGCTGATCGTGCGGTGGTGCGGTGGACCGAATCTCATTGAAGGCTGTAGGCTTGTTGGAAGAGGTGAGTCTTCAGGTTTCTTTTGAAGCTTTCCAGGGTAGGCAAGGGTCTGATATGATGGTGGAGAGCGTTCCTCTATAGTGGATGCACGGGAGAAGTCTTGTATGCAGTTGTGAGAAGAATAGATAAGAGGGGAGTAGAGAAGGAGATCTTGAGAGGATCGCAGGTTGTGTGAGGGTAGGTATTGGGAGACCCGGTCAGAGATGTATGGAGGGAACAGGTGGTGGATGGCTTTGTATTGTATGTCATAGTTAGGGTTTTGAACTGGGGCCTCTGAGAAATGGGGAGCCAGTGAAGGTCGTGGTAGAGGACAGAGACTGGGGAATAGCAGGGAGACAGGTGGGTTAGTCGGGCAGCAGAGTTTAGGATCGAATGGAGTGGTGCAAGGGAACTAGCGGGGAGGTCAGTGAGCAGGAGGTTACAGTAGTCGAGGCGAGAGAAAATGAGGGCATGAACAAGTGTTTTTACAGTGTCATGGTCATGGAAAGTGTGGATCCAGGAAGTATTATTGAGTTGGATTCAGCAGGATGTGAGGCTTGAAGGAGAGGGAAGAATCAAGGATTACCCTGAGGCACCTAGCGTAGGGGACTGGGGAGAGTAAGCAGCCATTGACATTGATGGATAGGTCTTTTAGAGGTGGAGAGTGACTTGGGGGGAAGATGACGAACTCAGTTTTGTCCATGTTCAGTTTTAGAAAGCGAGCAGAGAAGAAGGATGAGATGGTGGACAGGCATATTACTGATTACTGATGAGCAAATAGTGAAATATTCAGGTTTGGAATATTCTAACCCAATACTTTTTACTATTCTGGTATTCAACTTGAACACCAAATGAATGCAAGTCAATTAGTCATGGGGTCCATCTGCACACAGACCGTCATATAATGAGCATTTCCGGGGGATGGAATACTTTTTTGTGTGTTCACAGCATACATCATCTTGCTTTACCCCAGTGACAGCCTTCCGTTCACGCAGCTCTAACTCGGGTGCCAGCTCACATTGTACACTGGCACAATGGGAGCCGGGCAATTTGTGTCAGATTGTTCTCAATTGACAAATACTCTGCTACTGTGCATCAGCAGGGGTAGTAGTTTGGCATGTGAGTTAGCTATTATCTGATTGTAGTTGATAGACTGTATGTGCTTCTTCTAGGTCTGACATGATTTGTGTCATGTGATAAAGCTGTGGTTGAGGGTGGTCTAAGGCCTGCATGATTCTAGTGGACGGGAGTAAATATCACCACACCCACCAAAGAGTGTGTAAGTTGGTGGACGGAGCCATGTAGTCTCCAAGGGGTCTTTGCACTTCCCCCCACCTTTGAGTTTTTACTCCCAGACCCACACTAAAATTCTAATAAAGTCCATGGCTATGTCTCTTCCTAAAGTAATGACTGAGGGTAGCAATATGGCCACCGCTACACCCGGCCCACTACTGCACAAGACCAAGATGGCGGTTGCGTCAGTTACTGTGCATGAGTATGGAAAGACATTTTTTCCACAGTCTGCCAAACAAATCGCGACTGCATCAGTTACTGCGCATGAGCATAGAAAGAGGTTTTTTTTACAATCTGGCCAATCAGGAGATGCCTGGGTCTGCCTGCACTGCAGCCAGTGTCCTCTAGGTGCTGCAATTTTGGGAACAAACTTACAGACAGACAGACTAAGGCTTTTATGTTAGTAGATAATACCTCTTTGCACTTTGTGCTTCATAAATTGTATATTTTTCTAATTCAATTTATTTTATTCTTGTTACACTTGCCCCTTTATGTATATGTCATGCATATAAATTTGATAATGAATTTCATATTTATTTGTGTGGCGCCCCACCGGTCTGGTCGCCACAAAGAGGTACTACACTCAATGAACGGGTTTGGTGTCTCAGTCCTTGAGGAAATGGGATGGTGAACTCAGACCCCCACATAAAACACCTAACACACCCCAGGATCCAGGGGACCATGGGCGAACCCGGGGGGAGGGCTTAGTCAAAGGGGACATGTGAAGAACAAGTGGGGGTGACAGTAAGTAGTGAGAGAGAGAAATGAGTGGAAGAGTGAAGGAGGTGGAAGGGAAAGTGTGCAGTTGTGAGTAAGGGGAACAGAGAAGACCCCAGGGGCATAGGTGGAGTAAAAACAACCTGGGCCTCCGGGACTAAGATAGTCGGACGGAGGGGTTGGTCAAGAACCAGGGGACCGGCCCTGAATGTGGTGCAGACGCTGAATGCCCGAACGGAAAGGCACATGAACAGGGTCTTGGGCAAGCTCTCCCGGTCCCGTGAGGACAGACCAGACTGGAACTTGGCAGAGAGAAGCACCCGGCGATCAGTTGCAACTTCAGTGAGTAAACCGGGTGCAGAATTCCAATGCTGTGTGAGACTGTTTTATTCCCCCGCCTGCGGACCTGCCGACTGCAACAGCAGACAAGTCATAGAGGCCCATGGAAAACACAGCCTTACACAACCTCACAACTAAACACATCTGCCCCGGGGTACTGCTCCACCTATGGGGAACGACGACACCAGGCTGCCATACAACAACCCCGGAGGTCTGACCCTCAGCATCGGTCCCTTTTCACCGAGAACTGTAGGCGGCGTCACAAACTTTACTTCAATAAACTTTATTCCCCATCTATCAATTAGAACTGACTCCCCCGGGGTCATGGAAGCCGAGTCTTGACCACCGTGACTCCCCTGCAGCAACCGGAGCCCGGTTCCGAGTGCCCCATGGTCCCGGGGTGGGCGAGTTATTTTAATTTCATTCATGTATTTACACTTATTTATTCTCTTATTGATACACTATGCACTTTTTGATAGTTAGATTTTTATATTCTCCTTATCTTTGTATACACTGATACATATATTCTAGATGTGGGCCCAATGCTATCGCATCAGGAGTGCAGTGACATGACAATGGGGTGGGCTCTGTGGCACTGGGGGTGGTGGCTTTCTCCACCCTATGTAATCTCTCCCCTGTCCGCTGTCTCTCTCCTCCCCTTCCATGATCTCTTCCAATGTATGTAAATAAATGTATTTTTAGTTAAAAACCTGTTTCTCTGGGATTATTTTAATAATAAAGAGTTTAATTTCTTGGTAAAAAATGTCTGAGCTTTGCTGTATTTTCTCTTGCCACCACAAGAAAACCAAGCAGCTACTGGCTGCCAACCCCGCTGCCTGGTGTTAACTTGGCTGGCAATGAAAAATACAGGAGAAACCTATTTTTTTAATTATTTAAATTAAAAAAAAAATTGCAGTGAGCTTAGCTGTATTTCCTATTGCCAGCCAAGGTAACCCAGGCACCTGGTGCTGGATTTCTTAGTGTGCTGAGGCCCAAGCATTCTGGATTCCCCACTCTGAAAATTGGAGCCAGCAGCCACCCCAGAATTGGCGCCTCTATGAGAGACGCCAAAACTAGTGGTTGCCCCACTCTTCCAGCTTCCGGTAGCGGTGGCAGACTGGGTAATAAAGGTGTGGATGTCAGCTTTTTTGGCAAGCTGCATATCTCACCATACACTACAGCTTTGAGCGTGAAACTTCCTTAATTTTATAGACAATCATCTTGGCTATCTCATACATAAATTTAACTTGCAACTATTCAGCACATGATTAGTTATGCAGATTCTTATCATCTCACTGAATTGTTACTGTTTTGTTTCTGGAGTTTGAAAAATATTTTTCTTCCTGTATACTACAAATTACAACCACACATTCCCTAAAAGCTCAGTGTGTTATTAGGCTGATTTTCAAGCAAAAAGGTCACTGGTTCAAATCATAGAGCAGCCTTGAAGAACATTTTCGAAAAAAAGAGAAACAGCATCATCCAGCTCATCGACAGCAGTCTCTTGGCCAAGAAAATAGCCAAACTGCATCAAGTGAGTGCCATGGCAATTGCAAAAATACAAAATTATGTCTGTCCATCCATTCAAAAGCCTAGAGGTGGATGTCCAGGAAAAACATCGTAGTCAACAAGTTGGCTGATCAGAAGGTCTATCAGATATGGCGGAGGCTCGTATGCTTCATAATAGTGAAATCACAGACATCCATGCAAACACTGTACGATGCACGTTAAACATGTCTTGAATGGTGGCCCAGGATCTGTATTGGTTTCAATGCTGAGCTATATGCGAGTATCCTATGAGATGGTGTACTTCGGACACTCAACTACTATGGGTATGAAAAAGACGAAACAGTGTTCCAGCAGGACAATGACCCAAAGCATATGTCCAGATTCACGAAGAAATTGTTCTTTACAATGAAGTAGAGGAGCTGGTTGGTCTCCAGACCTCAATCCAATCGAACACTTGTGGGTTGAAATGAAGAAACAGCTGTATACATACCCAAATGAATCAACCAGTGTGCAACAGCATTGGGAAAGTGTAGAAGCGACCTGGGATTAGATTTTGCTTGAGACATGCTTGATTCTGATCGAGAGCATACCCAGAAGGATTCAGGCAATGTTGAAAGTCATCAGGTGGATTTTCAAAATAATAACAAATTAATAAAAATTTAAACAAAGATTTATAGGAACAAAACAGTAACAATGACAAGAATCTGCATAACTAATCATATGCTAAATAGTTGCAAGTCAAATTTATTTATGAGAGAGCTAAGGTGTTTGTCTATAAAATGAAGGTAGTCTCACACTCAAAGGTGCAGTGGCTAAAAGTAAAAAGTTCAAAATATTACTACGCTTTTGCTCGTCAGTGCATATAACTAATGGCAAGGGCTTCTTTCCCTTTTTGACCCCTAATGCTACACCTGCCTGTAGTGCTAAAACGTTGACTGTTAATGCACATTGATCTAGAAAGAGTGGGAAATCTGCTTATAGAGATGGACAATAGACTAGCTCCTATCAGCCACCACTAGGGGGAGCTTAGGAGTTCACCGCATACAGTTATACATTGAAGTGAATAATAAAACAGTATGTAATAGGAACCTAAGCTTCCTCTAAATAAGAATAATTACCGTAAATAAGAATAATTGTAAATTAGAAGCAGACTGGCCGGAAGCTAAAAATGTGTATTTTTTTCATACAGCCGGTTTTCTTGTAAACACACCTGAAATTAAACAGCATTAAAATCCAGTCCAAGGTTCCTATTTGTCATCAGTGAAACAAAACAGTAGAAAAAATATCAACTGTTTGACAAACCCATAATAACCCATGTTCAATCCATGTCACATGTGTATAGGAAACTGTCATGGGGATAAATTGAACTTAGAAAGTGGAAACTTAGTCATTCAGAATGTTTGTCTGTGGTTGCATTTTTATTGTAGATGCCTCTGATTAAAGAACAGCCATTGCTATGTAGTCATTCTTCCTTTCTGACATGTTTGGGTCTCATCAACCTAAACTATAAATCAGACAATACCAATGTTCATACTGGATCAAATGTTTTGAGGAGAAAGTGTGCTGGTTGTAGAAATAGTGACATCCAATGAGTGGATACATGATACATACTGGGCGCTCGACAGGGTGTAGCGATATCGGGTCACTAACTGGTGTCTTTTACTGGGGACCCACAGACAAAAGGAGAAGAACCCTCTTAAGGGGATGTCACACGCGTCAATATCGCTGTCAATGTCGCTCGTACGTCACGGATTTTCAGTCGCTCGAGCGACATAAAAGTGACGCAGGAGCGACATTGAAGCGTGTGACCAAGCGATGCAACCAGCGACATGTCGCTGATCGCCGATCGCAGGTTTCACTGCCAGATGTAAAACCTGTCGCTCATCGCTCAGTAGACCTTGTGCATCGCTGCGTGTGACACTAAACTCAGCGATTTATTTTCTATTTTGACAACGTACGAGCAACTAAATAAAATCGCTCGCAAGATGGCGACATCACCGCATCGCTGGGTCATATTGACGCGTGTGACATCTTACCTGCGATAATTCCACATCGCTCAGGCGATTAATAATTTGTGACGCATGAGCGATATTGCGGGCTACATTGACACGTGTGGCAGGCCTTTTAGTGTAGGCATACTGATTTATTGTGCTAATTGTACAGTGGTGTAGTCATGCTATGTAAATCTCACTGTATAAATGATGGTATAGATCCTATACCGCACGATGTAATACTTTCCCGAACTAGATACATTCTAAAAGGATTTCATGTACAATTCACATTTTTTGTTAGTTATTTGTATTGCAATGTACAAACAGTGTTGTATAGAGTATAGTATATAGTGTATATATATATATATATATATATATATATATATATATATAGTGTATTATTTCTTTGTAGTAATAATTTTTTTATTTATCATTTCATTTTTAGTCAAAAGAAACTAAGAATATACAGGGTGTGCCATTTATATGGATGCTCCTAAATAAAATGGGAATGGTTGGTGATATCAACTTCCTGTTTGTGACACATTACTATATGGGAGGGGGAAAACTTTTTCAGATGGGTGGTGACCATGGTGGCCATTTTGGATCCAACTTTATATTTTTCAATGGGAAGAGGGTCATGTGACAAATCAAACACATTGAGAAATTCATAAGAAAAACAATGATGTGCTTGGTTTTTACTTAACTTTATTCTTTCATGAGTTATTTACAAGTTTATGACCACTTATAAAATGTGTTCAAAGTGCTGCCCATTGTGTTGGATTCTCACTGCAACCCTCTTCTCCCACTCTGTACACACTAATAGCAACACTGCAGAAGAAATGCTAGCACAGGATTCCAGTATCCGTTGTTTCAGATGCTGCACATCTCGTATCTTCACAGCATAGACAATTGCCTTCAGATGAGTGATGAGGCAAACTTTTTTATGAATGGTGAAGTTAACAAACAAAACCACCGGTATTGGTCTGTCACTAACCCACAGTGCAAAACAAAAAGGAAGAGGGGCGCAAATGTGTAGGATCCCCTTATTAAAACCGTCTAAGTGGCGTGGGTAGGTGGCCACTCACCTTATCGGGTTGTGCACGTCCTGCACAACCCGGTTTACTAGCCTCCGCCGTCGGCGGTATGTGCGCTGTCTCTCTGCTCTCCTCTCTCCTGGTCCTCGGAACAGGACCTATCCGGTCACGTGACCGCAAAACCGAATTTGTGTCACCGCTCTTTGTTGTGGGTTACCAGGGAAACGCCAGGTCCTCAAGGCAGATCGTTTGTGCTGTTCTTGAGCTGCTCCAGCCGCCAATCCCTCACAAAGGGAGTAGTTTTCATGCAAAAAATAGTAATGGCGGTCTGATTAGGTAATGGCGGTCTTCATCAGGTGGTGACAACACCTGATGAAGACTTTTTCATACAGTTGAAACGCGTAGTGGAGCTGTGAGGGGAACTAAGAAATTAATAAAAGGTTTGCCATTTATTAAAACATCTTATATGTCTGATCCTTAGAGCGCTCCTAAATAGGACTGCCATTACTATTTTTTGCACACTAACCCACAGTGGATAGATCCCTACAAGACAGTTGGAACACAGAAATTGATGGTATGGTGTGGTACATGGGATACAAAGATAGTGGGGCCATTCTTCCTCAATGGAGACCTCAATGCCACTGGATATTTATCATATCTGTCTCATAAAAGAGTCATTTGAAATAGACCAGAAATTGACTAGAATTGTCTGGGATAGACTGGAAGGCAATCAGATAGAGGTCTGGGGACTTGTCGATGGCAAGGATGATTACATAAATACTTTGGGCCTCCAAAGCAGAACAGAACATGTGATGTGGAGGGAAAACTTCGCCCAATAGTGCGCAAAGCATACATGGCGCATGATGCCTCTACGTCACCCGACACTGGAACATGTGACTTCTGGATTCAAGTCATTGGAACTCAAGTACACAGCACTGCTCCTTATGGAACTGAAAGACGAGGGAACACGCACTGTAGCCACGTAATGTCATGAATTGGGAAAGCAGTGAGGTCTGCAGCAAACTAATGCACCTCACAGAGTGCACAAAACCATGGCCAGAGCCAGTGGCGTAACAAGTGTCCCACGGGCCCCGGAGCCATAATCACTTAGGGGCCCCCTTGGTGAGAAGCGGGGGGGGGGGGGTGCTAGCGGTGCCGGCCGGTTGGGAAGCGCACAATTACCTGCTCTGCTTCTCCCGGCTTTTAGAGGGACAGGCACTGCTGCGCGGCTGCAGGAAGTGTTCACTGTCACTTCCAGTCCTCCCTCAGCTCCTCTTCCGGCGCTGTCGCGCTCATGGCGGGCGGCTGGGGGCACAGGCAGCAGGGCCCCCCGGGGAATTCGGGGCCCCCCTGGGGAGCTCGGGGCCCGAGTAGTTACGCCACTGTATCGCAGGTCACCAGATAGCAGCGTAGCGGCGCTGGGTCCGGGCCCCCCACAAGCGCCGGGCCTCAAAGCGACCGCTACGTCTGCTATGCCGGTAGTTATGCCCCTGGCCAGAGCAGAATATTTACATCTGTAAGGAGGACATAAGAGATAAACCAAAGTAATACTTCTAGAAAAGAATATATGATATCTGTTTACATATATACTAGTGCATATCAATAAATTAGAATATCATTAAAAATCTATGTAATATTGCCATGTTTCAGGGCGTTCCTGGGAGCACAGAAACATGTGGACTAATAAATCAATATTATATTCAACCTGTGATGTCCCGTGGAATTTACTGCATTAATTTTCTGAAATAATTACCTTTGGCTTCACATAGGCTTTAAGCCATAATCATCAACATTAACAGAAACAAATACTTGAGATAGATCGCTCTGCTTGTAATGACTCCATATAATATATGTGTTTCTGTTTTTGAATTGAATTACTGAAATAAATTAACTTTTTGATGATATGCTAATTCATTGAGTATATACTCTATCTATCTATCTATCTATCTATCTATCTATCTATCTATCTATCTATCTATTTATCTATCTATAAAGCTGAGTGTAATTCAGTACAAAAAGTGAAATACATATATTATATAGAGTCATTACAGAGTGATCCATTTCAAGTGTTTATTTCTGTAAATGAAAATTAAAGTAGGGAGGATAAAGGGTTAAAAACCGCACTTCCGTATTCCACGAGACATCAATAGGTGAATATAATATTAATTTAGTAGTCGATGTGCTTCCAGGCTTCCAGAAAATCCCTGAAATATGGCAATATGAGATAGATTTTTGATAATATTCTAATTCATTGAGATGCACTAGTACATTCTGTGAATGAATATGTCATGTCACAGTGAAGAAATGCTCGGCGTGTGTAGCAACAAGAGAGAAACACCAGGGAAAAGGTAAAAGGGAGATTCTGGTGATAGGGGGAGTGAAGAGGGTTCACCCTTTAACACTGACCTGAGTCAGAACCCTGAGCTCCCTATCCTTCCCTATGTAAGATCATGTGTCCAGACCCTTAGTGACCCTGTGCTAGCCCTGACTAATGCATTTGGTAGCAAGGCACTAGTCTTACTACTATGAGAAGACAACGTGAGGAGGCAGGCAAACAAGCAGGAATAAAATAACAAAAAAAGGAACTCCACGGCTCTTCAGATATGGATTTCACAGCTTCAATTGGAAGAGACTCTACAACTACAACCGTAACAGCTTCACCAGAGGGGTCAGTATAGAAAATCTATTACCGGCATAGAAGAGAGCTAGGAGTGAGTTTATATAGATTGTGAAATCAAAGGGTGAAAGGTTGAAGGGGTTAAAACTTAACCTTTATTTGTCATCTCATAAAAATGACTATAGAGTCAATAAAAATATAAAAACTACAAATAGTGCAAGATAGCACTGTGACTGTCACCAGTGTCAGTGATATAAAACTATCCCTGTATAGTCACAGGGTCATAGTGTATAGGGTTACCAAACTCGCACCTTTTATTTAACAGTACCAGAAGTATACCCCTATATCTCTCACTACCTAGATCAAGGTCCCACTATCTCTTGTGGTCCTTAGGTGAAAGAGATATATGTAACGAGAGCACAGTAAACCCACACTTCCCAAATTAGAAAGGTCTCACCGGGTTGTCTCTTGTCGTTACCACTTGAGTCTTCCCAACTCCATATGGTCCTATGGCTTTTTCAACCAACGGGTTGCCGACACAACAGTTTTTCATTTTATATATGCCACCACGTCCTTCCTCCCGACGCGTTTCGTGTCAAACTCTCATCAGGGGAGTCATGGTTTTCTGGAAGCAGGGACCGCTACACCGCTGCAGATCCCCTTGTGGTCTATGGCAAAGTTTTGATGCCTGAAGCAGTGCAAAAAGTTTACATTAGTACACCGGTTACACCGCAACAATGCTCAATCCTGTTTCCCAATTGTACATATATCTCTTTCACCTAAGGACCACAAGAGATAGTGGGACCTTGATCTAGGTAGTGAGAGATATGGAATATGTCGATGCTATATAAATAAAATGTATTATTAATATTATTATATAGAGTAAGGGAGTGGTCATAAGGGCAGCAGCTGAGATTAAAACTACAAGAATTCTCAAAAGGAAATCTTAACCCCCTTCAGCTCTTAAAAACATAATTCCGCTTTACTCATGATAATTGCCGAGTGAGCTCTATAGAGGACCTGTGATCACCTAATTGTTGTGACCTTCTGATCCCAGATATCCCAGAGGACTCACACTCATAATAAAATAGCTGGGAATTGCAGATATTTAATCATAGGTGATATAATAGATACCCAAATCTTCAAAAAGTTGGACTGTGTAAAATGTAATGAAAACAAGAGTGCAATGATTTGGAAATCTCTTCTAGTGATATTTTGTTCATAACAGAACAGAGAACACAGATCAGAAGATGAAGATTAGACATTTTTCCATTTCATTTTAAAAAATGAACCCATTTAGAAATTGATGGCAGCAATACATACATTGTAATAAGAGTTAAATTCATAAACTTAACAGGCTGGTAAAATAATTAAAATATGAAAAAAAAATCTATACATGTCGGTTCTTTTGTTTGTGCATTTGTTGACTGTCCATAACTGTGACTATGGATTGACAAGCTTCACTTTATTCAGATTTATTGTATGTTTTCTGCATTGATTAGATATATTGATTATCTATGTAAACAATTAACATATTGTTCTGGTTTAGTTATTGTGAGCACTGAAATCCAACATTCATCAGATGATCAGATGCTGCTTAAGATGCTATAAAAGAGGCCGAACATGTACAGTAATCTCTAATATATATGCAAGAAAGCAGTGACAATTACCTCCAATCCCTTCTAAAATCTAGGCTATCTCTATGACCGCTAGGGAATTACTTGTTCTCTTTATGTGATCCTGACAAAATACTTAAAAATAAACTGTGCAGGAAAAAACAGCCAAGGAGAATCATCATTGCAGCCCTTCTTATACATTACACAGACTAATTACATAGTTACAACTGTTGAAAAAAGATTTAGGTCCATCAAGTTCAACCTTGTTAAAAAAAATATATAAATATTTTTATATAAGCATTTTTAAATAATACTAAGGGTTCTTATAATTCAGTGATTTATTATTCAAGACACATTTCATTTGAAATGTTTATTAAAAGGAATCTTTCACTAGAATCCAAATTCTGTGCATACTGTTACAATCTTTTGATGACCCCTAATACTGTTTTATTAATGGGCATGGTAGGTGACATGCCCCCCAGGGCCATGGGGTACTCGGAACCGGGCTACAGTACTGCTGGGGAAGTCACAGGGGTCGAGACCCGTCTCCGTGACCCTGGCGGTGTCAATAAAAGTTCTGGGAATAGGGTTTTGGGGGATTTTTGTCATGACGCCACCTACGATACTCGGCCAGGGATGGCCGACGCTGCAGTTCAGACCTCCGCAACAGATGACGATGCAGCCAGATGTTGTCGCACCCCGTAGGTGGAGCGGTACCCCAGGGCAGGTGTGAAAGTCAATGTATATATGGTGGTGAAGTTATAGTGCAGGGCCGTGGACACCGGAATAATTTGAGGACACAGCTGGGGCAGTTTCACTCGTTTACTCACAGTTCTTTAGCAGCCACATCCAGCCGGGTGCTGTGTCCTACTAGCCAGGAGTCCAGCCACTCCAAGGTAGATTGGAAACACTTAGCCAGCACCACGTTCTGTGTACCTTATCTGGGTCATCTTCCTCTTGTGCTTGCTCTCTCCCTTCTGCCCTGCACTTAACGTTCAGTATCCCACGCCAGTTGCCTCGGACCCTACCGGGGTCCCCTTTGGCCCTGCCCAGCCACCTTTACAGTGAATCATGTGGATTCGGCTGCTGCTCCTTGAGATGCAGTAGCCTCCGGCTCGCTAGCTGAGGCTTTGAGTCTCCTCCTCTAGTCTGGGCCCGGTGACTCACTGGAGCTGCTCAACCTTTCGCTCTCTACTCCTCCTCTGGACTGTCTAACTACTTCCTGTTTTTTTCCTTTCTATCTCGTCTCCTACTTCCTATGCGCCTCTTTCCTACTGTTCCACCCACCTCCCTGTCTAAGCCCCATCTCTAGCCAGGGATGAGAGGTGTGTCAGTCCCTCCATCCTCCTGGCCTGGAGTGGCTAGTGTTGGGTGCAGGTGTGTGGGTATTGGGTAGTGTCCCCTACTTACATGGGGGTGGGGCTACCACACCTCTGGCTAAGGTGCAGTACCTCTGTGGTGACTGGACCCTCAGGGGCGCCACATAGGTTTCTGTTTTCTCCCTGTGTTTGTGTTTTTCCTCCCACAGTCCAAAGACATACTGATAGGGAATTTAGGTTGTGATCCCCAATGAGGACAGTGATGATACCTGTAAAGCGCTGTAGAATTAGGCTCAAGAGGTAAGGGAGCCATTTCCATCTCCAAAACAGGTGTAATTTTGCATTATAATGGCCTATTGAACTACAAAGGGCCCATATATTGTGTCTGTGTCCGAAAGTGATCCATAATATCATGCACACCTCCGCTTCATTCAATCTCAATGGGAGGGACAGAAATAGCTGAGTGTGGTTCTTGACTAGTTTTCCCATTCCCATAAACAATGATTGAAGCGTATGTGCACTACCCCAATCCATTTGGTTGTGGTTTTGACCCATTTTCAGAATCGATGGGGGGCAACAATTGGTCCTCTAGCAATTGGAAAGTTATCCTATGGATTAGGAATAAATTCCAATTTTTGGTACAACCCTTTAAAGAGATTATACACAATTTATGAGGAAGAAGTCCAGCTCCACAGAATAAAGTTAATTCTATATCATAAAGTCAAATAAAATGAAAAGTCCATTGTAAATGAAGGTATTATATATAAAAAAAGGAATGATGAATAAAGCTGAATGAACAGCAATCAACATGTTTCTGGCGCTATACACTCTTAATCATGATTAATGGTGTATAACTTCAGAAGCACACTGATTACTAATTTTGAAAATAAGAGAATTTGTGGGGGGCTACCACTACTTAGGCACATCAGGGGCTCACAAAATGCGACAGGGCATCAAATAGCGACTCCAGCCTATTTTGAGTTTGAAAAGTCAATGAGTGCTCCTTCTCTTGCACCGTTCTGTGCACCCAAACAGTAGTTTTCCATCCTGTATAGGATATCGGTGTACTTAGGGTAATTTGCACAAAAAAGTGTACAGTTCAATTTTTTCTCTAACCCTGGTGAAAATAAATAATTTGGCCCTAAAAGTACTTTTTTGAGGTATAAGTTGGATTTTTTATTTTCACGGCTCAGTGGTCTAAAATTCTGGGAAGCACTTGAGGGTTTGAGGTGCTCACCACACATCTTCAATTCTTCATAAGTTCCTAGAGGGGTCAAGTTTCCAAAATGGGGTCACTGGTGGGGGATTTCCACTGTTTAGGCACATCAGCGGTTTTCCAAACGTGACATGGCGTTCGCTAATGATTCCAGCCAAATTTGAGTTTGAAAAGACAAATGGAGCTCCTTCTCTTTCCAGCCCTCCTGTGCGCTCAAAAGTTCGTTTTTGACCACTTATCAGCGTATTCATGAGAAATTGCACAATTAATTTTGGGGTCTATTTTCTTCTAGGAAAAAAAGCAACATGTGCCAAACGTCAGGATTGTTATTAACTTTGCTAGTGTAAGGATTTGCTTACAATTTTGTGACAAAATTGCATAAAAAAACCCACGAACAATGCACTGTGTGCAAAGGAACTTGGGAGCAACAACTCAAGATATTAATTTATTCTTTACCTAGGTTACTTGATGCATTAGATGCAAAAAAATGAAGATTTTATGTACTGGTACTATCACTTAGGAGAACAAATGGCACACAGAATCTGTAAGTGGAAAAGTGACTGAAGTTGTGGATTGAAACATTCTCTAAATATCTTCAAAAACTGACAGCGGAATGTGAAAACATCTACAGAGCTGCTAGTGTGACACACACACACCTGCATACTCACTGTATGTTAGAAATCTTGCACTACCATAGAGTGTTATGTTAATGTCAATGTCCAGTCTGGTGGTGCTGCTGGCATACCGGTATATTCTTGGCACACACATGTTCTTCATCTTGCCACCCCATGCCACTGTGTTTTGAACATCACTCACTACTTAATAGTGTGCCCTTACATAAAACTATGAACGAGAGAAGCAATCAAAACAGCAAGTTTTATTGAAGTCTGTTTAAGACATAGTGCAGCAAAGGGGGCCCCGTGCACACCACCAGGGTACAATCCTACGCGTTTCGTCTACATGCCTTACTCAAGGATTAGCATACTGTATTTAAAGCTATGTTCCCTTGAGGAACATTTTCTTAAACAATGTGCCTTCTTAGTAAAAATTGTCTTCTATTTTATGGATTGATGAGTATGGCCCAGTTCACATCTAAGGAGGGTTGTGTTTCTATGTGTTTTTGCACTGCAAAAGCGCATTGAAACGCATGCAAAAATGCACCCATTGATTATAATGGAAAACGAGTGATGCAACAGATGGTAGGTGGAAAAAGTTCGGAAATAGTCCTCCTTGGTATGATATTTTTACATGGCAAAAATCTCACTTGAACAGGAATGTGTAGATATTTTATGTACACTGTATATCATATATATATAACGTTGCAGGATACATTTTAGGCTGCATTTGTAAAAGCACATGCGTTTTGCATTTGCAGAAAATTACATGCATTTTTACATGCGATTTCATTGCGTTTTTGGCACACATGCTGTCAAAAACGGATTACAAGCCAAACGGAAACGAAATGCAGATGTGAAAAGGCCCTATTACTTTACCGTACCTTTTCTCCACATGCATAATGCTCTGAATAGATTTGTTTTTTGCATTACTATTAAACTCACAATATTTTAAATTTCAAAAAAAGAATGTATGGTAAAGAAAATTATTTTGTAAATTTTGGACTATTTCCATACAACATAACTACCGCATTCTCTGCATTGTGCCGAGCTTTGACTCAAAGCAGAAAAATCTAGAAGAGCAGATATAAGATTGCATGGGGTGTGTCAGGCAATGATATCTTTTTAAGAGTAAGACAGATCTGACAAATTTTTATCTCATCAACCCTCCGGCCTAAATGGTTGTTGGTGTAGGCTTCTCATGAACGGCTGTTTACATTCTTCTCCCAAAAAATATGCACCAGGCCTTGGCCTGTGTGGGAATTTTCAAAGTGGAATTTTTGAAAGTGGACGGCAGAGATACACCAGAGACTTCTTACCTACACTTCCCAATGCGGTGATGCCCTGTTGTGACAATATTTCTACTTCCTTTGCAGGTATGAAAACATTGATTCAGTGATATATATAATCTCTGCTGCAGTTTCCAGCCACTGTGTACATTGCATATATTTCAGGGTATGAAAACATTGATTCAGTGATATATATAATCTCTGCTGCAGTTTCCAGCCACTGCATACATTGCATATATTTCAGGGTATGAAAACATTGATTCAGTGATTTATATAATCTCTGCTGCAGTTTCCAGCCACTGTATACATTGCATAAATTTCAGGGTATGAAAACATTGATTCAGTGATATATATAATCTCTGCTGCAGTTTCCAGCCACTGTATACATTGCATATATTTCAGGGTATGAAAACATTGATTCAGTGATATATATAATCTCTGCTGCAGTTTCCAGCCATTGTATACATTGCATATATTTCAGGGTATGAAAACATTGATTCAGTGATATATATAATCTCTGCTGCAGTTTCCAGCCACTGTATACATTGCATATATTTCAGGGTATGAAAACATTGATTCAGTGATATATATAATCTCTGCTGCAGTTTCCAGCCACTGTATACATTGCATATATTTCAGGGTATGAAAACATTGATTCAGTGATATATATAATCTCTGCTGCAGTTTTCAGCCACTGTATACATTGCATATATTTCAGGGTATGAAAACATTGATTCAGTAGCTTTGTACTTTAGAAATATCCATATTATTCCATCCTCCCTGTCTCTCCCTCCTGCTGATCTGGCTCCAAAAGTTTCACTTAGCAGCAATTAGTTAATTGTACCCTGGTGTGCAGTGGCCCCTTCTCTCCTCTGACCCCCTCCCCTCTGTCTTCCTGGCCTATCATCTGCTGTCCACAAGAGCTATAAATTGCAGACCACAAAGCCTGTTGTGGCCTAGGCCTGTGTGGGAATTTTCAAAGTGGAATTTTTGAAAGTGGACGGCAGAGATACACCAGAGATAAGCCAGAGGAAGCCAGAAGGTAAAAAGTCCTTCATTTCAATGCTTTCTCACTTTGTGCATTAGTCATCCACATTTACCCCCCATTCCACCTCCACCACTCAGTCTCCACATCAGCCCCTCTCAACCCTCCTTTATTAAGCCTTCAAGACTGCATAACTAGCCCTGACTAACTGACCCCACACAAGGCTAGGACCTGCACCACTGACATTACTGGTCCTCTACATGACCAACCCCAATGGGGAAAAACCCAGCCAAATATCCCCCAAGCCCCAAAATAATGCGTACAAAGCGAACCACAATAAAAGAAAACTAAGCCAAAGCCAATATCACAGTTATTCCCACAATGTATCAAACCCACAGCCCACGAAATGCCACCCACCCAAGCAACCCCATCAAGGCAGGGAGACCCCACCAAAAGCCCCCAACAAACCGGAAACAGCCCCCACAGAATGCACCCCTAATGGGTATGGAGGAACTCCTGACATCTATCAAGAAGACCTTCAGGACCGAACTCTCCACCGCGGTCGACAATTTCACATGCCAACTTCAAGACATCACTCAACGCACAGACGATCTAGAAAGACGAATGGGCAACACAGCTGATGCTATAGAGACCGACAGGAAACTACTCCAAGAACAAGACGCCATAATAGAATATCTGGAGCTGAAAAGCGAGGACATGGAAAATCGATTAAGGAGAGGAAACATTAGAATTAAAGGCCTCCCCGAAAACGATACAATCCTAAAAGCAACAGTCTCCAAACTCTTCCAATCTCTACTTCCTCAAGCAGACCCCAGTCTCTTCCAGATAACCAGAATACACAGAGCTTTAGGAAAACCCAGATCAGATGCATCACCAAGAGACGTGGTTCTTAAACTACACCAGAAGAATCAAGAGACCTGATCCTCAGAGCCGCACGCAACAAACCTACTCTGCCAGAACTACCAGACACAGTCACTCTATTCCCGGACATCTGCCCAACGACCCTAGTGAGAAGGAGAGCAATGAAAGGCACCGCAACGGCCCTACTAAATGCACACATCAAATACAAGTGGGGCTTCCCACACGCCCTGATCTTTCACTACAACAACAAAACCTACTCACCGAGAACGGAAGAAGAAGGCCAACAAGCCCTGGAAAGAGCAGGTATCCCTCCAAATAACACCAACGCTCTACCACAATGACCAAGACCCAATAGGGAGTGGACAGAGGTTCGCCGCTTGAAAAACTCTAACCCCTAATCCCCCAGAAACCATGACCAAAACAATTAAAAATCTTACAACACCAAATAAAACAACCCAACCCCCCCCCCGCACACCAAACGCCCAATCCTACCTACTACTAGACGACCCCAAAACAAAGCAGCAAACCTCCAACCCCTACCCCACAAAAACCACCTTACACAGAATGTACTGTCCCTGGAACCAGATGATTCCTGAAAGAGACAACAAATCCCCAACCCATACCCCACACAAACTATCCTACAGAGAACACAACACCTCTACATTAAATGTGCTACCCCAAATTGGGCCAACGCTACCTATGGTCATAACCTCAAAAGACCTGAACACTCGGGTCCCACAAACCTCCGAATATCGCCCCTGTTGTATCCGCTGTGCCCACTTGCCCATCCGCAACCCCCACCCTCCACAACTCCAAGGTTACCTCTCCCCAAATTAAACCCCAAACGGACCATCACCACACAACACGGAGACAGACTCCACATGACAGCTAACATGTTCCCCAATATTGCGAATGTATAAGGTACTATCACACAATGTCAGGGGACTCAACTCCCCATTTAAGAGAAAATGCGCGTTCATAGACTACTCAAAACATACACCGGACATCATACTACTACAGGAAACACACTTTACAGACCGCTCCTTCCCAAAATTCTTCCATAAGTCATACACTAGAGCCCACCTAGCATCCCATAATAAAAAAACTAGAGGAGTGGCCATCCTATTCCACAACTCCTTCCCATTTGTACAGAAACAAGTGACTGCGGACAAAGAAGGTAGATACCTCATAATACGCGGGACAGTCCAAGCAAAACGAATCTGTATCATAAATAGCTACACCCCCCCGTCAATGCAAATGAAAACGATCCGTACCATAACGAAGCTGATAGGGGACGCAACCTATGACCTCCTACTCTGGGGAGGAGATTTCAACATAACCATAGACGCCACATTGGATAGCTCCACCCAAAAACGATCCGATATCACTAACACTGAGAGAAAAACTCTACAAAACCTACTTAAATCCCACCAACTAGTAGACACACACTCAAGGGGCTACACCTACTTCTCCAAGGCCCACCACTCATACTCCAGAATAGACTGGATACTAACGAACCCCGGAAACCTAACCTCCTTTCTCTACTCTAGACACATCCCATCCTCCTGGTCAGACCACGACTGCGTACTATCAGTATTTAAAACTGATACTGAGACATCATCTCTTTATAGATGGCGAATAAACGAATCCCTACTGACAAACCCCCAACACTAGAACGCAGATAGAACAAGAACTCAAAACTTACTTCTCCACAAACAAATCGTCAGAAGTCTCAGAAGACAACATCTGGATGGCCCACAAAAAATACATAACAGGCGTACTCATGCGACTGGCCTCCAAAAAATAGAGAACAGACTAGAGACACAGGCGGACCTTGAAGACAAGCTCAGTAAACTGGAATTTGCCAACCAATCCCACCCGTCCAAATATCTCACCAAGAAAATACCCGACACAAAACTACAACTCAACACAATACAGACAACCCGCACTGAAAGAGCCATTAGGTAGACACAAGCGACGTTTTATAAATACTCCAATAAGATGGACAGAATGCTTGCACGAAAACTCAGAGACAAAGAACGCCTAAACACGATTTTCTCAGTTAAGGATGAACAATCACATACCAACCCAAATAAAATCTATGCTGCATTCCACAAATTCTACCAGAATTTATATAATGACAACCCACGCTCCACCAAACCCAAAATTGACGAATTCCTAGCCACTATACCACTACCATCCCTAACCCCGATCTACGCAGCAAAACTACACTCGCCAATAACAGAAGAAGAGATACTGACCACCATCAAAGAACTAAAAGCAGGTAAAGCACCAGGCCCGGATGGACTGACAGCATTATACTACAAAAAATTCCAGGACACACTAACGAACCACATACGCGCATATTGCAACAACTTACTCTCAGGACAAACCATGCCCCAAGAATTTCACACCGCACATATTGCTGTCATCCCAAAACCAAAAAAAGACCCACTACTCATCAAGAACTACAGGCCCATCTCCCTATTAAATATAGACCTTAAAATCTTCACGGCAATACTAACCAACAGAATAAATACCTGCCTCCCTAACCTTATACACAAAGACCAAGTAGGTTTCATACCTTCTAGACAAGCACCAGACAACATACGTAGGAACCTCAATATAATACACAATGCCAACAAATCCAACTCACCCCTAACTGTCCTGGCTCTAGACATAGAAAAAGCCTTTGACTCAGTTGCATGGCCATACCTATTCCAAGTTCTGAACAGGTTGGGGCTACCTCAACCATTGATAAACGCCCTTAAACTCCTCTACAACAACCTGATCGCATACCTAAAACTCCCATCCACCTCCCCGAAACCAATACTCATAAAAAGAGGCACGGATGCTCCCTATCACTGGCCTTATTCGCTATGATCATGGAACCCCTAGCCCAAAATATACGATCCCATTCAGATATCACAGGCCCAAAAATAGGGAGACACACCTATAAAGTAAGCCTCTTCGCAGACGACCTACTACTGACCCTAACGATCCCCCACATATCGCTTCCAAACTTGATAGTCACTCTCAAACAATTCGAGGAAATTTCAGGACTGAAAGTAAACGTGGATAAATCAGAAATAATGTTTATTAACACCCCAGCCAATGACCGAAACCGAATTCTATCCAACTTTAAGTTTACACACAAAGAGCACTACATTCCCTATCTTGGAACCAACCTAACATCACACAAAAACACCTTATACAAATACAACTACAGCCCCATATTGCAAAAACTAGAACAGAATCTAAACAAATGGTCAACCCCAATGCTCTCCTTTTTAGGGAGAGTTCACACGATAAAGATGGTCACACTACCCCAATTCCTATATCTCTTCCGCTCACTACCAATACCAATACCAAAGTCCATATTCAAAACGATCCACTCCCAAATCAACCGATTCATATGGAATCATAAGAGACCACGCATATCCATGCAGACTTTACATAAACACAAAGCAAAAGGAGGTGTATCGCTGCCAAACTTCATACACTACTACAGGGCAGCACAAATGGCACAAATGGCAACAATACATGAAGAGCAGAACACTCCCCTATGGATCCACATAGAGAACTCCCAACTAGCCCCATACACCCTGAGAGGTCTCCTCTGGGCCACGGGGACTCTACCAAAAAACTTAAACACGTACTTACCATACACCCTCCACACCCTACAACTATGGAGATCCATAAGATTCCAACACTCCCTCCAATCCCACCCCTCACCACTATTGGAGCTATTTAACAACCCAATGTGTCAACCCGGGGTCTCCTCCAAAAACTACACATGGTGGGAACAAAACAATGTACGCAGACTGCAATATCTCCTTAACCACTCGACACTTATGCCCAAGCACGCACTCATTACAAGATACAAAATCCCACCCACAGAAACATTCAGACTAGAGCAAATATACCACTTCATACATTCCATACTCAAAACTATAACACACCCAAAAGTGACAGCATTTGAACTCAAATGCATGCATGACCCCCTGGGAAAAGGATCAATATCCCAAATATACACCACGCTTAACCACCCAAAGGATAGTTGTAAGCTCAAAGCTATGGAGCAATGGGAACTAGACCTGGGAATCACGCTCACACCAGAAAAATGGTACAGATGTCACGAAAGCATCATGAAGGGAAGCCATCAGGTATCACTAACTGAAAAGTCCTTTAAGCTTCTCCACAGGACGCACCGTGTCCCCAGCTTCCTGCACAACATATACAGCTCCAAGCCTGACAGATGCTTCAGAGGATGTGACACAGTAGGGGACACACTCCACACATGGTGGACATGCCCCATCGTAAAATCCCTTTGGAATGACGTCATAAAGTTAATCGACTTCACTGTAGATGACAAACTCACACTCACTCCACCAGCACTACTGTTTGAGGACAAACCACCTAGTGTGAATAACAAAGCATATTGGCTACTCACCTACATAACCATGGCCACCAAAAACCACATAGCCAAACAATGGAACATGGATTTGCTATCACTAGAGCAAGTAAAACACCATATCCACTCCATAATGCTCTTCGAGAAAATAGAGGCAACTAGAAATGACACCATGGACCTCTTCAGGGCTATAATGGAACCCTGGATAACCAAAAACAAAGACCACGACCTTCACAGAGTAATGTCACTATCAATGTAAAACACACAATAACACTAAGCTATAAAGAAAGTGAAGCACCTTGATAACCAGATCAATGAACAACCCATAGATACCCACACGCCATCCCATAGAATTACCCCCTCAAAAAAAAGAAAAAAATTAACCCATGTAGAACTGTTACGAGAATGCCGATTCCCCGCTACTCAAGATACTTCCTTCTCTTTTTTTTATTTTTACTTTATCTTAATTTTCTTGTATTACTCTCTCTTCTCTTACCAAATGACAAAGTATATAACAACGCCTTGCTATATGAACCTGAACCCCCCTACGAGGGGGCAACTTCATTTGTCTTGTTTGATTTATTTCCTTTTTTTTTTCTTAAATTGCATTGATTAACAATTGTTTGTACGCATCTACTTTTCTTCTGTCACAATAAAATTTTGTTGAAACTAAAAAATATGCACCAATGCACATTTATAACCCTTTCAATCATTTGTTCTGTTAAAATTTATATAAAAACATTTTTCACTATGCTTTACCATATATACATAAAAATGTTATATACCGTATATATATATATATATATATATATATATATATATATATATATATATACACACCCCAAAAAATGAACAGCACTCCAAATAGCAATCATTATTGGCCCAGCCTGACCGAACGTTTTGGTTCACTCAGAACCTACCTCCAGCAGTGTACAACATACACAATGTAAAACTGATACTGAGCCAGATCACAATGTGAACAGGGCTGTAAACCGTGTTCACACCACCAAGAATATATATCACAAAAAAGAGTGCAAAAAACGTCCAAAAAATATATATCACTGATATAAAAGTAAAAAGCAAGTGCAAAATAGTGTCAACAGCAGGGTTCTTAGTTAGTATGTTTTTTGCAAAAAAGGTACGGAAGCCGTTCTACCACTCCACGGTGACCCCTATCAGAATGGTCCTAGACTAACGTATTTAAAACCTGATCTAGTGTGACCATACCTCATAGATGCAGAATGCAGCAGGGACAGATTCATTATGGGCACACAAGGTAGAAACAGCAATTTATGTGTTCAGGCTCAGTGAGAAGGGGTGGGGCACTTCTCAACTTGCAGGACAAGAAACTAATGAAAAACTGATACTGAGCCAGATCACAATGTGAACAGGGCTGTAAACCGTGTTCACACCACCAAGAATATATATCACAAAAAAAGAGTGCAAAAAACGTCCAAAAAATATATATCACTGCTATAAAAGTAAAAAGCAAGTGCAAAGTAGTGTCAACAGCAGGGTTCTTAGTTAGTACGTTTTTTGCAAAAAAGGTACGGAAGCCGTTCTACCACTCCACGGTGACCCCTATCAGAACGGTCCTAGACTAACGTATTTAAAACCTGATCTAGTGTGACCATACCTCAAAGATGCAGAATGCAGCAGGGACAGATTCATTATGGGCACACAAGGTAGAAACAGCAATTTATGTGTTCAGGCTCAGTGAGAAGGGGTGGAGCACTTCTCAACTTGCAGGACAAGAAACTAATGAAAAACTGATACTGAGCCAGATCACAATGTGAACAGGGCTGTAAACCGTGTTCACACCACCAAGAATATATATCACAAAAAAGAGTGCAAAAAACGTCCAAAAAATACACAATGTGCCAAGTTTATATAGTGTTACACCAATTAAAGCTCTTAATAATCCCTGTGACCTCACTGGTTATTAGTGAGAACTCATCCTCCATCTTTATTGAGGGACGAACTTTGCCCATACTTCATTAGTGCTTAAAGCTCCGAGACACAGCATGCCTGGACGCCGGATGCCCGATCAGTAGAGGAGCAGAGGATGAAAACTCAGGAGAGGTGAGCTGGGGAGCGGTGCCAAACAGCACCTCCTCTCTCATGCCCCCTCCTCCGAAGGCGTGCTAAGAACCTCACCAGAATGCGTGGCGCATCAATGTTCTCCCGTGGCTCCCAAGATCTCTCCTCAGGTCCGAAGCCAACCCAGTCAATTAGGAAGAGGGTTTTGCCTCTACATTTCTTCATGGCAAGGATGTCCCTGACTTCATAGACATTCTCAGAGCTGAGAGGCCGTGGAACAGTGCCGGAGGGTGGATGAAAGCGATTAAGTACCACTGGTTTCAACAACGAGACATGAAAGGAGTTTGGGATGTGAAGCGAGACAGGCAGTCTCAGCTTGTAGGCATCATCATTGATGAGTCCCAGGACTTCGAAGGGACCGATATAACGCGGCCCTAACTTGTAGGATGGCACCTTCAACCTGACATATCTGGAAGAAAGCCACACTTTATCGTCCAGGAGGAAAGATGGCGAATCCAGACGTCTCTTATCGGCATGCCTCTTCATCCTGCCGGAGGCTTCTGTAAGAGTGTCTCTGGTCTCTCTCCAGATCTTGGAGATATCCACAGACAATGCATCAGCCGCTGGGTTTCAGGACGCTGAGGAGATCGGAAGAGGCAAACCAGGATGTTGCCCGAATACCACTACAAAAGGAGATTTAGCTGACGACTCACTAGAGTGATTGTTGTAAGCGAATTCTGCCCAAGGGAGGAGACAGGTCCAGTTATCGTGATGAGCGTTGGCGAAGTACCGAAGATACGTGGTGAGGACTTGGTTAATACACTCCACTTGCCTGTTGGACCAAGGATGATAGGCAGAGGAGAAGTCCAACGTGATGTCCATATGCTTGCACTTGAACTGGACTCCCTTATCGGACACGATATGAAGAGGAATTCCGTGGAGCCGGAAGATGTGTTTGATGAATATCTTGGCCAACTCAGGAGCGAATGGTAGACCGGGCAAAGGAACAAAGTGTCCTACAGACGTGTTCACTGTGTGCATGGGTCATTAGTTTTTCTCCAAATTATTCCTTGTTTCTGCAAGATTGGGGAGTCTCCCACCTCTCCCCTTTGAGCACTGCACATAAAAAGCTGTCTTCTGCAGTCAGTCCAAGTCAGACATTGGACCTGTCTGGATCCTGCTCATTTTAGGTACCAATACACATGGTTAGGTTTTAAATACATCAAATAGGGACTGCTCTGATAACGGTTACCTTGAAGTTGGTAGAGCAGCTTAGTATACATTTTTTGCAAAAAAAGTATCAACTAAATACCCTGTATTTTACTTTTTTCAGCAGTACTTGCTTTTTACTGTGTTCTTTTTATAACAGAGTATTTTTACACGTTTCTTTGACTGTTTTTTGTGATTCAGTCTTTTGGTGGTATGAACACTGTCCTACAGACATGTTCACTGTGTGCATGGTTCATTCGTTTTTGTCTAAAGGAATGAAGTTGGCCATTTTAGAGAAGCGATCCACAACTACCCATATGACCGTACAGCCGGAGGAGCAGGGAAGATCCGTAATGAAATCCATGGCTATGTGTTGCCAAGGAGCCGATGGAACTGGGAGAGACGGTAGACATCCAGCCGGCAACTTCCTGGACACCTTGTTTCTAGCACAAGATGGACATGAAGCAACAAAATCGTGGACGTCTTGACGGATAGTAAGCCACCAATAGTGACGAGAGATCAAAGAGAGAGACTTTTTAACTCAAACATGGCCGGCAATTCTCGACAAATGTCCCCATGGCAGGACCGTCTTCCTCTTATCCTGAGCAATGAAGGTCTTACCCGGCGGAAGTCCAGGTATACGTAAGGGAGCCACAGTGATTATCTTGGTAGGGTCAATGATATGGAAGGACTCCTCCTCCACATCCGATGGTTGGAAGTACCTTGACAGGGCATCAGCCTTGACATGACATTTTTGCTGCCAGGCCGGAAGTGCAGTTTAAAATTTAAATGGGCAAAGAACAGGGACCACCGGAACTGCCAGGGGTTGAGCCTTTGGGCGGCCTGGAGATAAGCCAGGTTCTTATTGACTCACCGTCAGCCCGTGGAGTCCGGTTTAGACAGGCTGTAGCTCCTTCCTCTTTGTCACGGGTGGGCCGCGCCTGCCGGTAGCCGGGCCCGGTTGAGTGCAGATAAAAAGTTGAAGACGTCTTGTAGGAACAGATTAAAGGGTTTAATTTATTCGTGACGCCACCTATGAGTAGTTTCGGTAATCGTTACCGACGCTGCGGAACCTCCGGGGGATGGACAGCAGCAAGATGGAACGCTCCCCACAGGCTGAGCGGTGATCCCCGGAGGCTGGAGCTGCTTAAGATGTTGTGTGGCAGCTGCGGTTACCTTGTAGTACGGACGGACAGTTCATAAGGAAGCACGGACACAGAAAGTCTCTGCAACGGGTCTTTACTGTAACCAGCAGGCAGTACATGGTATACAGTTTACGGGTAGTGGACCGGGTGGACTCAGCAGTGATGGTGTCCCTCAGAGATCCGCAAGTGTTCCTCTATTCTAGCTAAGTGTTTTGCCATTGTCGCCCAGGAATACCAGATCGGGTACGGGGAGGCTGCTTCAATGCCCTATCCAATATGTACGTTGTGGATGTTTTGGGGAGCCTTGGATCCCTCGGTGGGTACACCGCTGGTTAGACGACTGGAAGTTGGCTGGTGGTGGGGTGCTCCTGTGAAGCTGCTCCTCTACGCTTCTGGTTCGCGTAGCAGAGGTGAACTGCTGCCAGCTTCGGTACCAGTGAACCGGCTGTGAGTTTTGGGCACGGGGGTATTTTGGAACCCGTGGTTAATGATGCCCGATCCCGGTTGTTGAGGCCTCAGGTGCTGACACCCGACCGGTGACGGCCCGGGGTGTGCCCGGGGTGCGGAGCCCCCGCTCCTACTCCAAGTTCTAGACTTCTCAGGTCAAGTTCTAGACTCCTTCTCCGACTAAGGGTCTGTTCTCCCTACACACTTCCCTAGCACTCCGCCCACCAGGACCCTGGGTTGGCCCTCTGTTCTAGGGGACGCATGCAGGGTTGGATCTCAAAGTTAACTAGATCACTGCTGTGTCAGAGAATATTGCGGCTGCATTTATGGCTGCAATACCCTCTTGTGACGCACTTGTTGCGGGGCGCCACATTATGGTCAGTGAAGATAATGAACAGATGAACGGCACCCTTGAGGAGGTGTCGCCAGTACTCTAATGCCAATTTGATGGCCAGCAATTCACGATCCCCGATAGAATAGTTGCTCCGATGCGGTAAATGCTTTGGAGAAAAGCTGCAGGTGACTAACCGACCCCTTCTGGGAGAGGACAGCCCCTGCTCCTATGGAGGAAGCGTCTACCTCTAGAATGAACTGTCTGTTTACCTCTGGTCGGTGCAAGGTAGGAGCCTCGGAGAAGGAGCGCTTTAAGGTGGAGAAGGCTTTTTCGGCCTCCGGGGTCCAGTTGCAGGACTTACAGATGCGAGCCGTGATGCGTTTGATCAAGGAAGAGAAATGGGGAATGAATTGCCTCTAAAGCCAAGCAAAGCAGAGGAACCGTTGGATAGCCTTAGTCCCCACAGGACGGGGTCACTTCAGAATGGCGGAGAGATTCTCCGGGTCCATCCGTAATCCGTAATCAGACATGATGTATCCGAGAAAGGGCAAAGAGGTCTGCTCAAAGACACATTTCTCCATCTTGGCGTACAACCGATTCCTCCTCAGTCGCAGGAGCACTTGCCACGCGTCCTGTCTATGAGAGGATAAATTCGGGGAGAAGATGAGAATGTCATCCAAATATACCACCACACACGTGTACAACAGATCATGGAAGATGTCATTGACGAACTCTTGGAACACCGCGGGGGTGTTACACAACTCGTATGGCATGACCAAATATTCATAACGGCCGTCTCTGGTGTTGAAAGCAGTCTTCCATTCGTCCTCGGCACATATGCGCACCAGGTTAAAGGCTCCTCGTAGGTCCAATTTCGTGAGGATGCAAGCCCCTTTGAGCCTTTCAAAGAGCTCCAGAATAAGCAGCAGGGGGTATTTGTTTTTGACAGTGATCGCATTCAAGCTCCGGTAATCTATACGGGGTTGAAGGGTGCCCTACTTTGTCTTCACAAACAAAAACCCTGCGCCAGCAGGGGACGTGGACTTTCTGATGAACCCCCTAGCCAAATTGTCCGTGATATACTCCGACATGGCTTGCCACTGGGCTGAGGACAACGGGTAGATTTGTCCCCTGGGTGGAGTAGCACCGGGAACCAGGTCTATAGGGCAATCATACGGCCAATGAGGCAGAAGGACTTCTGCCTCTGTCTTGTTGAAGATGTCCGCGTAATGCCAATAGGCAACAGGTAAACTAGGAAGAACAGAATCCGGTTGCGGGGAACAAGGTGGCAGAACGGACTGCAGGCATCTCTCTTGGCAGAGAGGACCCCACTGCAGCACATCCCCAGAACGCCAGTCCAGGGCAGGTTCATGAGTCCGGAGCCAGGGAAGCCCAAGGAGCAGGGCATGGGAGAGACCGGGCAGGACGTAGAAGGCAATTCTTTCACGGTGTAGAGGCCCGATCTGCATCTCCACCTTCCATCACCTGGAGCGGTCTGCCATCCACCGATGCAATTACAAGAGGCGTCGACAGAGGTATTACGGGGATTCCAAGCCGAGTTACCGCCTTTTGCTGAATGAAGTTTCCTGCTGCCCCAGAATCCACGTATGCCAGCTCAGAGAAGTGTCTCTGCGGACGTATCACCTGCGCGGGCAGGGTGAGGGGTTGAGAGGCATTGCTCTCGCCTAGGATGGCCTCTCTTACTTGACCTAGGAATTTCCCGGTCTTTCAGGACAATAACGGCTCTGACGGGATGCGTCTCTGCAGTACAGGCATTGGCCGTGAGCCATCCTCTTCTCTCGGCGTTTTTCTGCCATCCTGACCTGATCCACGTGCATAGGTTCAGAAAAGGGGGCGGCGGCAGACATCACAGCTCGTGGACTGGGCGGACTGCATTCAGAGGGAAGCGGCCAGACGGATCTCCTCTCCCTTGTGGATTCACGGGAACGTTCCTGGAAACGCAAATCGATGCGAGTGGCTAGCGAGATTAAGTCCTCCAGCTCTGCTGGGATATCCCGACATACGAGTTTGTCCTTTATCCTGCCGGACAGGCCAAGCCAGAAAGCTCCAGTCAGCACCTCGTTATTCCATATCAACTCAGAGGACAGGCTGCGGAAGTTTATGGCGTACTGCCCAATGATGAGGCTCCCTTGACAGAGGTTGAAGAGGGATTCTGTAATAGATGCGACCCGGCCGGGTTCATGGAAGACCTTACGGAATCTCTCCAGAAAGGTCGACAAGTGAGAGACCACGGGGGTCATAACGCTCCCATAGAGGGCTAACCCATGCCAGGGCCTCACCCTCCAGGTGGGACACCACAAAGGCCATTCTGGCCCGATCGGTGGGATTCTGCTGTGGCAGCAGTTCAAAGTGTAGGCGACACTGGTAGAGGAAGCCGCGGCACATCTTAGGGTCACCGCTGTATCTAGGCGGTTTTCCAAGGCAAGGTGGAAGATTCAGGACGTCTCCTGGAGACCAGTCATAGGCTGCGACTTGAGCCGAGGTCGTGGTTGCAGACTGCAGGGAGACCAGACGATCGTTCACTGAGGACATATAAGACAGCATGCAAGACTGCATGTCTCGTTGCACAAACAGCTGCTGCTGTAGGCTCGCCAGCTGACTGGCGGACGCTGGGTTGGAAGTCTGAAGGGAGGCTAACTGGGTATCCATGAACTGAAGGAAAGCCATAATATGGTTCTAAATAATAGGAGACAACAAAGCGCAATAGGGTCTTATCTCCATGATAGCTGGGCCATTGCTATAGTGTTGGGTGCTCACCTGGTAAGGTTGTGTGCCCCACAACCTGGTGTTACATGCGTATATAGCTGCTGCAGGATCCACACTCCACGTGTAAACGGTATCCAACTGAAATGCAAAAAGAGTGACGAAGTGTACACGATCAACGTTTCTGAAATGAGAATGCTGAACCAAGGGTTGATGCAATCATGCTCTTTATTCCTTCTCCAACACGTTTCGGAGCCTGCTCTGCTCCTCCTCAGGGATTAGCAATATCCAAATATCCAAAGAATATGGTTCTGATTTTCCCAAAGATAAGGCAGCTCCTTTTGTGCTGAGAACAAGGTACTTGCGGCGTCCATGGCCTGATTATTCTGTCATGCTTCCGGGGGAAGGCGCCCTAGGGTGGACCCACTGGGCCATGGTACCGAACTCCCCTGGGTGAGCTGGTCTTAGTTTAACCAACCCCTATACAGGGATTGTCAGGGTAATCCCAGGGGTCTAAATACCACAGCTGCTAGTACCAGGGTATAGCTAAGGAGGATTCAAGGGATCAGAGCCCCAGGCTGGGAGAGCAGGAATGGGTCTACCGGAGGAGAGCACAAGAAAGGCCTAACTAACAGCCAGAGAAGCAGAAGCTTACTAACTCAATAATTAGGCACCTCCCATAAGTTAAGGTGGCCTGATATGCCAGAGGATGGACAGCTATTAGTTAAGGGGAGTGTCAGGTTGAGCTTTGCCGGCCCCTACATTCACAGGGAAGGAGCGCGACCGCGCCTAGTACACCGCTGATTAGGTTCATGAGTCCGGCCATTGTAGTGTGCTGATGTGTGAGCCTGGTGGTCAGCAGAAAGGAAGAGGACCCAGCGATGGCTCCGAGACACAGCACGCCAGGATGCTAGATGCCTGATCGGTAGAGGAGCAGAGGATGCAGACCCAGGAGAGGTGAGCTGGGGAGCGGGGCCAGGGGACCTAACACGTACCTCTAGGGGAGAGATGAAATCATTGGTTTCAGAATATAACTTACATGACATCTGGAGATATCTCCACAGCTCTGAGAGAGATTACTCCCACTTCTCCCCTAGACTTAGTTTCTATAGCAGGATAGACTATATTTTTGTGGATGATAGAACTCTAGGTTGTGCGCTTGAGGCAACAATACGTGTGATCTCGTGGTCTGACAATGCTTCTGTCTCACTCACCTCATCTGATAGGGACTCTTCGGTCAAAGCTAATAAGTGGCGTTTAAATTATTTTTTACTGACCAACAAACAAAACATTGAATTAATAGAAACCAAGTTAAAAGACTTCTTTGACATACATGCTAATAACTCCACCTTAGACGAAGTGGTATGGTCAGCCCACAAGGCATACATGAAAGGTATTTTTGTTAAGATGGCAGCAGTAGAAAAGAAAAGAAGAGAGGCGGCAGTGTCAGAACTATTAACTCAATTAACAATCTGGAACAAAGCAACAAGAAAAACTGCACCCACAGTTGTCCCAAAAAATAACAGAACATAAAATGAGGCTGCGTGCTCTATTGTTATTCCAGTACAAAAAAGCACTTAAAAAATCCAAAACAAAATACTATGCCATGGGAGATAGAGCAGGGAAGATTTTAGCTAGGAGAATCAAAAAAAGGGAGATAAGAAACAGGATTACATACTTGAATAAACCTGATGGGACTAAAGTACTAAATCCGATCGACATAGCTAAAGAATTTAGGCGATTTTATTATTCACTGTACAACCTAAAAGAGGATCCTCATACATTTCAGCCTAATCCACAAGAAATTGGTAACTTCCTAGAAAAACTCTCACTCCCCAAATTATCAGCGGCTCAGCTAAGTGATCTAAATACTCCCATATCTATAATTGAAATAGAACAAATAATCCGTTCTACTAAAAGGTCCTCTGCTACGGGCCCAGACGGTTTTTCTAACACCTATAATCATTGTTTCGTCAAAACTTTAGCTCCTTACCTCCTAAAAACTTTCAATTTTTGGAAAAGTAGTTCTTCAAAAGGCCATGAAAACTTTGAGACAGTAATCACAACCATTCCTAAAGCCGAGAAACCCCCGAACGCTCCTGGTAATTTTAGGCCTATCTCCTTAATAAACTGTGACCTAAAATATTCTCTAAAATCCTTGCAACCAGAATAATGTCTGTCCTTCCCTCTCTGATAGCACCTGACCAGGTTGGGTATGTCTCTGGGAGACAAGCCAAAGACGGCACTAGAAGAGTAATAGATTTGTTAGAGATAATGGAGACTAATAAATTCCCCTACGTACTGCTGTCACTTGATGCCGAGAAGGCGTTTGACAGAGTGCACTGGGGTTATATGGGTGAGGTTCTGGATAAGTATGATTTTGTGGGGGATATTAAAAAGGCTATATTGGCCCTATACTCTAATCTGAACGCGGTGGTGAGTGCGTCTGGCTTCACCTCAGACCGGTTTATGATAACTAATGGGACTCGGCAGGGCTGCCCTCTCTCGCCAGTTATCTTTACTTTGTTAATGAAGCCCCTGGCAGAGGCTCTTAGAACTAATCCAAGCATACATGGAGTCCGTGTGGGAGATATGGACCATGTTGTGGGATTGTATGATGATATGACATTATCTCTCACTGGCGTGGAGGGGTCCCTGGTGGGTGCCATGCACACCCAGGCTGAATTCTCCAGAATCTCATGTTACAAATTAAATGCCACAAAGTCTATCATATTCCCCATAAATACAGTATTAGAGCATTTTCCCTATAAGTGGGAAGAAGCGGGATTTATATATTTGGGAATTAAAATGCCAAAATTTCTAAATCTAATTAAGTTGAACTGTGAATCACTGATTTTGGAAGTTCGTGGGGACTTGGAAAGGCAGACCCTTCTCCCACTGTCCTGGGTTGCCAGAAAACAAATAGTAAAAATGATGTTGCTGCCTAAGATTACCTACCCGTTCAGATGTCTCCCTCTCAAATTCCAATCTAGATGGATAGGGCTCCTACAATCCCTGTTTGGTAAATTTATTTGGAAAAACATAAAAACCAAGAGTGGTGGTCAAGGCTCTACATTTCCAATATTCTCATGGTGGACTGGGTGTACCAAATCTATCTTTGCACCACAAGGCGGCCATACTCGAGGCTGCAAAGGATTGGTGGGCTGGGGCTCTTTATCATAGATGGCTCCAAATAGAAAGACAGTTTGCTCCCCACAAGTCTAATAGACTTTTGCTAGAGATCCAACTACTGAAGCCCCTGAAATCGAATTATCCTTTACATACGATGTCCTCGTTGATTTCTTACTGGAATAACCTTAATAGAACACTGACAAAATCCCTATTTAAATACATTTCTGTAAAAGCAATCGAGGCACACATCTCTGGGTTGTCTCTAGACCTGTGGGTGAAATCAGGTGTAAGCATGCTTGATAAACTCTTAGATGGCTCTGTATTCCCCTCCTTTGCAGATTTGTCAGAACTTTACAAGATTCCCAAAACATGCTTTTACCAGTAACTCCAAATTCATCATTTTATCCAGTCATGCACATTTCCAGCTTGGTGGAGCCCTGACCCATCAGACATGATGCAAAAATACTTCCCAATGAACATGGATTGTCTCCGTTCTATAGGACTCTTAACTTGCCAGCAGAGTCGGTCAAACTCCCTTGCATGAATGTCTGGGAGGAGACGCTCTCTTTCTCATTCACCCCTGAACACTGGTGGACTGTGGCCACATTTAGTCAAAGGCACTCCTACTGCATTAATCATCTAGAACAACTAAAGAAAATACATATGAACTGATATCTGATCCTTTACAAAATTTCCAAATTTATCAAACCATATTCCCCATTATGCTGGAAGAGATGTGGTAAAAAAGGGGATCTGGGTCATGTGTGGTGGTGGTGCCCCAAGATAGGAGAATTCTAGAATCGAGTGGCAGACTTAATCAGGACCTTGACAGGTTTCCATTTAACGCTACAGGGGCCCTTGGCAGTCTTAAATATTGGGGTGGACCTTCTTCCCCCCAACTTAGTTCCAATGATAACCCATGTTTTGATAGCGGTCCGTCAGAGCTTGACAAGACACTGGAGGGAAGCTTCTACCCCCACACAGGAGGAACACATTGGTAGGATAAATTCTCATTATCTACATGAACGTTGTTTGATTCACTCAATAAAGCAAAAAGAACGAGTCAGTCGCCAGTGGGAGATTTGGGAGACTTCTGGATTGAAAATATTTAAAACCAAGCTGCTAGCTCCTAAAGCTTATTACTCCCTCCCCCCCACTATCCATTAATTTACCTCTTGTGCCCAATCCTGGCTGCTCCTTTCCTTCTGTGTTGTCCTTTCTTTCCCTTACCTCTCCTATGATATCCAGTTTGGTATTGGTTTACACTGGTGGTGACTATTTGGACATGGCTGTTATAATGATATAATTGTGTAAATAAGTTATATATGTTGTTAAAAGATTTATTAGTTAAAAAATGTTTTATTTATATAGCACAAACATATTACGCAGCACTTTACAATTTGGAGGGGACATGTACAGACAATATGAGATAATACAGAGTAACAAAAATTCAAAAACCATGAGGAGTGAGGATCCTGCTCGCAAGCTTACAATCTAGAGGAAATAGGGGAGGCACAAAAGGTAACAGTAACAAATGATGTCATAAATGGTCCAGCCATCAATATAATAATTAGGGGATTCATGTAATGCTGCATGAATCGGTCATCGGTCGGGAACTGTGCCAGTACAGATAAAGTGCTATATTATGCATGGGGGATAGACAGACAGTCTGCAGATGCACACAAATGATACAAGAGGCCAGATTTAGAAAAGGGAAGATAGGAATAGTTAGACAAGTGAGGTGAGGTGATAGGCCAGTCTAAAGAGATGTGCTTTAAGGCTTGCTTAAAATGATTGGTATTGGGAATTAATTGAATTGTTCTTGGTAATCCATTCCAGAGAATTGGTGCAGCTCATGAGAAGTCTTGGAGACGGGAGTGGGAGGTTCGGATTGTAGCTGATGTCAGTCTTAGGTCACTTGCGGAGCGGAGGGCACGTGTAGGGCGATAGACAGAGATGAGAGAAGAGATGTAGGGCGGAGCAGAACTGTGGAGGGCTTTGTGGGTGAAAGAAAACGCAAAGATAGCAGCATTGGAAGAACGCTGGGTTACGAGAAGGTCCAAGTGTTGGTACAAGATTGGCTAACAGCATAGGCTCAAAATATCCACGCAAATTCACTATCCAGATTTCATAAATTTTGCAACGGTTCTTGTGGTCTCTCATGAATCTAGAAAAAAATACTGGACAAATTAAAGGGGCTGGGATGCCAATGTGATCAATGGGTACAGCTGCAACAGTCAGATTCAAAACTATCAAAGTTATGGAAGTGGGTGACTTTAGGCCAGAAGCCCAACAGAGACGTTTGGAACCACATGGCAAGTAGTGATTCCAGAAGGGATGGTGCCAAGTGTTACAAAGGAAGCCCATGAGAGGGGATGCACTTCATAACAGAAAGGATCTTCCAATGGCTGCAACGGCTCCTGTATTGGTCACAATGATGTCAGGTGGTGGTAGAAGATAAATAACAAAGCAGTGGCTTCAGAGCAACTCTTTGACCATTCTTGACTGGCCCAGCCACAGCCCTGACCTAAACCCAATTGAGCATCTCTGGAGAGACCGGAAAATGGCTGTCCACCAGCGGTTACCATCCAACCTGATGGAACTGGAGAGGATCTGCAAGGAAGAATGGCACAGAGGATCCCCAAACCCAGGTATGAAAAACTTGTTGCAACATTCCCAAGAAGACTTATTGCTGTACTAGCTCAAAAGGTGCAAATACTCAATACTGAGCAAAGGGTCTGAATACTTATGACCATGTGATATTTCAGTTTTTCTTTTTTAATAAATTTGCACAAATATCTACATTTCTGGGTTATTTTAAGATGGAGTGCAAAGTGTAAATTAATGAGAAAAAAAAATTAACTTTTTTGAATTTACCAAATAGCTGCATTGAAACAAAGAGTGAAAAATTTAAAGGGGTCTGAATACTTTCCTTACCCACTGTAGATCCAAAAAGTCACTGATAGCGTGTCAGAAACTTTGTCTGTAAAGGGAATTCACTCAAGTGCATACATAGTCAATAGCATCCCAAATGTTTTAAGCAAGTTCGTAGTTTCTATGTTAGTCATTAAGCCTGTATTACTAATTTCAGAAAAAAGAATCTACTCTGCCATCCTATATGTGTGAAAAAGATAAGTCATGAATTCTGGTTAAATATGTAACTTTGTCCTGTGGGGGATTTTCTTGTCAGTAGATAAGTGATTGTAAGAATGCACTCCAGGCAATTGCACTGTGACAGTCAAGTAGATAAAAGTCTTTTGATCATGAGATTTTACAGACTATTCTTAACAAGTTGACAAAGCATTCAAAACTTTCCAAAATAACTGTTCTTATTGTACACAAGACATGAAAAATTCTAAAGTTGGCCATGCACATAAGATGCCTCTGACTGCTTAAAGGTACCCATACACATAATATTAAAGTATGTTGTAGGTTAAATGACCTCTTTATACTCTACTGTTAATGAGTTAAATTAGACCTGCATCTAAGAAGAAACCTTCCTATATATTTATTAATACTCGGCAGATAAATGCAAATGCGCCCCCTATATATCGTCCATTTCAGTGACCAATGTAGAACCCAGAAAAGGGAACGCTGCAGTGTATCATAATAATAATAATAATAATATTAAAGCTTTATTTATATAGCTCCAACATATTCCGCAGCGCTTTACAATGTAGGGTTAGAGTACAGAAAATATACAGTAAATAAATACAGTAGAGAACAAATACAGTACAATAATTGGATACAAAACAATAGGTATAGAATCAATGTAACAAAGAAAATACAATAAATAAAGCAAGAAATGAAGGTTACCCTGCTCAAAAGAGCTTACAATCTACAACGGGATAGGGGTTGCTCAAGGTACAGGGGCTTATTGCACTGATGGTCCAGGCATCTTGAGGAAATAGGGCATAGAACTAAGCTTACATGGATGGTCATTATACAGTCTGTGTAGACCTTTTTGGTTTGGTGGAGTTTGTAGAAGAGTAATGTCCAGAGGGATAGCTCATTCACTGTCAACAGTGCAAAGGACTTCTATTAGGGAGTATGATAGGCCGCCTTTAAAAAAAAGATGCGTTTTTAGGGATCATCTGAAGCCATGCAAGTTGTGGATAGTCCTGATTTCTTGGGGTAAAGCATTCCAGAGGATTGGTGCAGCTCTGGAGAAGTCTTGGAGCCGGGAGTGGGAGGATCGGATTAGTGCAGATGTTAGTCGAAGGTCATTTGAGGAACGTAAAGAACGGGTGGGGTGGTAGACAGAGATGAGGGAGGAGAGGTAGGGGGGTGCTGCACTATGAAGAGCTTTGTGGGTGAGAACAAGCAAATTGAATTTGATCCTGTAGTATACGGGCAGCCAGTGCAATGACTGGCACAGAGCAGAGGCATCTGAGTAACGATTGGCCAGATGGGTGATCCTGGCTGCTGCATTAAGGATGGACTGGAGAGGAGAAAGTCTGGTGAGGGGGAGGCCACTTAATAGAGAATTGCAATAGTTAAGGTGGGAATGGATTAGGGCCACGGTGAGGGTTTTTGTTGTTTCCATAGTGAGAAAGGGGCGGACTCTAGAGATATTCTTCAGGTGTAAGCGACAGGAGCGGATGAGAGATTGTGTGTGGGAGGAGAAGGAGAGATCGGTGTCAAACATAACACCCAGACAGCGAGCCTGCTGCCTAGGCGTTATTGTGGTGCCGCAAACTGAGAGAGAGATGTCCGATTTAGGGAGGTTAATGGATGGGGGGAGCAGAAGAAGTTCAGTTTTGGAAAGGTTTAGTTTCAAATAGAGAGTGGACATGATATTGGAAACTGCAGCTAGACAGTCATTGGTGTACTTTAATACCGCAGGGGTAAGGTCAGGGGCTGAAGTGTATAGTTGTGTGTCATCAGCATAAAGATGGTACTGAAAGCCAAATCTGCTGATGGTGCGTCCAATCGGGGCTGTGTAGAGAGAGAAGAGGGCTGAGGACTGAACCCTGAGGGACTCCAATAGAGAGGGTAAGAGGGGAAGAAGTGGAGCCAGAAAAAGATATACTAAAAGAGCGGTCAGAAAGATAGGAGGAGAGCCAGGAGAGAGCAGTGTCCTTTATGCCAATGGAGTGCAGCATAGAGAGTAGGAGCTGATGGTCGACAGTGTCAAAAGCTGCAGAGAGGTCGAGAAGAATGAGAGTGGTCACCATTCCGTTTTACTGTCAGAAGGTCATTGGTCACTTTGATGACGGCAGTTTCTGTAGAGTGAAGGGGGCAGAAACCAGACTGTAATGGATCTAGAAGAGAGTGAGCGGAGAGGTAACGGGTGAGGTGGGAATAGACCAGGCGCTCCAAGAGTTTAGAGATGAAGGGGAGATTGGAGACTGGTCTGTAGTTATTTGTGCAGGTTGGGTCGAGAGTGGTTTTCTTTAATAATGGAGTAATGATCGAGTGTTTGAAGGAGGAGGGGAAGATGCCAGAAGAGAGGGAGAGATTGAAGATTTTGGTTAGATGAGTGGTGACGACTGGAGAGTGGGACTGGAGCAGGTGTGAGGGAATGGGGTCAGTAGTGCATGTGGTGGGACGAGAGGAAGAAAGGAGCCTAGAGACTTCTTCTTCTGTGACTGGGTCAGATGTGGAGAGTGAACCGGGGGAGATGTGGGGAAGAATGAGGGTAGCAGCACTTGGAGGTTGAGAGCTGATTTCCTGGTGGATTTTGTCTATTTTCTCCATGAAGTAGGAAGCCAGGTGATCAGCACAGAGGTCAGTGATGGGGGCCTGCACTTTAGGACTGAGGAGAGAGTGAAAGGTGTCAAAGAGTATTTTTGGATTGTTGGATAGTGAGGAGACCAGGGTGGTGAAGTAGGTCTGTTTGACAAGGTGAAGGGCAAAGTTGTAAGTTTTGAGCATGAATTTATAGTGGATGAAGTCTCCTGGTAAGCGAGTTTTCCTCCATAGACGTTCAGCATTCCTAGAGCATCGCTGGAGGAATCGAGTTTGTGGTGTGAGCCAGGGCTGTTTTGTTCTTTGTTTGGAGGTTCTGAGGGTGAGGGGCGCTACTTGGTCCAGGGAGCTTCTGAGAGTGTTGTTGTAGTGATTTACTGCCTGATCTGGACAGGAGATTGAAGAGATTGGGGACACAGATGAGATAAGGGAGTCTGTGAGTGCATGAGGGTTAATGGCCTGTAGATTTCTGGATGTGTGATAGGTAGGATTGGGCTGTGGTGGCCGAGGGTTAGTGAGTGAGAAGGAGAGAATGTTGTGGTCAGAGAGAAGAGGTGAGTTATCCAAGGGGGAGGATGAGTAGAGCCGGGTAAAGACAACGTCAAGGGTGTTACCGTCTTCGTGCGTCTCAGAGGTTGAGAGCTGTGAGAGGCCAAGAGAAGTAGTTAAAGATAGGAGCTGGGGTGCAGATGGGGAGATGGGGCTGTTTATGGGAATGTTAAAGTCTCTTTAATAAGGGTTGGTAAATTTGAGGACATGAAATACGGGAGCCAGACGGAGAAATGGTCGAGGAACTGGGTGGGTGACCCTGGGGGGTGGTATACCACTGCTACTTTGAGGGGGAGGGGATGGAATAGCCTAATGGTATGGACCTCAAAAGAAGGGAATGAGAGTGATGGGGCTGGAGGAATGACCTGGAAAGTACATTGTGGGGACAGGAGGAGGCCAACTCCACCACCACGTCTGTTCCCAAGTCTAGGGGACTGAGAGAAGTGTAGGCCGCCGTGAGAAATAGCAGCCGGGGAAGCAGTGTCTGAATCAAGTATGAATCAAGTATCAGTATCAAGAATGTTCCTATCACTGTTCTCTGGTACAAATAGAATCACCAACACAATAATATATATGCTATTGTGCAACTTTCACCTGGTACGATAGTACACATATGTATAGGGTACTGCACTGAGTTTACACAAACAAAGCACACAATAAAAAACATACCATATCTAAAAATGCTCAGCCAGTGACCCACTTTTTATATCAACTCTTGAACACAATTAATCCCCATATGGTGAGATAATAATTGTGTTAATCACATACAACCACAATCAAAGAAACCACCATATAATAGTGAATACCTAGGAAGTGGGTCACTGACTGAGTATTTTTAGATTTATTATACCACCATTTCCTCGCACTTTACCAAGCTTTTCCAGTGGCCCTAGTGGGGGTTGCATGCTGGGTAATAATGGGGTTAATACCAGCTTTGTATTTTCAGCTGGTCCTATGCTCGAAATTCATGGCGTCAAGCCAAATGAGACCTGACCACCATGAATTTCTAGTAAACACAGAGACAATTTTTTAATTAGAAATAAAAGAAAAAACACATTTAGGGACTCCATTTTAATTACAAAAAAACCCTGTCCGTGACGAGTTCCACAGGTAGAGCAGTGTCAGCTCTGTATCATCGCTCCGTACAGACAAGCATTTGTCCAGAGCGACAAGCAGGCTGAGGCTGACAGTGACAGTCAGAGGTGAATCGAGTTCATAGTTGAGCCATGAATTCAGATGACCCTTGACGTCATTGCGAACATTGCCGATAACTACCAATTTCTCAGCAGTGCAGTGAATATCCCCATAAGTTATAATAATAATAATAATAATAATAATAAGTTAATAAGCAGCCCCAGAAGTAGATGCGGCCGGGACAGCAAGAGGGCAGGACATGCGCTGAGGGACCCGGTAAGTATAATGATAATGTATATTAACTATATTCTTTCTTTTACAGCCCCTATCCCATAACTGTAAAGTCCAAGCTCAGGGTTCAGATGCAAGTTTGAGCTAGGACCGGTCCCAAACTCGGATTCTACAAAAAGGTCCGGGCGTAGCTGCCGATCCTGAGCATCGGGGGGTACAGCTATCATGAGTATACACCCATTACGTAAAAAAATATCCCTTGATCAGAACTGCTGAGCTAATCATAGACCTCTCTCTAATCTCTCCTTCATCTCTAAACTTCTGAAACATTTGGCCAACTCCTGTCGTATTCGATATCTCTCAGATGACTCTCTTCTTGACCTTTTACAATTCAGTTTCTGGCGCTGGAGTTCTTCCACTTCCTTACAGAAGTGCAAATTTGCATATTTCCTAGAGGAGGGATGTGGCTGCAATCTCCTCACCTACTTAACTGTCTTCTTATGGTTGCAGGAAAAACTTCTCTCCATAAGGTAGATAGCAAGTTCCCAGACCTGGTCCTTTCTCTTCACTCAAACTGTCCTTACTAAAGTCTTTAATGATTTAAAAGGAAAACTATTGTTTTGTACTCCCTTCATATTCTCTTGGATTTATCTGCAGCAATCTACACTGTGGATCACCAGCTTCTTCTCACTATGCTCCACTCTATTGGGCTCAAGGACACTGCACTCTCCTGGTTCTCCTCCTATCTCCCCTTTACTGTATATTTTTCCAACTCCTCTTTCTATCCTCTTTCTGATTTCAGTCCTAGTCCCCCTTCTATTCTCCCTGTATATTACCCTATTGTACAAAACTCAGTGGATTCATTTTCAGCACCATCTTAATGCTCACGGCACACGATTATACATATTGTCTCCTGAGATCACCTCAGCATTACTACAAAATATCAGTGATTATCTGTCTGCTGCTCTAACATCATTACCTCCCTCTATCTAAAACTAAATATGTCAAAAACTAAACATCTTTCATTTCCTTCCCCAGCAGCACTTTTGCTGACTAGGCGCTATATTTGACTCAGATATCTCTTTCACTCCCTACATCTGATCACTCCCTTGCTTATGTCACCTACACCTCAAATATATCTCTAGAATTTCACCTTTTATTACCATTGACTGTATAAAAACTCTTA
Organism: Allobates femoralis; assembly: GCA_033576535.1. Lineage (NCBI taxonomy): Eukaryota > Metazoa > Chordata > Amphibia > Anura > Aromobatidae > Allobates > Allobates femoralis. Next base: position 474,176,567 of record JARQOC010000005.1, read on the forward strand.
GGGTATGTGCGCACTGGTCTGGTTAGGGCCGGATTAGGTGTGTAAACCGCCGGTCGGTTTACATAAATTTCATGTAAATTTATGTTAATCCAAACCGGCGTTTGGATTAACATAGAAACCTATGTAAACCGACACCCACTGTGCACACAGCGGCGGTTTACACATGCTCATCCGTTGCTAACCCGCTGGGTTCCCAGCGGGTTAGCAAAGAATGAGCTTGTTCTATAATCCGGCCGGTTCTGCAGCGGCTGCAAGCAGAATCATGTACTGCTTCCAGCCGCTGCAGAACGGCCGGCGCTAACCCGCCCGTCTCCCGCCGCACATACCCGACAGGAAGCCGGTGGACGGCTCCGGAGCTTCCTGTCGGGTCCCGCCCAGCCGCCGCCGCCACAAACCCGCCCACCGTGCGCACATACCCTTAAGGTACCTTTACACGCCGCAATCTCGCCTGGGAATCCTAAAGGCGATATGTCGCCCCGGAGCAATCGCCGTGAAATTGCCTCACAGTTGCGCCGTGTGATAGGGGAATTTGGCGGCGATAAATCGCCTCTAGCCCGTCGCCTGATTCCTGAGCACTGCTCTGAAATCAGCCACAATCATGAAGGTGATATTTCCGGGTTGTGGCGTGTGATAGAGCGATAGTGATGGAAACAGCGTTGCCTATGATCTCCCATAGGCGTGCCTCAGCGTGCTGAAGTCCGCGCCCCGTCTGAAATGATTGGTGTGGGCTACTGTGTTCCCATTGGCTGACACTTGACACCGCGCCATATTTGAAGAGTTGTCTGTTCACCACCACACAATGGCAATGGCGTCATGCATTAGCCAGCCTTCCAGAGCAGGCTGACCAATCTTAACGCTGTTGCGTTGTCCAATGTGCGCATATGGAGCGCGGGTGTAAACCACTGCGGCACGCCTATCTCCTCGCCGCGCTGAACATGTATGCCCACATTGCCTTTGGAATTGCGGCGTGTGAATCGGCGATGGAATTCGGCAGGATTGGTTCCGCTGTGGGTGAGGCGATTTCCAGAGCAACACATCGCCTTACTTTCAGGGCGAAATTGCGGCGTGTGATGCCGCCATTGGCGATCTGAGGCGACCATGAAAAACCGTGCACGCGCACGTTAGATTGCCTCATATCGCCAGGTGAGATTGTGGCGTGTAAAGGTACCCTGCGTGTTGCTCTTATTCTTTCTCATCTGGATTATGGCAATTCTCTACTAATCTGTCTTCCTCTAACTAAACTTACACTCTTTAAGGCTGGGTTCACATTTGCGCACTATTTACGCTGTGAACGCAGCATCCTGAGCGCAGCAAAATGCAGGCACTATGCGCTCCTATGTTTAACATGGGAACGCATAGTGCTTGTTTGTGGCTGCGTTCAGGTGCGTTTGAGTTCGGCAGCGCATAATTTATGCACATGCCAAACGCAAAATGTTGGATTTTTGTGCGTGACCGTGTGCTCGCTTTATATGCAAGCAGACAGCCGCGCACAAATGATGAATTGGATTGCATCTGTGCGCATTGCCATCTGCTGGCAAGCGCACAGACGCAGCGGAAGATGAGGTCATCCCCAGGTAAATCCTATCCTGGTGTTCTCTCTTCCTCTTCTTTCTTCCTCTTCTTTTCTATTCTTTCTTCTTCTTTCTTCTTCATCTTCCACCCGGCTGCCTCCGCTGGTTCATTTGAAATAGCGGGCGGGAAAGCTGGTGGTGAAGTCAGCCATTTGCACACTTACAATCACATGATGGCAAGCTGATCTTAATAATTCTCTCAATATGATGGCACTATATTAATAAGAAAAATAAATAAATAATAAATACAGGGATGTATAAATAAATAAACATTGTTGGAGCTGGTACAGGGATGCTCCAGTACACTCTAGGCTCATATTAATGTATTAATGATGTAGGTATCGATATGATATAATATAATTGTGCTGCCCTTCGTGATCTGAAAGCCTCTCTTTGTGTAGTGTTCGTATACCGACATTGCAAGGAGGTAGTCCACATTGTGGGAAACAGGATAAATGTATTTGTCGATCTACATCGGTTGCGTGCGCTAATTCCGTAGTGAACAGCGGCACAACCAATCACTATGTACCTGATGACGTTAGTTGCATACGCTAATTCTGTAGTGAACAGTGGCGCAACCAATCACAATGTATGTGATCATTGATGGACGTTCACTGTAACCAATTAAAAGCGGACGTCGGGGCATGCGCACTGATGACCAATCGAAAGGGGATGCCGGCTCTTCTGCCATTTGGAGAAGAACGTGATAGGCCCCCAGGCGTTAGTGGATAACACGGGAGTCTTATGACGTGGAGCAGTCCCATGGAGGTTGGGAAATGCCGCAATTTGATTGGACAATTGGTTTGTTTTGATACACGGACTTGTGGAAATGTAATAACACTATCTGAGCAATCTACTTTACCAATGATTGAATTATAAGTATGGGGCAATTGTTAATAGCTTGTCCATGGGTGAGTCTACCGGGATGTTTTTATCTTTGATAAGATGGTTATATTGAGTTTTAGCTTAGATATGATCTATGATTGGTGTGTACAATGAAGGGGGTGGTCTTTGCACAATAAAAGGGCGTTTTTTGCATTTGAGATGTTTGCTTGACAAAGATCTATTTTGATCGAAACGTCGCTGTCTGCTATATGGGAGCGGAATGAAAAGAAATTTGAAGAAAGACCAACCGGTGAGTCGCTGTCTTTTCTATATGCTTTTGAAGTGATGGTTTCCATGAGGGAGTCCCTGGACAATGACAAGCACCTCAACTTTGGGCTGAAGACCATGACCCTAACTATCCACAGGCTGCTGTGAATCCCCTTTTTTGTGTACCTAAATGTTTCAGATCATCAAACAAATTGAAATACCGTATATACTCGTGTATAAGCCGACCCGTGTATAAGCCGACCCCCCTACTTTTGCCCCAAAAATCAGGAAAAACCTATTGACTCGTGTATAAGCCGAGGGTGGACCCCAGCACAGGTATACAGCCCCCAGCAGTGTGGTATACAGGCCCCCCCAGTGGTATACAGGCCTCCCCAGTGGTAGTATATAGCAGCCCCAGTGGTAGTATACAACAGCCCCAGTGGTAGTATACAGCCGCCCCAGTGGTAGTATATAGCAGCCCCAGTGGTAGTATACAGCAGACCCAGTGGTAGTATACAGCAGCCCCAGTAGTAGTATATAGCAGCCCCAGTGGTAGTATATAGCAGCCCCAGTGGTAGTATATAGCAGCCCCAGTGGTAGTATACAACAGCCCCAGTGGTAGTATACAGCCGCCCCAGTGGTAGTATATAGCAGCCCCAGTGGTAGTATACAGCAGCCCCAGTGGTAGTATACAGCAGCCCCAGTGGTAGTATATAGCAGCCCCAGTGGTAGTATATAGCAGCCCCAGTGGTAGTATACAGCAGCCCCAGTGGTAGTATACAGCAGCCCCAGTGGTAGTATACAGCAGCCCCAGTGGTAGTATATAGCAGCCCCAGTGGTAGTATACAGCAGCCCCAGTGGTAGTATACAGCAGCCCCAGTGGTAGTATACAGCAGCCCCAGTGGTATACAGCAGGCCCCCAGGAGTACATAAATCAGCCCCCAGGGGGTGCCCAGCAGCCCCCTGGGGGTACCCAGCAGCCCCCTGGGGGTCCCCAGCAGCCCCCTGGGGGTACACAGCAGCCCCCAGGGGGTACCCAGCAGCCCCCAGGGGGTCCCCAGCGGCCGCCAGGGGGTCCCAAGCAGCCCCCTGGGGCTCCCCAGCAGCCCCCAAATGCTGGCACTCGCCCCCCCTTGCAAAGGCCCCCCCGCTTCTCTTACCATCCCGGTCTTCTGATCAGCGCTGCTCCTCGGCGCTCCGTCCTCACGGCTCCCGTCCTGCAACATCCGGGATCCCCGGCCGTCGTGCGATGACGTCATATGCCTGCGATGGCCGGAGATCCCGGATGTAGCAGACGGACGGACAGAGCAGCGAGGAGCACCGAGGAGCGGCGCGGATCAGAAGTCCGGAATGGTAATATAACCATGGGGGGGGGGGCCCTTACAAGGGGGGGCGAGTGCCAGCATTTGGGGGCTATATGCACTGCTTCCCCCTGCCGCTGATTGACAGGGGGAAGCAGTGCATATTTAATGAGCGGCCCCACGTGACGGGGCCGCTCATACAGCAGCCTCCCCCCGCCTCCACAGCCCCCACCACAGCCAGCACACCATGTGTACCGTATAGACCCATGTATAAGCCGAGGGGAGACTTTTCAGCCCAAATTTTGGGCTGAAAAACTCGGCTTATACACGAGTATATACGGTAATTGACAAACATAATACAGTTTATAAATGAAGGTCTTGATTAGTAAGGGAAAAAATGCAAACCTACTTGTGTGAAAAAGTGGTTGCTCACCCTCTTAAAACATGAATTAACTGTGGTTTTCACATCTTTAGGAAGCTCAGTTCAATTTTCCTAGCCACAACCAGTTCTCAGTCAAGAAATCACTTAAAAAGGACTTGCCTGACAAAGTAAAGTAGACCAAAAGATCCTTAAAATCTAGACATCATGCTGTGATGCAAAGAAATTGAGTAACAAATGAGAAACAAAGTAATTGAGATCTATCACGGTGGAAAAGCCATTTCTAAAGCTTTGGGACTCCAGTAAACCACAGTGAGAGCCATTATCCACAATTGGCGAAAACATAGAACAGTGGTGATCTTTCCCAGTAGTGGCCGGCTGACCAAAGTTACTTCAAGAATACAGCAACGACTTATTCAAGTGGTAACAAAAGACCCAACAACAGCATCCAAAGATCTGTAGGCCTCACTTGCATCAGTTACGCTCAGTGTTCATGACTCTACCATAAGAAAGAGACTGGGAAAAAAATGGCCTGCATGGTAGAGTTCTAAGGCAAGAACCACTGCTGAGCAAAATGAACATAAAGGCTAGTCTTAGTTTTGCCAAAAAGATGATAATTACTTACCAGTAATTTGATTTTCCAGAGCCATGACAGCACCATAAATGAGAGAGTGTATCCGCCCCCAGGAACAGAAAATCTGCAGAAATAAAAGTGGGGCAGCACCTCTCCCCACTCAGTGTATTTCATAGTATCCAAGGTAATCGCTTTATTAGTCAACATGTTTACAACACAACATCATATAAGAAATCTTTTTTTTTTGCTTTCACCAACTATGTATATACAGTATCAAACATGTGCACCACACAAACATCACCAAGACAGGGAGGAAATTAGCATGGTTCTGTCCTGGTTCTGGAAAATCAAATTACTGGTAAGTAATTATCATTTTTTCTATTCCCCATGACAGCATCATACATGAGAGGATGAAATAGATAAGAAACTCTTATGGTGGGACAACTGCAGAAAGCCGTTTCCTCCCAAAGGCAAGGCCTGAAAGACCCAGATCCAGCCTATAATAGCGAAAGAAAATGGAAGGTGAAGAACATACTGCTGTTCTGCATATCTATTCTACAGATGCATTAGCCCTTTCATCCCAGGATGTGGCAATGGCTCCGGTAGAGTGAGCCCTAAGACCCAGTGGGGGATCTTGCCCTGAAGAAGAATATGAAAGTGTTATAGGCATATGAAGCCACCTGGCAATAGTGTATTTTCACGTCTATTTGCCCCCCTGAAAAGAGATGAATTGAGCTGATGATTTTCGCCATGGTTTAGAAATCTCTAGTTACTGAAGTAAAACCATCTGACATCCAGACAGTGTAATGTTTGTTCTCCCTGAGATTTTGGGTTTTCACAAAAAGAAGGTAAAATTACAGTATCTTCTGGTCCCTGTAAAACTTGGTATTGGTATTTGACAAAAAAAGCCGTATTAGGCCTCAAAATCACTCTATCATCCAAGGTGGTGGTAAACGGAGGATTGATAGAGATGGCCTGAAGACTACAAACACGTCGAACTGATGTAAGGGCTACCAGGAGGGCCATTTTTAATAAGAGCCTTCACAGAAATAGAGGTATGAGGCTCAAAGGGTGCTTTAGTTCAGGCATTCTACACTAAATTTACATCCCAGGTAGCTACCTTAGGTGATTTCAGAGGTCTGGCCACAAAAGAGGATCTAACAAACCTGTATATCCAAAGATGGTCTGCAATTTTCTGGACAAACAATGCACCAAGGGCAGCGATTTTCACTTTCAGGGTACTAGTTGACAAGCCCCTCTCTAACCCTTTTTGGAGAAATTACAGCACTTCTACAATTGGTACTTGCTGGCTTTCATGGGTTAAGTGTCGCCCTGAGAATTAAAGGAATTTATTCTAAATTTTCAAATATTTATCTGAAGTCACCTTTTTCCTACTGGAGAGCATGGTGTTAACTAAGGGCCATGAGAGTCCCCTTACTAAAAGGAGTTCCCTTTCAAGTTCCAGGTAGTGAGATGGAGTCTGTGAATCTGGGGATGTAGAACTGAGCCCTGGCACAGGAGATAGGGAACATCTGGCAGAATCCATGGGTCCGAGGTGGACATATGTTTGAGCCATGTGAACCATGCCCTCTTTGGCCAAAAGGGGGCAATTAGAATTACCCATGCCTTGTTCTCTCAAATTTTCCTCAGAACTATTGGGATTAATGGGAGTGGGGGAAACGCATAGGCTAGTCGAAACCCCCAATGATGTAGAAGCACATCCACCCATTGTGGAGCTTCTCTTGGATTCAGGGAATATAACCTTTCTACCTGCTGATTCTGATGGGTGGAGAACAGGTCTATGTATGGCATCACAAACTTTCCCAAAGATTTTGCGATTTAGGAACCACTCCCCTTGATATAACACATGATGGCTCAGGAAATCTGCCACTACGTTGTTTGCTTCTTTTATATGTGTGCCAGAAAGGGACTGTAGACTGCCTTCTGCTAGTGTGACCAGTCTTATGGCTTCCTGCATCAATGGTCCAGACCTTGTACCCCCTTGATGGTTTACATCAGAGATGGCCATAACATTGTCGGAGAGGACAACCAAATGTCTTCCTGCAACTACATCTGTGGCATGATGAATAATGAGACTGTGGCTATACCTGATGAAGGTGGTGACCTGCTGAAACATGTTGTGAGAGCCACATTTGTTAAATAAAGAAGTACTAACAAAAGGATAATCTGTGTCTGGATTCTAGATTTGTGTGCTATACCAAAAATATGCATACTTACCTCTGTTTCATACTGTTTGGGCAGTGCGTTATCACAAAGGGCACAACATTTGTTCTTTTGCTTGGAGGTTGCTTTTCTCCACTGATATTGACACAGGGAAAAAGTACCACATTAGAATAAAGATCTGCCTTAAAAAGGCACTCACCCATCCAGAACCTGGAGGTATCATGGTAGGCTGGGATTTTGGCTCCTCTATCACTCCTGGAGGTACTGTAGGGTCTGCTATGCTGCTGTGAACTGCTGCCACCGTTGCATGGGCTCTCAGCCCCTTATAGCCAATTCCTGAGGTGCTGTGTGTGTGCTCCAGAAGAAAGTTTCCAGACTGGAATTGCCCAGCACACCACTACCTCGGTCCGTGATGTCACATCCCGTATAACCCAGAAGTGCTCCCAGCACCCAGACAATTACTGTCGGTGGGTCACGCCCCCCTCGCCCAGACCTACAGGCCGGAGTGGCCGCCGGGGAGTTTGGCCGCGAATCTTAGCAGGTGCCCTTACTCAACCCTGACAAGCCTCTCAAGCTGCAAGGTTTACAGGCACATGCCACTGCGCCTGGCTTCCCAGCACCCCACCACAGGCCTCGGCCTCCCCCAGGTCGGACAGTCATCTGAGGGAATTCCCTCATGGAGGTACACAGGTACTCCATCCACAGGAAGAGGAACCCACACTGAATGGGGAGAGGTGCTGCCCCCCTTTTATTTCTGTAGGTTTCCTGATCCTGGTGGCAGATACACTCTCTCATGTACAGTCTGTCATGGGGAAGGGCAAAAAACTCTTGATGATCTCCAAGACTTTTGGGAGAATACTCAGTGGATCAACGATACAAATGTAAAACGTTTTGGTAGGTATATGTCCCATTACATCTAGCATAGAAGTAACACAGCATTTCAGAAAAGGAACATCCTACTAACAGTAAAATATGGTGGTGGTAGAGTGATGGTCTGGGGCTGTTTTGCGCTTCAGGACCTGGAGGACTTGCTGTGGTAAATTGAATCAAACAATAATGAAGGAGAATGTCCGGTCATCTGTTCGTGGTGTCAAGCTGAAGCGCACTTGGGTTATGCAGCAGGACAATAATCCAAAACACACCAGCAAGTCCACCTCTGAATAGTGTAAGAAAAACAAAACTAAGACTGTGGAATGGCCTAGTCAAATCCGATTGAGATGCTGTGACATGACCTTAAAAAGACGGTTCAATAAATGGCTGAATTACAATAATTCTGCAAAGATGAGTGGGACAAAATTCCTCTAGAGCAGTGATGGCGAACCTTTCTGAGGCCGAGTGCCCAAACTGCAACCTAAAACAAAATTATTTATGGCGAAGTTCCAACACGATAATATAACCTAAATTACAGCAGGAGTGGTAATATGCCCCATCCTGCCCCCTGTTAGTATTGCCCCATCCTGCCCCATCACATAACAATATGCCCCATCCTGCCCCATGACATAATAATATACCCCATCCTGCCCCCTATTAGTATTGCCCCATCCATCCATCATCCTCTTAGTATTGCCCCATCCATCCTGCCTCCTCTTTGTATTGCCCCATCCATCCATCCTCCTCCTAGTATTGCCCCGTCCATCCATCTATCCTCCTCTTAGTATTGCCCCATCCATCCATCCATCCTCCTCTCAGTATTGCCCCATCCATCCATCCATCCATCCATCCTCCTCTTAGTATTGCCCCATCCATCCATCCATCCATCCATCCATCCTCCTCTTAGTATTGCCCCATCATCCTCCTCCTTGTATTGCCCCATCATCCTCCTCCTCCAGGTATTGCCCCATCCTCCTCCTCCTCCTCCTTGTATTGCCCCATCATCATCCTCCTCCTTGTATTGCCCCATCATCCTCCTCCTCCAGGTATTGCCCCATCGTCCTCCTCCTTGTATTGCCCCATCCTCCTCCTCCTCCAGGTATTGCCCCATCATCCTCCTCCTCCTCCTTGTATTGCCCCATCATCCTCCTCCTCCTTGTATTGCCCCATCCTCCTCCTCCTTGTATTGCCCCATCATCCTCCTCCTTGTATTGCCCCATCATCCTCCTCCTCCTTGTATTGCCCCATCATCGTCCTCCTTGTATTGCCCCATCATCCTCCTCCTTGTATTGCCCCATCATCCTCCTCCTCCTTGTATTGCCCCATCATCCTCCTCCTCCAGGTATTGCCCCATCATCCTCCTCCTCCAGATATTGCCCCATCCTCCTCCTCCTCCTCCAGGTATTGCCCTATCCTCCTCCTCCTCCTTGTATTGCCCCATCCTCCTCCTCCTCCTTGTATTGCCCCATCATCCTCCTCCTCGTATTGCCCCATCATCCTCCTCCTTGTATTGCCCCATCATCCTTCTCCTCCTTGTATTGCCCCATCCTCCTCCTCCTTGTATGGTATGGCCCCATTCTGTCTGCTGGTAAAAAAAAAATTTCATACTCACCTCTCTTCCTTCACCGTTGCTGCAGCATGCATCCTGTCTCCAGCGCTGAGGGCGGTCACGTGATGCCGGGCGCGTCACGTGACCGCTGTCACATGACGCTGGCCGGGAGGGCGGGCCTAGAAGTGTGTGAGAGAGGAGAAATGTCTCCTCTGCTCAGATACAGCTTAGATCTGCCGGCGGCGCGGCGCGCGCTGGCAGACCACACCAGCAGTGTGGTGGCGAGGCTGTGTGCCAGCGGAGGCGGCTCTGCGTGCCACCACTGGCACGCGTGCCATAGGTTCGCCATCACTGCTCTAGAGCATTGTAAAAGACTCATTGACAGTTATCACAAACGCTTGATTGCAGTTGTTGTTGCTAAGGGTGGCCCAACCTGTTATTAGGTTTAGGGGGCAATCACTTTTCACACAAGGTCTTGTAGGTTTGGATTTCTTTTTCCCTTAACAGTAAAGACCTTAATTTATAAACTGCATTTTGTGTGTACTTGTGTTTTCTTTGTCTAATATTTAAATGTTGGGAATCAAACTAATAAAACTCTGAGCTATTAGAAAATGTGAGAACAGTTAGTAATTTGTATTGTATAGGATGAACTACACTGTGTGCAGAATTATTAGGCAAGTTGTATTGCAGAGGATTATTTTTATTATTGATCAACAACTATGTTCTCAATCAACCCAAAAGACTCAAATATCAAAGCTTAATATTTTTGGAAGTTGGAGTGTTTTTTTTTATTTAGATTTGGCTATTTTAGGAGGATATCTGTTTGTGCAGGCAACTATTACTGTGCAGAATTATTAGGCAACTTAATAAAAACCAAATATATTCCCATCTCACTTGTTTATTTTCACCAGGTAAACAAATATAACTAAACAAAATTTAGAAATAAACATTTCTGATATGCAAAAATAAAACCCCCAAAAAATTAGTGACCAATATAGCCACCTTTCTTTATGATGGCACTCAACAGCCTTCCATCCATAGATTCTGTCAGTTGCTTGATCTGTTTACGATCAACATTGCGTGCAGCAGCCACCACAGCCTCCCAGACACTGTTCCTAGAGTGTACTGTTTTCCCTCCCTGTAGATCTCACATTTTAGGAGGGACCACAGGTTCTCTATGGGGTTCAGATCAGGTGAACAAGGGGGCCATGTCATTATTTTTTCTTCTTTTAGACCTTTACTGGCCAGCCATGCTGTGGAGTAGTTGGATGCATGTAATTGTCCTGCATGAAAATCATGTTTTTCTTGAACGATACCGACTTCTTCCTGTACCACTGCTTGAAGAAGTAGTCTTCCAGAAACTGGCAGTAGGTCCAGGAGTTTAGCTTCATTCCATCTTCAACCCGAAAAGGTCCCACAAGTTCATCTTTGATGATATCAGCCCATACCAGTACCACACCTCCACCCTGTTGGTGTCTGAGTCAGTGTGGAGCTCTCTGCCCTTTACTGATCCAGCCTCTGGCCCATCAAGATTCACTCTCATTTATCAGTCCATAAAGCCTTTGGAAAATCATTCTTAAGATATTTCTTGGCCCAGTTTCATCTTATGTTTCTTGTTCAAAGGTGGTCGTTTTTCAGCCTTCCTTACCTTGGCCATGTCCCTGAGTATGGCACACCTTGTGCTTTTTGATATTCCAGTAACGTTGCAGCTCTTTAATATTGCAAAACTGGTGGCAAATGGCATCTTGGCAGCTACGCTTGATTTTCTTCAATTCATGGGCAGTTATTTTGTGTCTTTTTTGCACAACATGCTTCTTGCGACCCTGTTGGCTATTTGCCATGAAACGCTTGATTATTCGGTGATCATGCTTCTAAAGTTTGGCAATTTCAAGACTGCTGCATCCCTCTGCAAGACATCTCACTATTCTGGACATTTCGGAGCCCGTCAAATCTCTCTTCTGACCCATCTTGCCTAAGGAAAGACATTTGCCTATTAATTAAGCACACCTTATATAGGTTTTTGATGTCATTACACCACACCCCTCCTCATTACAGAGATGCACATCACCTGATTTACTTAATTGGTAGTTTGCTCTCAAGCCTATACAGCTTGGAGTAGGACAACATGTATAAAAAGTATCGTGATCAAAATACTCATTTGTCTAATAATTCAGCACACAGTGTAATTAAAGTAAAATAATGATAAGACCTTACAATCTACAATTAGGTGGGGGGGTGACACAAAGTACAGGTGCTGATTTACAATGATTATTTAACCATCTTGAGGGAATAGGGAATAGGTAAGAGTTGCATGAGTGGCCACTAGCTATTATTTGTAATGCTTTTGAGACTGGTGGAGTGAATAAGCTATGTCTACATGACTTCAATGGGGAGCATGATATTCTATGTCTAAATGACTTTGACTAGGGATCATGATAGGCCGCTCAGGGATCGCCTGAAACTATAAGTTGTGGATAGACCTAATTTCTTGGGGTAGAGCATTCCAGAGATTTGGTGCAGCTTGGGAGAAGTCTTGAAGTCGGGAGTCGGAGGTTCAGATTAATGGAGAAGTGAGTCTAAATTCGCTTCCAGAGTGAATAAGACATGATCGTGTCGCAGTGGTGACGTTGCGGGCGCGAGAATGTAATTAGGGCATAATATAGCGGCGAAGCAGGGGTAGCGCGGCACAGGGGACCCGCCTACCCGTCACAGACGCCTGGAGGAATGCCCCGCTGTCACAGATTTTGTGAGTTTCAAAACTACTTTATTGAACTCATATATTAGTAAAAGGTCAGACAGGGATGTGTTAGAAAGTATTGTAAGGCTGCAGGGACAGGTATTAATAGGTTATGAAGGTGATTTGGGGTGACAGGTTCCCTTTAAACTAAACAGTGAGGGGCATTCTATAGTGTTATAAAATAACCAAAAAAATAATTCTAAACATGTAAAAAGAAAAGTTTAGTATTAGTGGTGAAGTGTATCTCCAGACTGACACTGCAGACAGCTGTAATGAATTTTTGACCTTTTGTGTCAGTACATAAACTGTTGCCAGCTAAGATTCACAAGGTAGTGAAACAGGAATTTTCTTGCATTTTCAGAATTTGAGGTCATAAAACAATTAGGGTTGTGAATGGCTTCAAGCTACACAGGGTGTACTTATACTCTGGATGATCATTATTACAATGTATACAGCTCTAACGAAATAAAATTACCATACACAAAAACCCATCTAAAACCAAGAATGTTTATATTGTGTTAGCCAGTAGATAGTAAAATATGCAGAAGTTGATTTGTAACCCAGAGTCCTTTGGGAATTAGATTCTCCTTCTTGCATATGGATAGGAAAAATATGTCACTGTCCAATTGTGCACGTTTCTTCAGAAGTGTCTTTAAATCCATAAAGATTCGGTACATTCCGGTATCCTCCATTTTGATAAGGTAAAGAATGTTTATACCGTGTTAGCCAGTAGATAGAAAAATATCTAAAATCATTAATCTACTTATAATCTTCCAGCATCAATCAACTCCTCGCATAAAGAACTTGTGCATGTTCTTCACATTAGTGAAAATGATTGGCTTTGGTTGGATCTTTGGGTCACTGTTGTATTAGTGGACTGCTATTCTGATTAGATTAGACTCTACTAGATATTATTTTTGTGTAAAGACACTTACAAAACTTTGAAATTTAATGCATATACACAGTGGCATACCTAGAGTCTGATGGGCCCCGGTGCAAAATTTAGACCGGTCCCCCTCCCTCACGCACACGTCGGTCAGATATATGGGCCCCGTGTAGTGTTCTAAATACTTTAAAGACTCACAGACTGACCCCTCTCTCCCTTCATTATGTATTAATGTCCCTCATCCTGCGATATATCGTCCTCCTACTAAAATATTGCCCTTATTGTGGTATATATGTCCCCCGTCTTGGTATATATAGTCTTTCTCCTCCTGCCACCATAGTCCTCCAATTATTATAATGCACCTCCATATTCCTCCATATATTACAATGTACCCCCATAGTGCTCTATGTATTATAATGCAGCCCACAGTCCCCATTCATAAGGTAGCCCCAATAGTCATCCAATTATTATAATGCACCCCCATTATCCTACATATAGTATAATGCAGCCTCATAGTCCTCCATATGGCATAATACAGCCTCACAGCCCTCCATATAGTATAGTGCAGTGTTGCAGCCCTCCATATAGTATAATGCAGCCTCACAACCTTCCATATAGTATAATGCAGCATCACAACCCTCCATATAGTATAATGCAGCCTCATAGCCCTCCATATAGAATAATGCAGCCTCACATCCCTCCATATAGTGTAAAGCAGTGTTACAGCGCTCCATATAGTATAATGCAGCCTCACAACCCTCCATATAGTATAATGCAGCCTCACAACCCTCTATATAGTATAATGCAGCCTCATAGCCTTCCATAAAGTATAATGCAACCTCACATTCCTCGATATAGTATAATGTGGACTCATCTCTCTCCATATAATATAATGCAGCCTCATATCCCTCCATATAGTATAATGCAGCCTCATATCCCTCCATATATTATAATGTAGCCATATATCTCTCCATATAGTATAATGCAGCCTCATAGCTCTCCATATAATGTAATTCAGCCTTATAGCTCTCCATATAGTATAATACAGCCTCATCGATAGCCCATCCACATAGTATAATGTAGCCTTATAACCCTCCATATAGTATAATGCAGCCCCACATCCCTCCATATAGTATAATATAGCGTCATAGTCCTCCATATAGTAAAATGCAGCCTCACAACTGTACATATAGCATAATGCAGCCTCATAGCCCTCTATACAGTGTAATGCAGCCTCATCACTCCCTATAGTATAATGTAGCTTCATATGTCTCCATGTAGTACAATGCAACCTCACATTACTCCATATAGTGTAGCCTTGTATCCCTCCATATAGTATAATGCAGCCCTTAGCTCTCCATATAGTATCATGCAGCCTCACAGCCCTCTATACAGTATAATGCAGGCTCAGTTCTCCATGTAGTGTAGCCTCAAAACTCTCCATATATAGCAGCCTTAAATCTCTCCATTTAGTGCAACCTCATACATGCAGCTTCATATGTCTCCATATAGTGCAGCCTCATAGCTCTCCATATAGTGCAGCCTCATATATGCAGCCTCATAGCTCTCTATATAGTATAATGCAGCCTCATAGTCCTCTATACAGTATAATGCAGGCTCAGTGCTCCATATAGTGTAGCCTCAAAACTCTCCATATAGTGCAGCTTCATATATGCAGCCTCATAGGACTCCATATAGTGCAACCTCATATATGCAGCCTCATAGCACTCCATATAGTGCAGCCTCATTACTCTCCATATAGTGCAGCCTCATATATGCAGCCTCATAGCTCTCTATATAGTGCAACCTCATATAGTGCAGCCTCATAGCTCTTCATACAGTGCAGCCTCACACTGCAGCCTCATAACTTTCCATATAATGCAGCCTCATATCTCTCCATATAGTGCAGCCTCATATAGTGCAGCCTTATAACTTTTCCTACAGTGCAGCCTCATAGCCTCTCCATATAGTTTCATGCACCCCCCTCCTCCCATAGTCCTCTGGACACCTTGCATTCACTTATTAAAAAAAAAAATCTGTACTTACTCTCCTGGTTCCCACGCTGCTCCATTCTCCCAAAAACTGAAGAGATTCAAGATAACAAGAGGTGCGAGGAGGCGGCACCAGCCTGCTACATGTGTTCCACAGTGGAAAGCAGATGGAAATCAGGCAGTGGTAAGAGGAAGCGAGGGGAGGGGTGAGGGGAGCGAGGGGAGGGGCCTTCCCCTCCTCTCACTGATACATGGGCCCCACAGCTGCGTACAGCGCACTACTGAGCAGTACCGCACATCCACGTGAAGTGAGCACCCGGCACAGGGATCGGAGGTCGCAGGAACGGCAGGCGGCAAGGGCCCCTGTACGTCCAGGGCGCATTGCAGCCGTGATCCCTGCGACCGTAATCATTACGCCCCTGCATATACACTAAAGTGGTTTTCAAGGGTAGGCACAGATTTCTGTCTTCACCTTATCTGGGTGAATATTGTCAAATACTGATGGGGTGCAGTATGCACATTGTCAGGATTACTCTTAATTTTCAGTTCTAGCAGGTGGTTGCATGGCCACAAGTATGCAACTTTTTTTTACTTATGGTTATGCGCACACAAGCAACTTTTCCTGCTTCACTCAAAGTTCTTTTCAGAAAAGCAGATCAGAAGGTAGTCGGCACATGACCACAATTATGCATATCCTGTACTTGAGGCCACTTGCTTGATCTGGAAATAGTGGGGAATCCTGACAGATAAGTTGTGCATACTGCATGACTCACCGTCGGCCCGTGGACTCCGGTTTAGACAGGCTGATGCTTCCTTCCTCCTTGTCACGAGTGGACCGCGCCTGCCGGTAGTGGGGCCCGGTTGAGTGCAGATCAAAAGTTGTAGACGTCTTGTAGGAACAGATTAAGGGGTTAATTTATTCCTGACGCCACCTATGAGTAGTTTCGGTAATCGTTACCAACGCTGCGGAACCTCCGGGGGATGGACAGCAGCAAGATGGAACGCTCCCCACAGGCTGAGCGGTGATCCCCGGAGGCTGGAGCTGCTCAAGATGTTGTGCGGCAGCTGCGGTTACCTTGTCGTGCGGACGGACAGTTCATAAGGAAGCACGGACACAGAAAGTCTCTGTAAGGTCTTTACTGTAACCAGCAGGCAGTACATGGTATACAGTTAACGGGTAGTGGATCGGGTGGACTCAGCAGTGATGGTGTCCCTCAGAGATCCGTAGTGTTCCTCCATTCTAGCTAAATGGTTGCCAGTGTCGCCCAGGAATACCAGGTCGGGTACAGGGAGGCTGCTTCAATGCCCTATCCAAGATGTACGTTATTGATGTTTTGGGGAGCCTTGGGTCCCTCGGTGGGTGCACCGCTGGTTAGACGACTGGAAGTTGGCTGGTGGTGGGGTGCTCCTGGAAAGCTGCTCCTCCACGCTTCTGGTTCGCGTAGCAGAGTTGAACTGCTGCCAGCTTCGGTACCAGTGAACCGGCTGTAAGTTGGGCACGGGGGTATTTTGGAACCCGTGGTTGGTGATGCTCGGTCCCGGTTGGTAAGGCCTCAGGTGCTAACACCCGACCGGTGACGGCCCGGGGGCTGCACGAGGTGCAGAGCCCTCGCTCCTACTCCAAGTTCAAGTCTCTCTCTTGTCTAGACTCTCCCAGACTCTCTAGTCTAAGTGTCTGTACTTCTCCTACACTACCCTTGCACTCCGCCCACCAGGACCTTGGATTGGCCCTCTATGTTAAGTGATGCATGCAGGGTTTTGGATCTCTCAGTTAACCAGATCACTGCTGTGTCAGAGGATATTGCGGCTGCATTTATGGCTGCAATACTCTCTTGTGACTCGTTGCGGGGCGCCACACTGCACACTGTCAGCATTAAGCAATTTTCAGGACTGTGTGGTGACTCTAATGGTACATTTACACGCGGCCACAGGAAGGTAGGAACAGGCAGGCATCGGACACAATTGTGCCTGTTGCCTTGAAAAGACCACGATATGGCTGTGTGTAATTCAGGACTTTCCTTCCTGTGTCTTCCCTGAAGGAAGGAAAGTCCTGAATTACACGCAGCCACATCGTGGTCTTTTCAAGGCAACAGGCACAATTGTGTCCGATGCCTGCCTGTTCCTACCTTCCTGTGGCCGCGTGTAAATGTACCATAAAGGTCTGATTTCCTTCATCTACATGGTTCTGTGGGTTTTCGCCTTTTCTTCATCATGGATCCAAACAAGGACCTGCTGGGAAAGGCTGACAGCCTCAAGCAGCATAGCATCTATTTTCCACATGCTCCAGGTCTCTAAAACATAAAGAGAGGAATATGATAGGAATTATCTAAGGAAAATCATAAAATTATTTTACATTGGTACAATTTCTGCAAAAAATAAAATCTGAAAAGGTGTTTTTTTTTTTTTTTTTTACCAATCAAAAGATACATATTATAGTACTGTGCAAAGATTCACTGTAGACAAGTGTGGAGAAAAGACTGCAGTGTGAATGCTTTCAAATGTAGAAGTATTAATAGATGCAGTGGTCAGTCAAGGAAACTTAGTGCAATAGATGAAAGAGACATCATGCTCTCATCAAAATCAGAAGATGGCCAGGATCACATCTACGGTTTTTTTTAAGAATCCTGATCCGGTTTTGAGCTTTCAAAAAGCTCAAAACCGGACCAGGAAACGCTCCTCATAGGAGCCAATGCAAAACACCGGATGGCTTCACAAGCCATCCGGTGGCCGTGTCCGGCACTGCTGCCTGCGTTAAAAATCATGCAGGCAGCAGTTTTCGCAGCGTTTCTCTGAACCGCTGTGCAGTAACCGGATGGCTCAGGATGTGTAATCCTGAGCCATCCGGCAACTGCATAGTTTGCTGATCCCGGCTATTGCCGGGATCAGCAAACTGTCCTATCTCTAGTAAAGTGTTAAATTTACTAACTAAAGTAATGTTTGAGGTCTCTAGGGGGGGCTTAGACCCCCCTAGAGACCGGCCGCCCACTCCGGGGGCTTCTACTATAATGTCCCCCATGGCACGGGCTCCTCCGAGCTCCGTGCAAGTCCCCAAAACTCCCGCCCCCCCCGTATCACTATACAGGGTGCCTGCACCCCTCTTGTATAGTGATTCCTGTATGTGCCCATAACGAACGAATACATGAAAGGGGCGGGGCTAACGTCATGAAAGGGGCGGGGCTAACGGTGTGCCGCGGTTAGCCCCACCCCTTTCATGACGCAACCGCCCTCACAACACTGGATGAAGGCCGGAGGGGGCGGCCATAATGAATGAGGGGGCGGAGGCTTTAGCAAACAGCCCCGCCCATGGATTTACAATAACACAGCCTACCAGAACATGTAAGTATGAGCTTACATGTATAATGTATTCGTTCATTATGGGCACATACAGGAATCACTAAGCCCCCCCTAGAGACCTCATACATTACTTTAGTTAGTAAATTTAACACTTTACTAGAGATAGGACAGTTTGCTGATCCCGGCAATAGCTGGGATCAGCAAACTATGCAGTTGCCGGATGGCTCAGGATTACACATCCTGAGCCATCCGGTTACTGCAGTCCGGTATACAGCACACATTTTTGTAAAAAAATGTGTGTGCCCGGCATTGCGTTCACCGCATCCGGATCTGGATGCGGTGAATGCAATTCTTGTTTTAAATGTGACCCTAGCCGATGTCCAGCAGTGCCATCATCTTAGAACTGAAAGCAACCAGTGACACCCAGCTACACCCATCTACTGTTTGGAGACATCTGATCTGTAGTATAGCATATGTATGAATTGCAGCCATCAAACCATATCTTTAACATGGAAACCAGGCCAAGCAACTCAACTATGCAGGAAAACATGAAAACTGGAGGAAAATGGCAGCAGGTGATCTGGTCTGATGAGTCAAAATGTGAAATATCTGGCTGTAACAAAAGGCAGAAGAGAGTTGGAAAGTGTACAATAATGAGATTCTGCAAGCAACAGTGAAGCACGGTGGAGGTTACTGTCAAATTTAAGGCTGTATTTCAGCAAATAAGGTTGGAGATTTGGTCAGGATCAAAGGGTTTACGAATGATCTTCACCCTAAAGAATAATAAGGAAATGTAGAAATAAAGATGTGGCCCCACAGAGCCCTGATCTCAATATCATTGAGTCTGTGTGGGATTACATTAAAAGCTGGTAGGATTTGCAGAAGACTGCATCCACAGGAGATCTGTAGTTAGTTCTCCAATATGTTTGGAACAACCTACCAGGTTCCTTTGCAAGTGAAACTAGGAGAACTGAAGCTTTGGAACTGTAAAGGACGGTCACACCAAATATTGATGTGATTTACATTTCCATTGTATTTTACTTGAATATTGTTCATTGATAAAAGTGAACTATTAACACTTCTACTTATTTTAAAAGTGTCTTACTTTGCAGTATTTTGTCTCACACCTGCCTAAAACTTTTGCACACTGATATATATTATCTATTGCAATCAGTTACTGGTACAGTTTGCAGTTTGCTTAGGGAGAATAAAGCTGCTCTGTGACATTTTCTTGTATTGCTTTATTCAAACCCCTGACATTGCCTTTACAAAACACATTAAAAAAAAACTAGCCCGCTCTATTGAATTCTTCCACTAGGGGCACTATTGTATTGTAATCAAAACATTTATTAATTTGGTAATTTTTTCAGTTTCTGCAATAAAGCAGCCCTTGCTGTGTTCAGACAAAAATATGTGAGATAATATTACCCACAAGGGAATAGAATAAAATATAATCCCTAATTATAATGTTATACTTTTGAGTGATGGCAAAATTTCAACGTAGGTACAGGATGGGTAATGTTATATGAAATTACATTTTTTGTGGTCTGTAGATTGTGATGAACGGTAATGATAATGTGCTGTGTAATGGCAGCCTTTTCCTGTATATTACTGTCTAAACAGCTTCTGTCTTCCTGTACGATGACTTCATTGATGAAGTATATAGTACAAATCAATTTATGAAGCCTTCATAAATTGGCATAGCTTATCACGAGGGCTTAAAAATCCAATGACAAGTATGTATTATTAAAAAGAAATGAAAAATAAATACAGTGCATTGTGAAAGCATTTGGCCCCGTTGAACATTTCAACCTTTTGCCACATTTCAGGCTTCAAACATAAAGATATAAATTCAAATTTTTTTGTGAAGAATCAACAACAAGTGGGACACAATCGTGAAGTGGAACGACATTTATTGGATATTTTAAACTATTTTAACAAATTTAATAAACTGAAAAGTGGGGCGTGCAACATTATTCGGCCCCCTTGAGTTAATAGTTTGTAGCGCCACCTTTAGCTGCGATTACAGCTGCAAGTCACTTGGGGTATGTCTCTATCATTTTTACACATTGAGAGACTGAAATTCTTGCCCATTCTTCCTTGCAAAACAGCTGGAGCTCAGTGAGGTTGGATGGAGAATGTTTGTGATCAGCAGTTTTCAGCTCTTTCCACAGATTCTCGATTGGATTCAGGTCTGGACTTTGACTTGGCCGTTCTAACACCTGGATACGTTTATTTTTGAACCATTCCATTGTAGATTTTGCTTTATGTTTGGGATCATTGTCTTGTTGGAAGATAAATCTCTGCCCCAGTCTCAGGTCTTTTGCAGACTCCAACAGGTTTTCTTCCAGAATGGTCCTGTTTTTGGCTCCTTCCATCTTCCCATCAATTTTAACCATCTTCCCTGTCCCTGCTGAAGAAAAGCAGGCCCAAACCATGATGCTACCACCACCATGTTTGACAGTGGGGATGGTGTTTTGAGGATGATGAGCTGTGTTGCTTTTACGCCAAACATATCGTTTTGCATCATGGCCTAAAAGTTCGATTTTGGTTTCCTCTGACCAGAGCACCTTATTCCACATGTTTGGTGTTTCCCAGGTGGCTTGTGGCAAACTTCAAATGAGACTTTTTATGGATAGCTTTGAGAAATGGCTTTCTTCTTGCCACTCTTTCATAAAGGCCAGATTTGTGCAGTGTATGACTGATTGTTGTCCTAAATACAGACTCTCCCTCCTCAGCTGTAGATCTCTGCAGTTCATCCAGAGTGATCATGGGCCTTTTGGCTGCATCTCTGATCAGTCTTCTCCTTGTTCGAGATGAAAGTTTAGAGGGACGGCCGTGTCTTGGTAAATTTGCAGAGGTCTGATACTCCTTCCATTTCAATATAATCGCTTGCACAGTGCTGCTTTAGATGTTTAAAACTTGGGAAATCTTTTTGTATCCAAATTTGGCTTTAAACTTTATCACAACAGTATCTCAGACTTGCCTGGTGTTTTTTCTTTGGTCTTCATGATGCTGTCTGCACTTGAAACAGAACCCTGAGACTATCACAGAGCAGGTGCATTTATATGGAGACATGATTACACACAGGTGGATCCTATTTATCATTACCAGTCATTTAGGACAACATTGGATCATTCAAAGATCCTCATTGAACTTCTGGAGTGAGTTTGCTTCACTGAAAGTAAAGGGGCTGAATAATATTGCACGCCCCCCTTTTCAGTTTTTTATTTGTTAAAAAAGTTTAAAATACCCAATAAATTTCGTTCCACTTCACGATCGTGCTCCACTTGTTGATTCTTCACAAAAAAATTTAAATTTATATCTTTATGTTTGAAGCCTGAAATGTGGCAAAAGGTTGAAAAGTTCAAGGACGCCAAATACTTTCACAATGCACTGTATATAAAAAAAAGTAATATAAATAACTCCTGTCACTTGCTTCATCCTTTGGCCTCTCTCAATGGTCCTCCACAGCCACCCACACAGACGGACATACACTAGACCTCATCTTCACCCGCCTCTGCTCCCTAACTAAAGCCACAACCTCCCCTCTCCCCCTCTCTGACCACCATCTACTTACTTTGTCATCCTTGTCCTCCTCACCTGCCCTCCATGTCCAGCACACCCTCACAGAAACCTCACACATCTTGATGCTCACATACTCTTCAACACCATGTTACCGCTATTATCCATATCCTCACTCCACGACACAGATAATGCCACAGCTTTCTACAACACTACACTCACATCAGCTAATGATGCAGTTGCCCCCACTCGTTCATGGCAGAACATGCCAAATCAACAGACAACCCTAGCACACAGACACCACTAAAAAGCTGCGGCCGGCGTCTTGCATTGCAGAGCGGCGCTGGAAGACAACTCATTTGCAAGAAGACTACACAGCATTCAAACAAGCACTTCTAACATTCAAGTCAGCACTCATCACCACTAAACAGAATTACTTCCTTACCTTCATATCCTCTTTGTCTCACAACCCCAGGCAGTTATTCAACACGTTTAACTCCCTCCTTCACCCCCACTGCCCCCTCCTACTTCTCGTATTTATGCAGAAGACTTTGCAACACACTTCACCAGCAAGATTAATCAGAGCAGACAGTTCTTTGCTACCCAACTACCACAACCTCTATGTATACCAGACCAATCCCCTCCCCCACTAACTCTCCTCCCCTCTATCACTGAAGGAGAACTCGCACACCTCCTCTTCAGATCACACCTCACCACCTGTGCACTGGACCTCATCCCATCTCACTTCCTCCCCATCCTCACCACCACACTTATCCCAGCCATAACCCACCTATTCAACCTATCACTTCTGGTACCTTTCCTTCTGCTTTCAAACACGCAACAATTACACCTATCTTAAAGAAACCATCCCTCGACCCCACCTCTACATCCAGCTACCAGCCATATCCCTGCTCCCGTCCGCATCCAAACTTCTCGAAAAGCATGTCTACACTGTAATCTCATCCCACCTCTCGTCTAACTCCCTCTTTGACAACTGAAACTGCCCTGACCAAAATTACTAATGACTTACTCACGGCCAAAGCTAACAGACAGTTCTCCATCCTCCTCCATCTTGACCTGTCCTCTGCATTTGACACAGTCGACCACTGCCTCCTATTACAGATTCTCTCTTGCATTGGTATCACTGATCTTTCCCTCTCCTGGATCTCTTCCTACCTTTCTAACCGCACATTTAGTGTCACCCACTCCCACATGACCTTCTCGCCCCATCCCCTCTCTGTTGGAGTCCCTCTAAGCTCTGTCCTGGGGCCCCTCCTTTATTCCATCTATAACCTTGGTCTGGGACACCTCATAAAGTCCCATGGCTTCTAGTACAACCTTTACGCTGACGACACTCAGATCTACCTCTCTGGCCCTGACGTCACCTCTCTGCTGTCCAGAATCCCAGAGTGTCTATCAGCCATATACTCCTTCTTCTTCTGTCGCTTCCTAGAACTCAATGTAGACAAAACTGAACTCATTATCTTTCCTCCATCTCACACACTTTCATTACCTGACCTATTTATCACAATAAATGACATCACACTGCCCTGTACCTGAAGTCTCAGAGTAATCCTTGACTCTGCCCTGTCCTTCAAACCGCATGTCCAAGCCCTTGTCACCTCCTGTCGCCTCCAACTCAAAAAGATTTCCAGAATCCGTTCCTTCCTCAACCCTCAATCTACTAAACTACTAGTGCAAGCCCTCATCATCTCCCGTCTCAACTACTGCAACCTCCTCCTCTGTGGCCTCCCTGCCAACACTCTTGCACTTCTCCAATCTGTCTTTAACTCTGCTGCCCGACTAATCTACCTCTCTCCTTGCTATTACTCCACTTCTCCCCTCTGCAAATCCCTCCACTGGCTCCCAATTCACCAGCATATCCAATTCACACTCCTATCATTGACTTACAAAGTCATCCACAATCTGTCCCCCACAAATATCTCTGAACTAATCTCCATCTCCTGATATCATCCAACTCGTAACCTCTGATGTTCCCAAGACCTCCTCCTTTCCTCCACACTTGTACGTTCCTCATCTAACCGCCTGCAAGACTTCACCTGAGCATCCCCCATCCTCTGGAACGCTGCACCCCAAAACGGCTAACTGTCCCCTACACTCAGAACCTTCAAGCGAAACATGAAAACCCATCTCTTCAGAACAGCTTACAACCTGCAATGACCAATGTGCCACCTCACCACCACTGGACCCGGCGCTCCACCTCCACCAGAGCAGACCCAACCTACTGTCTCTCTCTCCACTGCCCCATAGAATGTAAGTCCGCAAGGGCAGGGTCCTTTCTCCCCTCTGTATCAGTCTGTCACTGTAAGTTTGCTCGTTGAATTTAAACTTGTTCGTATATAACCCTTTCTCATGTACAGCACCATGGAATCAATGGTGCTCTATAAATAAATATTAATAATTCTATCTATCTATCTATCTATCTATCTATCTATCTATCTATCTAGAAAAAAGTACTCTGCAGCACTCAGCTACTACCAATGATGTACATATGCTAACAAGCCATATATATTTGAGAAAAAAGTTTAAAAACTTACGTTTTTTTCAAAAAACTCAAAATCTTATCTTTTTATTTCTGAAGTTCTTGGTACACACATTGGCAAATGTCTGTTTGCTCATCGACTGCGACAAAGTGACTTCAGGTCCGATGAGCCCTACGCTGATATCCTTATCCTCCTTGTCCACCCCCCCACTTCTCAGTGGGCAGACTCCATCTCGACCCTAGATCATCTGTGGTCAATGAGGGTGCAATTTACAGCAAGGAGCCAGCAACTCCATAAGTCTGCCCACTGAGAAATGGGGGGGTGGACAAGGAGGATAGGGATATCAGCGTAGGACTCATCGGACCTGAAGTCACTTTGTCGCAGTCGATGAGCAAACAGACATTGGCCAATGTGTGTACCAAGAACTTCAGAAATAAAAAGATAAGATTTTGAGTTTTTTGAAAAAAACTCAAGTTTTTAAACTTTTTTCTCAAATATACATAGCTTGTTAGCATATGTACATCATTGGTAGTAGCTGAGTGCTGCAAAGTACTTTTTTCTAGTTATTTGATCCAGCGTCCCTGCTGGCACCAGTTCACATTAGTCTGTGAGTGCTGTGCAGTTTTTTTTTTTTCTGTTTTGTATCTATCTATCTATCTATCTATCTATCTATCTATAAAACAGAAAAAACTGCACAACACTCACAGAACAGACATAATGTGAACTGGTGCTAGCAGGGACACTGGGTCAAACAACTAGAAAAAAAACTAGAAAAAAATTCTCTGCAGCACTCAGCTACTACCAGTGATGCTAACAAGCTGTACATATATGAGAAAAAAGTTTAAAAACTTACGTTTTTTTTAAAAAAAACTCAAATTCTTATTTTTTTTATTTTTTTGGGGTTCTTGATACATACATTGGCCAATGTCTGTTTGCTCATCAACCGCGACAAGGTGACCCCAGGTCTGATGAGTCCTAACGTTGACATCCCTGTCCTCCTTTTCCTCCCTGTCCCACTCTCAAGTGGGTAGACACTATCTCAACCTCAGACCACCTGTGGGTGATGAGGGTGCAAATTGCAGACATGGAGCCAGGAACTCCATACGTTATACACAAAACAGAAAAAACTGCACAGCACTCACAGACATAATGTGAACTGGTGCCAGCATGCCAGAAGGGACACTGGGTCAAACAACTAGAAAAAAATTCTCTGCAGCACTCAGCTACTACCAATGATGTACATATGCTAACAAGCTGTATATATATGAGAAAAAAGTTTAAAAACGTACGTTTTTTTTCAAAAAACTCAACCTTGTCGCGGTTGATTAGCAAACAGACATTGGCCAATGTATGTACCAAAAACCCCAAAAAAACGTAAGTTTTTAAGCTTATTTCTCATATACAGTATATACAGCTTGTTAGCGTGTGTACATCATTGGTAGTAGCGGAGTGCTGCAGAGAATTTTTTTCTAGTTTATCTATCTATCTATCTATCTATCTATCTATCTATCTAATAATAAAAAAAACAAAACAGCACAACTGTTATTCAACGGGTGCAAAGCCCCCCTACCATACTGGTACTATAGATCCAAGCCTCCCCAGTGGTATATACAGGCCCCAGCAGTGTTACAGCAGCCTCCCCAGTGGTATATACAGCAGCAGCCCCAGTGGTAGTATACAGCAGCCCCAGAGGTATATACAGCAGCCCCAGTGGTAGTATACAGCAGCCCCAGAGGTATATACAGAAGCCCCAGTGGTAGTATACAGCAGCCCCAGAGGTATATACAGCAGCCCCAGTGGTAGTATACAGCAGCCCCAGAGGCATATACAGCAGCCCCAGTGGTAGTATACAGCAGCCCCAGTGGTATATACAGCAGCAGCCCCAGTGGTAGTATACAGCAGCCCCAGAGGTATATACAGCAGCCCCAGAGGTATATACAGCAGGCCCAGTGGTAGTATACAGCAGCCCCAGAGGTATATACAGCAGCCCCAGTGGTAGTATACAGCAGCCCCAGAGGCATATACAGCAGCCCCAGTGGTAGTATACAGCAGCCCCAGTGGTATATACAGCAGCAGCCCCAGTGGTAGTATACAGCAGCCCCAGAGGTATATACAGCAGCCCCAGTGGTAGTATACAGCAGCCCCAGAGATATATACAGCAGCCCCAGTGGTAGTATACAGCAGCCCCAGTGGTATATACAGCAGCAGCCCCAGTGGTAGTATAAAGCAGCCCCAGAGGTATATACAGCAGCCCCAGAGGTATATACAGCAGCAGCCCCAGTGGTAGTATACAGCAGCCCCAGAGGTATATACAGCAGCCCCAGTGGTAGTATACAGCAGCCCCAGAGGTATATATAGCAGCAGCCCCAGAGGTATACAGCAGAAGCCCGCCCGCCACCCCCATCAGTATACAGGCGCCCCCCCATCAGTATCTAGGGCCCCCCCTTGCTCCGCAAACCTGTAAAGTAAGATCATTATACTTATCACTGTCCTGTCGCCGCTGTCCCCGCCGCTGCCATCGCGCTCCTCCGGCTTCATCCGGCTTCTTCCGGCTTCCTCCTCGGCGCACAGACAATGACGTCATTGCCTGCGCCCACCAGAGGAGGAAGCCGGAAGAAGCCGGGGGAGCGCGATGGCAGCGGCGGAGAAGGCGGCGACAGGACAGTGATAAGTATAATGATCTTTCTTTACAGGGATGCAGAGCAAGGGGGGGCCCTGGATACTTATGGGGGGCGCCTGTATACTGATGGGGGTGGCGGGCGCGCCGTATGACTCGCGTATAAGCCGAGGGGGGGACTTTTCAGCCCAATTTTTGGGCTGAAAAACTCGGCTTATACGCGAGTATATACGGTAAGTGACTTACTGCACCATTTTTATGGCTCTAAACAGGAAACCGCTGTACTCTCAGCGTGTAGTTTCCTCTACTGCTCATGCCCACTATTCTACTTCCCCTTTCTGATCACATGTGACTACATAAGTCTCCGTGCATGCGCAGAAGCGCACTGGGACTCTCAGTGTGTAGTTTTTTCACACACTTATCTCTTATTCTCACGCATGCGCAGTATAACCGCGAGATTCACGGGCGCCATCTTAGGACGCTATTAGATGTATAGGAATGAAGTTACTTCAAATTCAGGAAACATTATAAGGTGTACTATAAATATTTGGTCACATAAAGGTCACAAAGCGTACTGCTAACATAATACTGGCAGTAATGAGCTATTGTTATTGTTCTAAGAAGTAAATAACATATACGGTAAATGGATCATATCCCTCAGTACACCAGCACATAGGGAATTGATCACTCTGTTATAATGACAGCTCATATATATTATATTAAATCTTTAACCAAATGAACGCCATTCTATAAGGCATAATGTCACCGTTCATTTTAGGACTTGCCTGTACCTAAACACTTTCTGGACATGGGACACTGAGAGAGATTTGAAATTCCGAATAATAGATTCTATACCAGTACAAAGAAGGGGAGGAGATTAAACTTTTAAAAAAACAGGAATTTGAATGGATCCATAGATTGGGTACACTAAAGCCCAAAGGCCTCAATGTAGATTATAAAGTGGGTGGCCTTATATAAGTTTCATTCTTTGAGGATCTGAACTTATCTCTTTTCCTTTTTTAGGCTTAAAAAACATTATTGTATTTTAATGATGTTGTTTTTATTTTTTGTAGGCATACCAGGAATGTGGAAATACTGCACCAATAGATCTGCATGGCATAACTACTCTTGCCCCGTCTTCTCATTTTTTTTCTTTTCTTTTGATTTTTACTGACCTCTTCTCTGATTATTGTGACTATACAGTATTATTGTGGAGATTACTAAAAAATTATATTTGAGAATGTACAGTCATGGTCAAAAGTTTTGAGAATGACATCAAAATTATATTTTCACATGATCTGCTGCCCTCTGGTTTTTATTTGTGTTTGTCTGATGTTTATATCACATACAGAAATATAATTGCAATCATATTATGATTACCAAAAGGTTATATTGACAGAATGAGTTAATGCAGCAAGTCAATATTTGCAGTGTTGACCCTTCTTCTTCAGGACCTCTGCAATTCTCCCTGGCTGCTCTCAATCAACTTCTGGACCAAATCCTGACTGATAGCCGTCCATTCTTGCATAATCAATGCTTGCATTTTGCCAGAATTTGTTGATTTTTGTTTGTCCACCAGTCTCTTGATGATTGCCCACAAGTTCTCAATGGGATTAAGATCTGGGGAGTTTCCAGGCCATGGACCCAACATCTCTATGTTTTGTTCCCTGAGCCATTTAGTTATCACCTTTGCTTTATGGCAAGGTGCTCCATCATGCTGGAAAAGGCATTGTTGGGCGCCAAACTGCTCTTGGACGGTTGGGAGAAGTTGCTCTTGGAGAACATTCTGGTACCATCCTTTATTCATGGCTGTGTTTTTAGGCAAGACTGTGAGTGAGCCGATTCCCTTGGCTGAGAAGGAACCCCACACATGAATGGTTTCAGGATGCTTTACAGTTGTCATGAGACAAGACTGGTGGTAGCGCTCACTTCTTCTTCTCCGAATAAGCTGTTTTCCAGATGTCCCAAACAAACGAAAAGGGGATTCATTAGAGAAAATGACTTTACCCCAGTCCTCAGCAGTCTACTCCCTGTACCTTTTGCAGAATATCAGTCGGTCCCTGATGTTTTTTCTGGAGAGAAGTGGCTTCTTTGCTGCCCTCCTTGAAACCAGGCCTTGCTCAAAGAGCCTCTGCCTCACTGTGCGTGTAGAAGCACTCACACCAGCCTGCTGACATTCCTGAGCAAGCTCGGCACTGCTGGTAGTCCGATCCCGCAGCTGAAACAGTTTTAAGATACGGTCCTGGCGCTTGCTGGTCTTTCTTGGGCACCCTGAAGCCTTTTTGACAACAATGGAAGTTTTCTCCTTGAAGTTCTTGATAATGCGATACTCTTTCTAGCTGCGATACTCTTCCATGTTAGGCCATTTTTGTGCAGTGCAATGATGGCTGCACGTGTTTCTTTAGAGATAACCATGGTTAACTGAAGAGAAACAATGATACCAAGCACCAGCCTTCTTTTAAGGTGTCCAGTGGTGTCATTCTACTTAATCATGACTGATTGTTCGCCAGCCCTGTCCTCATCAACACCCACACCTGTATTAATGGAACAATTACTTAATTAAATTTTAGCTGCTCCTTTTAAGGCAGGACTGTAATGATGTTGAAATGTGTTTTGGGGGTTAAAGTTCATTTTCTAGGCAAATATTGACTTAGCAAGTAATTGCTGTGAAGCTGATCACTCTTTATGACATTCTGGAGTATATGTAAATTGCCATTAGAAAAACTGAAGCAGTAGACTTTGTTAAAATTAATATTTGTATCATTCTCAAAATTTTGGCCATGACTGTAGAGGATTATATTCTTACAGTTCAAAGGAGGATCACAGCACTTCTTTCTTTTGCAAGGGATGTTTATTCCAGCTCAGGCATATGGCCATATGCCTGAGCTGGAATAAACATCCCTTGCAAAAGAAAGAAGTGCTGTGATCCTCCTTTGAACTGTATGTATAACAGAGGCTGGAAGGAGCCTCAGGGACGCTTAGCACTCTATTGAAAGACCAGCTATACACGCTGCTTCTGCTATCACTATTTGGATTATATTCTTAGTTAGGCTAGGGTCACACTTGGCATGAGTTTTTTTAGTGCCTTAAAAAAAAGCATGCGTTTCTGCATGCTTTTTTCATTTCAGCATGCGTTTTTTTATGGTGTCTGATGGCACCCTGCGTTTTTTAAATCAGCACCAAAAAACAGTTCAAGCAGAGTTTTTGGTGCTGTTTTAAAAACGCATGCGTTTTTTTAACATGGGCCCCTATGGAGAACTCATGCGTTTTTGGATGGTACTAAATGGTACTAATGCACCATGCGTTTTTGCATGCGTTTTTGATGTCAGCTACTCACATAAGTGCAAAAACTCATGCCAAAAACGCATGGCACTTTAGACATGCGTTTTTGCTATTAAGACATGCGTTTTTGCTATTAGGGCATGCGTTTTTTTTAACATGGGGGCCTATGGGTGCGTTTTTACATGCTTTTTAAAAACGCAGGTCCCCAAAAAAGCATGAAAATAACGCAAGTGTGACCCTAGCCTTATCCGGGAAAATGAGGGGATAGATATTTCAATATTGTCACCTAAACAGAATGACCAACATTGTATGGTGTGTAAACACTGTCTGGTGTTAAGGTCATTTGTGCTTATGTTAAATTTAAGCACTTAACTGTGGATAGTCCTCTGGACGGTGATGATGTGTTCTATTGAAGTACTGATTAGTATCTCAGAAAGGTCACTTATTTTTAAGGTATTGTCACTTGAACAGAATGACCAACACTATATGGTATGAAAATACTTGTTAGTGATTGCGTTATTTGTGCTTATAAAAATGTAAGCACTTAACTGTGTTTAGTCCTGTGGACAGTGACATTATGCCTTATAGAATGGCGTTCATTTGGTTAAAGATTTAATATAATATATATGAGCTGTTATTATAACAGAGTGATCAATTCCCTATGTGCTGGTGTACTGAGGGATATGATCCACTTATATGTTATTTAGTTCAAAAGACTGTTGTAGATGGCAATTTTGTGCACATCTCAAAAGGCATGTAAAAAGATGGACACTGCCAAACCACAGGCCAAATAGCAGTTCAAAGTGACTCTATCTGCCTCATTACCATAAATTTTTAATTGAGAATTTTGTTGTAAAAATAAATAGCAAGTGCCGTAACAAAAACAGGGCCTTTTGGTTTATACGTTTTTGCAAAAAACGTACAGTAAGCTGTTTTTGTTACGGCACTTGCTATTTATTTTTACAGCAGAGCGCCTTTTGTGTGATACTTATACGGTTTTTGCATTGGTTTTTCATGTTTTTGGTGGGGATTGGTCGCAGTTCACACTGCTGCTTCCAATGTGTGCGGACTCATATTCTTTGCCTTCATGTTCACCCCTGCTGGTAACAGCAGAATTTCGAGGCACCTGCCCCTCCCTTATGAAGTCTGCACACAGAGCTGCCAGCCACACAGCCTTACTAGGTGAGATTGTCCTGTGCTCTCCCGCGCCCTGCCCAGTGGTATGTACACAGTGGCATGTTTTTAACGTAGCATCTAGGGACAGAGTTAGGACTGTCTCTACCAGGGCCCACCGTGAAATTGGTGAGGCAGCTTACTGTACGTTTTTTGCAAAAACGTATAAATTAAAAGGCCCTGTTTTTGTTACGGCACTTGCTATTTATTTTTACAGCAGAGCGCCTTTTGTGTGGTACTTATACGGTTTTTGCATTGGTTTTTCATGTTTTTGGTGGGAATTGGTCGCAGTTCACACTGCTGCTTCCATTGTGTGCGGACTCATATTCTTTGCCTTCATGTTTACTGAAGGGGTTAACTTGTGTTACAGCTTCACAGATCAAATCTTTTGGATGTGGCAATAACAAATGTATGTACTTTTTTTCATGTATATTAGGCGGCCGTCACACGCTTCAATCTTGTGAGCGATATTGTTAGCGATCACATGCACGCACGATAGCTAACAATATCGTTCACATTGTTGGTGAGCTGTCACACAGGCAGACTCACCAGCGATGTGGACCAGCGAGAATGCTGGTAACTATGGTACACATCAGGTTACTAGGCGCCGCGCTGCGCTTAGTAACCCGATGTTTACCATAGATACCATCTCCCAGCATAGGCTCTGCCGCTGGGAGATCGTTCATCGTGGTGTCACACACCACGATAATGCAGATTGATCAAGCGATTATCGCTTGATTTGAGGTCCTGCTCACAAATCTGCGATCAAACAATCAAGCGATTTTACATTGTAAAATCGCTTGATTACACGCAGCGATGCACAAACGATATCGCTTAAGCGATCAAAAAAGCAGATCGCTTAAGCGATATCGTTCAAGAAATTGATGCGTGTGACGGCCGCCTTAGTTGCATAAATATTATTTGCTTTCTATTTTGTGAGTTTTTAGAAATATTTTTACACTTTTTTAATCTTTATTTTCCTTTTTTTATTTAATCCCCCCCTTTGGAACATTAACTTTTATTTTACTTAACACTCGTGTAATCAATTTCAATGCTGGTGCAATGGATTATACCTGTCAGTTTTACACTGACAGAAACATCTTAGGGTACCGTTACATGGCGCAATATTGCATGCAATTTCACTGGCAACTTGCTGGTTGCAGTGAAATCATGGACACATTATTCCATTTGTACACGGCAACAAAATAGAACAATGTGTCCATGATTTCACTGCAACCAGCAAATTGCCAGTGAAATTGCAATATTGTGTCGTGTAACGGTACCCTTACACCTTGTTCCTAGCATGAACTAAAGGCCCCGTCACTCACGTCAATGTCGTCAGCGATCTGATCGCTGATGACATTGACGGCTGATCGCTGGTGAGCTGTCACACAGGCAGACTGACCAGCGATCAGTGGACCAGCGACATCGTGGAAATGATTTAAATATCGCTTCCACAATGTCTTGCTCCCGCTGCCAGACTGCGGTAAGCCGGAGCAGGCTGGTCTCCAAGGTAAACTGCGGGTATCTAGGCAGCGTGTGCTGCCTAGATACCCAATGAATACCTTGGTTACCAGCCTTTTCGGTTCACCCTCTGGTATCCAAAGTACACAGCGGGTAACTAGGGTCCCTAATACCCACCACACTGTTTCTCCATAATATTCTTCCCCATACAGAACCTCTGCATAATATCTCCCCATGCGGCCCCACTCCAAATTGTCTGCCCCAAACTCAGCCACTTCATAAAATCACCACCTCTCAAAAATATCTACTCAAACTACCTCTTTCCATAATACCCCTTGCCTCACCTGTCCTTGTTGTATTGTGCCATCCTTCACAATATACCTCATAGTGTTTCTACAGCTCCTTCATGGAACGCTCACCAGGGCTGGCGTGTCTACTGCCTGTGCAGTACTGGCAGTAGTGTGATGATGGCGGCAGCGTGATAACCTCATCCCTTTGCTGCATGACAGAGCAGGGGGTGACAAGCTCATTTGAATATTAGAAGGGAGTGCCATCTGTCAGAAAGGTCTTCAGAACGCAGGAAAGTCTTGGGTGAGCTTCATGCATTCCACGGGCCTTATGTTGTGTAGGCCTGGTATTAAGGTTTTTGTGCCAGTTATTCGCTGTCAAAAAGGTAAACATTTTGGAGTATATAGTTACAGAGTAAGATTTAAAAAAACTTTTTGCTTTTTACTCACACTGCTTTAAAAAATGTGTGCGTGCTTAGCTATGCAAAAGAACTGCAGGCAAGATTTATGAATTGCGACTTTTAAAAAGTCACAAAAAGGGACCATTCTTCATCCGTAGGGGCATGCAGAAAAAAAAATGGATGATATTAGCAAAATGTTTTACATTTAACAATGTGTCAAACTTAGCAAACATTGTGCATTGTCCAACACTTGTCTAAAAATCACTAAAATCCCCAGCCTGATGGGATACACCCCAGAGTACTGCAGGAATTAAGTATCGTCATAGATAAATCATTATTTTTAATCTTGAAAGATTCCATAATAACAGGGTCTGTACCACAGGACTGACGTATAGCAAATGTGGTGCCAATATTCAAAAAGAGGACAAAAACTGAACTCGAAAATTATAGGCCAGTAAGCTTAACCTCTACTGTGGGTAAAATCCTAGAGGGTTTTCTAAGAGATGCTATACTGGAGTATCTGAAGAAAAATAACCTCATGACCCAATATCAACATGGGTTTACGAGGTACCGTTCCTGTCAAACTAATCTGATAAGCTTCTAAGAAGAGGTAAGTTCTGGACTGGACCAAAGAAATGCAGTGGATGTGGTGTATATGGACTTTTAAAAAGCTTTTGATACGGTGCCACACAAAAGGTTGATACATAAAATGAGAGCAATAGAAATAGGGGAAAATATTTGTAAGTGGGTTAAGAACTGGCTTAGTGATGGGAAACAAAGGTTGGTTATTAATGGATCACACTCAGAATGAGTCACAGTTAACAGTGGGGTACCACAGGGGTCAGTATTGGGCCCGCTTCTTTTTAACATATTTCTTAATGACCTTGTAGGGGGCATACAGAGTAGAATCTCAATATTTGCAGATGACACTAAACTCTGCAGGGTTATCAATACAGAGGAAGACAATTTTATATTACAGGCTGATAAATGGCAAATGAGCTTTAATGGGGATAAATGTAAGGTCTTGCACTTGGGCAGAGGAAGCAAAAAAGGTATAATTATGTGCTTAATAATTATTGTAAAACATTGGGCAAAACT
Organism: Allobates femoralis; assembly: GCA_033576535.1. Classification (NCBI taxonomy): domain Eukaryota; kingdom Metazoa; phylum Chordata; class Amphibia; order Anura; family Aromobatidae; genus Allobates; species Allobates femoralis. The sequence continues at coordinate 474,211,346 of JARQOC010000005.1, forward strand.
ACCACTGAAAAAGACCTGGGTGTATGGGTAGATGATAAACTCACATTTAGTGGCCAGTGTCAGGCAGCTGCTGCAAAGGCAAATAAAATAATGGGATGTATTAAAAGAGGCATAGATGCTCATGAGGAGAACATAATTTTACCTCTATGCAAGTCACTAGTGCGACCACACTTAGGGCCGCTTTACACACACCAAATTCTGTGTCCAACTTCTGAACAGATCTCTGGTTGCAGTGAAATCATGGACACATTGTTCTATTTGTACACAGCCACAAAATGGAACAAAGTGTCCATGATTTCACTGCAACCAGAGATCTGTTCAGAAGTTGGTCACAGAAGTTGGTGTGTGTAAAGCGGCCCTTATAATACTGTGTACAATTCTGGTCTCCGGAGTATAAGAAAGACATAGCTGAACTAGAGCGGGTGCAGAGAAGAGCGACCAAGGTTATTAGAGGACTGAGGGGTCTGCAATACCAAGACAGGTTATTAAACTTGGGGTTATTTAGTTTGGAAAAATGAAGGCTTAGGGGTGATCTTATAATAATGTATAATATATGAGTGGACAGTACAGAGACCCTTTTAATGATCTTTTTACTCTTAGGCCTGAGACGGGGACAAGGTGGCATCCTCTACGTCTGGAGGAAAGAAGGTTTAATCCTAATCACAGATGTGGATTCACGTGACTCACTACTAACATTTAAAAGGGGCCTGGATGCCTTTCTTGAAAACTATAATATTACCAGTTATATATACTAGATTCTTTGATAGGGCGTTGATCCAGGGAATTAGTCTGATTGCTGTATCTGGAGTCAGGAAGGAATTTTTTCCCCAATGTGGAGCATAGTGTTGCCACATGGTTTTTTTTTTGCCTTCCTCTGGATCAACATGTTAGGTTATAGGTTGAGCTAGATGGACTTAAGGTCTTCCTTTAACCTTAAATACTATGTCACTATAGATGTATTTTACACTTAGATACAATTTTGTGCAAAAAAATGGATAGTCAGCTGTAAAAATTGCTTAAAAAAGATCACAAAATAGTTTCCCCCAAAAAGTCTAAGCGCAAACATACAGTAGACTACACAGTCTTCAAAAGAATCTGTCGGAAGATTTTATATCTGAAAAATATATAAAGTAGTGGCGGAGACACTAAATCTAGGGATGTATCAGTTATTGGACTGCTTCGTGTAGTTTGGATAGGGTCCTTTTTTTCTCTGTTCCAAATGTAGCAGTAGTCAGAATGCTGATGTATGTATAATCCCACCACATTACTAACTACTAGCTTCTTTTCTACTCTGTACATTGTAAACAAGTTGCCAATCAGTATAGGGTTAAACAAATTATCTGGACTGGCCTGCACATGATACTTAGGTAGACAGTGATAATCTCCTTTTTATATCCTGCTTATAAAGCATTCATACTAATGTATGTAAAGTGCTATGGAATGAATAGCGCTATATAAATAAATGAATATTATTATTATTATTATTATACTATTGTAAGTACAGCACACAGCCTAAGAAGTGACACATTGCTGGAAATGGCATCTGCCTCATCATGCTGCTCTCAGATTAAAAAGCAAAAACCTACAGACAGATTACCTTTAGTATAAACCAGATTTATTATAGTGGTTCATATTGATAAACTGAAGCATTTTAAATTGTCAAGAGTAACTTTACTTGTGGCAGAAATGTTGACACATTTTAAGGTGCCTGGCGTTGCATTTTCAGTGACTTTTACTTAAGTCATAGGGCCGCTTTACACGTCGTGATATCGCAATGCAACATTGACAAAAAGTCACGTGGTACGGTCGTTGCAGTTGATATCGTTCGTGCGTTGTGTCGTGTAAATGGGCAATGCGACGGGAAAAAATCGTTCCTACAATATTGCAAGAAGAATGTGCAAGCCCTTCAACCGTACGATATTGCATATGCGATTTGACATGATCGTGCTGTGTGATGGCGCAACTACGATTTGGAGAGCAACTTCTCCTACTCACTCCAATGTTAAATGCTCGGTCCCTGGGTTGCTCATACCCAGTGCAAAAAAGTGGCGTACAACATCGTAGTTGCGTTGCCTGCCGATATCTCCCTGTGTGACATCTACTATGTGATCTTGGACAAGTGCCAAAAACATGCGCGCTACCGTGGAATCGTATGCAATATCGGAACGATATTGCGACATGTAAAGCGGCCCTTACTCATTTTAACCAAGTCATTCTCACTAGTTATGCATTTTGCAGAATGTCTAAACAATTAATAGAAATAAATAAATAAATAAATAAATAATAATAATAATAATAATAGAAAATAACAATTAATAAATATCACACAAGTATCTAATAACGAAAAAGACAAATATTTTTGGGTGCTGAAATCACAATAAAATTCTGCCATTTTTAGCTTGATTAATCTCCACCAATGTGTTTATACACGATGGCCTGCTTTTTGTGCCATTTTATTAAACTGACGTCTGCTCTATAAAAAAAGCACTTAATTTAGTATTAATATAGATGCTGCTAATAAGGAAACACCTGTTAATGATTCACTTTTATATCATATGACTAAATTTATTATAGTTTGTGGATTTTGATTATTAGTTATATGTAGAGAATATTTTTGAAAATAGGCAAAACAGCGGATGAAGATCCCCTATAATTGGAGCACTTCAAACTTCAAGATAGCCAATGGCCCTGATTCATCATTTTTGGATTTTTTAAGCCACTTTCTCTTTATCTGTTGTGGTATTAGTCCTTTTTTGCTTCAAAATTCAAAATGGCGCTCTCAATTCATGAATTTGACGCAAAGTCAAGAATTGTCTTTTTTACTGTCTTGAGCGGCTTTATCAACTTTTTGAAAAAAGATTCACAGTTCATAAAATGTTTCGGAGTAGAATATCCGGTATATTGATGAGCGCTCCCAGTGGAATCTGGGAGCGATTGTCATTATACCGGATATTCTACTCCAAAACTACCACTGACGGACTCCTGGCTGAGAGATCTGATTAATCTGGAATGAAGCTGCACACCAGCCGGGCCGTGCATCGGAGCCTGACACCCTTGAAAGGGTTGATATGCACTACAACAAGACATCGAAAAGGTGAGCAAATAAGATCTGTTTCTTTAATCCATGAACAGTATACTCTGCACTTAGGCCGGCTTCACATTTGCGTTCGCCACCGTTGCGTATTGGGGCGGGCGAACGCAAGCCGACCGCCCATCCCTATGTTTAACATGGGGATGCACGGTGTATGCAGTCGGGTGCAGATGGCCGTGCATCCCCATTGCCCTCCATGTGTGATTTGTACGCATACAGAGGCTTGCGTATAAATCATACATTCCTAGCTGCACCGAATACGCAACATGTTGCAGAATTGGTGGGGAAGCGAATTTATGATTTGTATGCAAGCCTCTGCATGCGTACAAATTACACATGGAGGGCAATGGGGACGCACAGCCATCCGCACCCGACCACATACACCGTGCGTACCCATGTTAAACATAGGGATGGGCGGTGCTTGCGGTCGGCTTGCGTTCGCCCGCCACAATATACAGCGACAGCGAATGCAAATGTGATGCTGGCCTTAGATCTGCGCCCTCTCTTTCCTATTTCCCTCTATTTCTAGACCCCACAGCCTTGAGGTCGAATTAACCGAGTCCAACAGTTCATGAAATGGCACAAAAATTGTGCCACAATTGTGCTAAAATTCCAGTATTACTAAAAAATGCACGAAATGATGTGGGATTCTGCCAAATTTTGTGACTTTTGTTAAAATTTGCAATTGTATCTGGCAAAAACAACTGGAATCACTAAAGTCACAGAGTAGAAAACAAAACAAAAAAAACCAGGGGAACACTTATAAAATAAACTTCATAAAGGCACAAATTGAATAATGAATTGGGTATAAACTAAAAAAGGAAGAAAACTCACAAAACTAGACAAAAAAGGATGGAAAGGCAATAATGAATCAGGACAATTTACTTAAAGGGAATCTGTCAGGTCAAAAATCCATATGTAACTGCGATCATTTTCTAATTCCTTTCTCTAAGCTCTCTCTATTCATGTCTTTCTATTATTTATGCTTCCCTCTTATCCTCTGTAAACTTCAAAATAAAAGATTAATTCCATCTGTCAATCACAGTGAGCCCTCTGCTGTCCACTCCTGAATGGATGAATATTCATGCATCATTACACTGTCCTGCTGTCCTCTCTGATCTGTCTGTTGTGTGACTCATTCACTGCAGACAGAGAAGGGGGACTGAGAAGGGAGGGGGTATGAGGGGTGATCTTAACTGCAGCTATGAGCTCTTCATGTCATTAAGTGTATTTGACACATATGTGCAGTGTATGCAGTCTGAGATATTTCTATGTGATTTTAAGAACGTTTGATCAGATATACACAGTACATGTCTGCAGGAAAACCAAAGTTCATATATACACATAGAATTCCTACAGATAACACAGGCTGCAGCACAAAACACCTCCCCCCTTCCAGCACAGAAGGGAGTGACAGAACACCTGATTGGGTGGGTGTGGATATTTAACCCCTTTACGACTAATGACGAGTATACTCGTCATGAAAAGCTGTCAGTTCCCGCATCATGACGAGTATACTCGTCATGGCTTTGAACTGTCACTGCTTCTAAACGAACAGTGACAGTTCAATTCTAACAACTGTCAGTGACAGCTGAGGGTTAGGGGAAGAGGTGTGGGGACCCTTTTTAGGGGTCCCCACACTCAGAGCGATGTGATCGGTCAGTCAAACTGACCGACCGATCACATCAAAATCGCGCAGGAAAGTGCTGAATGTCAGCACTTCCCTGAGCGATCGCTGCAGGAGCCGGGCTGTCAGCTGTGCCCGGCTCCTGCACACATCCCCTGGCTGGCCCACTGCTCCTGTGCCCACTGTGTCCACATCCCCCCCTGCTAATTCCCCTTGACCCCCTCTCTGGCACCCCCGCTCTTCCCCCCTGTCCCCTGCTGTCCCCTGCTTCAGACGCCCGTCCCGCACTCATCCCTCTTGTCTCCCGCCCTGTCCCGGGTCCCCCGCTGTCCCCCCTGTCCCCTGCTGTGTCTGCACGCCCCGCACTCATCCTTCTTGTCCCCGCCCTGTCCCGGGTCCCCCGCTGTCCCCCCTGTCCCCTGCTGTGTCTGCACGCCCCGCACTCATCCTTCTTGTCCCCGCCCTGTCCCGGGTCCCCCGCTGTCCCCCCTGTCCCCTGCTGTTTCTGGGCCCCCCCCGCCACCGCCGGTAACCGGAGGGAAGAGGTGATCACCAACCCTGTGATCACCTCTTCCCGCCGCTTCCTTCCGCTCACCTCCTCCTGCCGGTGGGTGCGTCTGTCTCTGACGCCGCCGCCTCCTGCTGTCAGCCTCCTCCCACCACCGCTCATCCTTCCGGACCCGACGTCCGGTAAGACCCCCTGCAGATCCCCTTCAGGGGGATCCCTGCCCTGATCCCCCATCCTCCTGCAAGGGGATCCCTGATCCCACTGCAGGGGGATCCCTGATCCCCCATCCCCCTGCAGGGAGATCCCTGATCCCCTATCCCCCTGCAGGGGGATCCCTGATCCCCCATCCCCCTGTAAGGGGATCCCTGATCCCCCATCCCCCTGCAGGGGGATCCCTGATCCCCCATCCCCCTGCAGGGGGATCCCTGATCCCCCATCCCCCTGCAGGGGGATCCCTGATCCCCCATCCCCCTGCAAGGGGATCCCTGATCCCCCATTCCCCTGCAGGGGGATCCCTGATCCCCCATCCCTCTGCAAGGGGATCCCTGATCCCCCATTCCCCTGCAGGGGGATCCCTGAACCCCCATCCCTCTGCAAGGGGATCCCTGATCCCCCATCCCCCTGCAAGGGGATCCCTGATCCCCCTGTAGGGGGATCCCTGATCCCCCATCCCCCTGCATGGGGATTGAACTGCAGAAAGAGATCTGACAGTTCAGGCGCAGTGATCCAGTGGATCACTGAAACCAAGCTGTCAGATTGTTTTCTGCAGCTTGCTCTTCATGCAGGGGATTCCCCTTGCATGGGCATTGAGCTGCAGAAAGCAATCTGACAGCTCGGGCGCAGTGATCCAGTGGATCACTGAAACCAAGCTGTCAGATTGTTTTCTGCAGCTTGCTCTTCATGCAGGGGATTCCCCTTGCATGGGCATTGAGCTGCAGAAAGCAATCTGACAGCTCGGGCGCAGTGATCCAGTGGATCACTGAAACCAAGCTGTCAGATTGTTTTCTGCAGCTTGCTCTTCATGCAGGGGAATCCCCTTGCATGGGGATTGAGCTGCAGAAAGCAATCTGACAGTTTGGGCGCAGTGATCTACTGCACAGTGATCCGGGCTTTCAGACCACTGCGCCCAAGCTGTCAGATTGCTTTCTGCAGCTTGCTCTCCATGCAGGGGATTTCCCTTGCATGGAGATCGAGCTTCAGAAAGCAATCTTGCAGCCCTGGCACGGCACCCGGGCTGCCAGATCGCTGCTCTGCAGTCCGATCCTCCTGCATGAGGATCGAGCTGCAGAAAGCGATCTCGCAGCCTCGGCGCTGCACCCGGGCTGCCAGATCACTGCTCTGCAGTCCGATCCTCCTGCATGAGGATCGAGCTGCAGAAAGCGATCTCGCAGCCCCGGTGCTGCAGCCGGGCTGCCAGATCGCTGCTCTGCAGTCCGATCCTTCATGCGGATTGAGCTGCAGAAAGCGATCTCACAGCCCCGGTGCAGCGATCCACATAGTGGATCACTACACCCGGGCTGTCAGATTGCTACTTTGCAGTCCGATCCTCCTGCATGGCAATCGTGGGACCTTCGTTGTGGACTACGTCGGATGCGATCGAGCGTCGTGGGACCTTCGTTGTGGACTACGTCGGATCTTTATAATAAAGATGGAGTCCGAATTTTGTTTGTTTTTTTTTAAATAAAAAGATTTTTCTATGTGTGTATTTTCTGACTATTTACCAGAGATTCCTAATGGCGGGTCTAACATTGGCCCTATATTATGAATCTCGGGCTTAGTGCCAGCTGCCAATAAAAAGCTGGCATTAACCCCTTTATTACCCAGTTTGCCACCGGCACCAGGGCAACTGGAAGAGCATGGGTACAGCGCCAGAAAATGGCGCTTCAATGAATGCGCCATTTTCTGGGGCGGCTGCAGGCTGCAATTCGCAGCATGGGGGGCCCAGAACGCTTGGGCCTTTCCATGCTGAGGATTCCAGCCCCCAGCTGCCTAGTTGTACCTGGCTGGGCCAAAAATATGGCGGAGCCCTACGTCATTTTTTTTCTAGAATTAGTTCTAGAAATAAAAAAAAAATGGGCTTCGCTGTATTTTTGGTTGCAGCCAGGTAGAACGAGGCAGCTGGGGGTTGCTGGCAGTCTGTAGCTGCCAAGTTGTACCTGGCTGGACCAAAAATATGGCGGAGCCCTACGCCATTTTTTTTTTTCTAGAATTAGTTCTAGAAATAAAAAAAATGTGCTTTGCTGTATTTTTGGTTGCAGCCAGGTACAACGAAGCAGCTGGGGGTTGCTGGCAGTCTGTAGCTGCCAAGTTGTACCTGGCTGGACCAAAAATATGGCGGAGCCCTACGTCATTTTTTTTTTCTAGAATTAGTTCTAGAAATAAAAAAAAAGCCTTCGCTGTATTTGTAGCCAGCCATGTACAACTTGGTAGCTGGCTGACTGGAATCCTCAGCGTGGAGAGACTCAAATGTTGTGGGTCCCCCACGCTGCAAATTTCGACCCAAGAAAATAGCGCATTCATTAGAGGCGGCATTTTCTGGTGCTGTAACCCAACTCTACCAGTTGCCCTTGTGCACATGGGTTCTCCATATGCGACAAGGTGTCCGCTAACAATTTCAATAGAAAATTAGCTCCAATTGTTAGCGGAAACCATGTCGGGTATGGAGAGCCCCTCCCTGTGTGCCTGAACATTGGAGCTCCCCCACAAGTGACCCCATTTTGGAAACTAGACCCCCGAAGGAACGTATCTAGATGCATAGTGATCACTTTGAACCCCCAGGTGCTTCAGAAATTCATCCATAAAAATGAAAAAGCAAGTTTTTTTCCACAAAAAGTTTCTTTTTTCATTTTTACGGATCAATTTGTGAAGCACCTGGGGGTTCAAAGTGCTCACTATGCATCTAGATACGTTCCTTGGGTGGTCTAGTTTCCAAAATGGGGTCACTTGTGGAGGAGCTCCAATGTTTCGGCACATAGGGGCTATTCATATCCTACAAGGTGTCCGCTAACAATTCCAATTGTTAGTGGACACCATGTTGCGTATGGAGAGCCCCTGTGTGTCTCCACATTGGAGCTCCCCCACAAGTGACCCCATTTTGGAAACTAGACCCCCAAAGGATTATATCTAGATGCATAGTGAGCACTTTGAACCCCCAGATGCTTCACAAATTGATCTGTAATAATGTAAAAAGAAGTTATTTGTGGAAAAAAAGTGCTTTTTCATTTTTACGGATGAATTTCTGAAGCACCTGGGGGTTCAAAGTGCTCACTATGCATAAAGATACGTTCCTTTGGGGGTCTAGTTTCCAAAATGGGGTCACTTGTGGGGGAGCTCCAATGTGGAGACACACGGGGACCCTCCAAACGCGACATGGGGTCCGCTAACAAATTGAGCTAATTTTCCATTCAAATTATTAGCGGACACCATGTCGCGTTTGGAGGTTCCCGGTGTGTCTCCACATTGGAGCTCCCCCACAAGTGACCCCATTTCGGAAACTAGACCCCCTAAGGAACATATCTAGATGCATAGTGAGCACTTTGAACCCCCAGATGCTTCACAAATTCATCAATAAAAATGAAAAAGCACTTTTTTTTTCCACACAAATTTTCTTTTTTCATTTTTACAGATCAATTTGTGAAGCATCTGTTGGTTCAAAGTGCTCACTATGCATCTAGATACCTTCCTTAGGGGGTCTAGTTTCCAAAATGGGGTCATTTGTGGGGGAGCTCCAATGTGGAGACACACGGGGGCCCCCATACGCGACATGGTGTCCGCTAACAATTTGAATGGAAAATGAGCTCAAATTGTTAGCGGACACCATGTCGCGTTTGGAGGGTCCCTGTGTATCTCCACATTGGAGCTCCCCCACAAGTGACCCCATTTTGGAAACTAGACCCCCGAAGGAACGTATCTAGATGCATAGTGATCACTTTGAACCCCCATATGCTTCAGAAATTCATCCGTAAAAATGAAAAAGCACTTTTTTTCCCACAAAAAAATTATTTTTTCATTATTACGGATCAATTTGTGAAGCATCTGGGGGTTCAAAGTGCTCACTATGTACCTAGATATGTTCCTTTGGGGGTATAGTTTCCAAAATAGGGTCACTTGTGGGGGAGCTCCAATGTGGAGACACACGGGGACCCTCCAAACGCGACATGGTGTCCGCTAACAATTTGAATGGAAAATGAGCTCAAATTGTTAGCGGACACCATGTCGCGTTTGGAGGGTCCCTGTGTGTCTCCACATTGGAGCTCCCCCACAAGTGACCCTATTTTGGAAACTAGACCCCCAAAGGAACATATCTAGGTACATAGTGAGCACTTTGAACCCCCAGATGCTTCACAAATTGATCCGTAATAATGAAAAAATAATTTTTTTGTGGAAAAAAAAGTGCTTTTTCATTTTTACGGATGAATTTCTGAAGCATATGGGGGTTCAAAGTGATCACTATGCATCTAGATACGTTCCTTCGGGGGTCTAGTTTCCAAAATGGGGTCACTTGTGGGGGAGCTCCAATGTGGAGATACACAGGGACCCTCCAAACGCGACATGGTGTCCGCTAACAATTTGAGCTCATTTTCCATTCAAATTGTTAGCGGACACCATGTCGCGTATGGAGGGCCCCCGTGTGTCTCCACATTGGAGCTCCCCCACAAATGACCCCATTTTCGAAACTAGACCCCCTAAGGAAGGTATCTAGATGCATAGTGAGCACTTTGAACCAACAGATGCTTCACAAATTCATTCATAAAAATGAAAAAAACACTTTTTTTTTCACAAAAATATTCTTTTTGCCTACATTTTTTCAGTTTCACATGGGCAAAGGGATAAAATACATCACAAAATTTGTTGGGCAATTTCTCCTGAGTACACCGATACCTTATTTGTGGTCATAAACCACTGTTTGGGCGCACGGCAGAGCTCAGAAGTGAAGGAGCGCTATTTCACTTTTTGAACGGAAAATTGGCTCTAAAATTCAAATTGCGCTCCCTCCCTTCTGAGCCCTGCCGTGCGCCCAAACAGTGGTTTATGACCATATATGAGGTATCGGTGTACTCAGGAGAAATTGCCCAACAAATTTTAGGATGCATTTTATCCTGTTGCCCATGTGAAAATGAAAAAATTGAGGCTAAAAGAACATTTTTGTTACAAAAATTAAAATGCCCATTTTTTCCTTCAACTTTATTTTAGTTCCTGTGAAGCACCTGAAGGGTTAATAATCTTCTTCAATATAGTTTTGAGTAGCTTGAGGGGTGCAGTTTTTGGAATGGTGTAACTTTTGGGTGTTTTCTGTCATGTACACCCCTCAAAGAGACTTCAAATGTGATGTGGTCACTAAAAAATTGGTTTTGTAAATTTTGCTGGAAAAATGAAAAATTGCTGATGAACTTTGAACCCTTATAACGTCCTACCAAATTTTTTTTTTTCTTCCAAAATTGTGCTGATGTGAAGTAGACATGTGGGAGATGTTATTTATTAACTATTTTGTGGCACATAACTCTCTGGTTTAGCAGAATAAAAATTAAAAATTTGAAAATTGCTAAATTTTCAAAATTTTTGCCAAATTTTTTATTTTTTCACAAATAAACGCAAAAATTATCGACCTAAATTTAATACTATCATGAAGCCCAATATGTCACGAAAAAACAATCTCAGAATCGCTAGGATCTGTTGAAGCGTTCCAGAGATATTACCTCATAAAGGGAGAGTGGTCAGAATTACAAAAAATGGTCCGGTCATTAAGCTGCAAAGTGACTCGGTCCTTAAGGGGTTAAATAACACTTACAGCAGCCAAACTATTTGGCTGTTAATATAAGGGAGAGGACTAATATACCAGATCCCTGCAGGGTCTGAAAATGCTTATAACAAGGAAACTACAAATGGTACAACTATGATTTTACATGTTTTTAAAAGGTCTGCCCAGGAACTATTCAAGGGTTATAATAGTAAATTATAATAGTATCATACGGAAAAATGACCCGACTGTGTCCCTTTAATTTACCCTTCTCATTCCTCTTTGACAAGTGAACATTTTTATGTAATAAAATTCACACCATCATGACTTGTAAACATATCTGTTGATTGTAAAGTTCTGTGGAATAAGTTGGCGCTAATAAATAAAAATTATTATTATTATAAGACTCTCCTTTGAATGAACTGATACAATTTCAGATTAATTGTGATAGTTAGCTGTCAATGTTACATACAGATCCTTTCCTATTCATGCCTTGGTTTTTTATGTCATTCCAAAAAATTATTCTGATCAGATTACTATTGTACTGGCAGCCATGAAACATGAATGTTGTATGAACAGACCCCGCCTGCGACAAGAGGTTTAATGTCTGATATCGTCCTACAGATGGTTTGGGTCAATGGAAAGATTTTTTTAAACGGCGGAAGCATCTGATTGTGCAATACTTAAATCAGGAACATTGATTATTCACACTGCCTGGCTGCTTAAAGCTTGTGAAGTAATTAGGGCTTTTTGTGTGGATTATCCACTCAGAAAAGGTCAAATAACTACAAACAGTGCCAAAAAAACAAGAGCCACCAAGGACCAGTGCAATCCGTGATCAGTTAAGAAATGCTAAGGCAGGTCCTGATAATTATGTGCTTATGCCAGGTTCTGCAGAATTTGATCGCACTGTCATAGAAATCCAATGAAGATTGAATGATTACCGCTTTTTTTTCCTTGAAGTTGCTTCAGGTCCCTGATGTCTGTCAAATAAACAAGTTTGTCAGAGACACCAGACTGCAAGACTAAGGAATTCACTTTGGGTTCCAGAAGAATGAAGATTTTGCATATTGCTCTGCACGTTAAAACTGTCTAAAGGAAAGATTAGACTTGCTTATCGCATGCATATTTAAATTAATTTTCTGGGAGATACTGCAGGAAGCAAGACATTGGATGAGCACATATTTTGCAGTCATTTTGTGTATAATCATCCATGTCTTTTACTCAAAGGGAACAAAATGCACAGGCTCTTGGTTTTAGATACAAATAATATACGGTAACTACATTGTTACTGATAAAATGATGATGTAATATTAGGATGCTGCATTTTATGCCGCAGTATTCATTATTCTTGTCTGATGATATCATCATGTATATTATTACTGTGATGTGACATCATTGTGTTTGTAACCTCTATATTCTGTCTCTTGTCCATGACTTATGAAGCTAGATTTATTATACCTATTCTGTGACATCACTGTGATACTTAGAAGAAGTTTACAGAAAAGCACATAACTTAAAAAAAAAAAAACTCATCAAAAACAGCCATTGACCAATACAACTTCAAATGCACTGGAAGGATGCAGCAGGCCACACATGATAAAGGCATGGGCAAATCAGGTGCAAAATACCAATGAGTCAATCACTCTCAGCCTACCATATCATGAACAGAGTAATCTATTTTGTGAAGAGAGCCAGTATCCCCTGCAGCAAAACAACCTCACAACATGAAGCTGCTATCCCCATGCTTGACACTTGGGATGGTGTTCTTAGGCTTCCAAGCTTCTCCTTTTTTCCTTCAATGGTCATTACAGCCAAACAGATCAGTTTTATTTTCGTCAGACCACAGAACATGTCTCCAAAAATGTAGGTCTTTGTTCTTGTGTGCATTTGCAAAAATTAGTCTGGCTTTTTTATGTTTCTTTTAGAGTAATAACTTCTTCCTGTGCAGAGTCACTTTTCAGCCCATGATGATACAATACAGTACAGTACAATAGATAATGGCACAATCTTACTAATTTCTTCCATCACCTTTACTAGGTCTTTTGCTTTTGTCCTTGGCTTAAAATGCACGTGTCGGATCAAAGCACATTCATCTCTGGGACACCAAACACATCTCCTTCCTGAGTGGTATGATGGCTGAACATTCCCATTTTGTTTGTACTTGCTTTGTTTGCACAGATGAGTAAAGCATCTTCAGGTATCTGGAAATTGCACCCAAGGATAAACCAGACTTGTGCAAGTCCACAATTCTCTTCCTCATATCTTGGCTGATTTCTTTAGACTTTCCCATGATGCTACACAAAGAAGCAGTGTGTTTCAGGTGTGCATTAAAATATATCCACGTGTGTCTCTAATTAATTGAGATGCTGCCAATAAACCTGTCAGAAGCTTCCAAACACATGAAATCAACACATGAGCTTTCCAAAATTGTTTAAAGTCATAGTAATCTTAGTGTATGTAAACTTATGACTTTGCAGAAAGTAATAAAAATGCCTTAAAACATTCTCTCTTTCTCATTATTCTGGCATTTGGCAGATATAAATAATTATGGTAATTCTAATTGGCTTAAAACAGGAAAGGTTTATTCTGATTTTATGTCAGATAATGAGAAAAACATACACGTCTTTTTATATACAGGGTGGGCCATTTATACAGATGCACCTAAATAAAATGGGAATGGTTGGTGATATCAACTTCCTCTTTGTGTCACATTAGTATATGGGAGGGGGAAAACTTTTCCAGATGGGTGGTGACCATGGCGGCTATTTTGAAGTTGGCCATTTTGGATCCAACTTTATTTTTTTCAAAGGGAAGAGGGTCATGTGCCACATCAAACCTATTGTGAATTTCATAGGAAAAATGTAAGTAGTTTTTTTTTTTTTTTAATTTAATTTTTTTTTTATTTATCAGGAATGTTGAACAGATAATCGACAAACATTTCGTGTATTTCAAAAAGAGTAATAGGTATTTGTGTGAGCGCTGGGAATCAACCGGCACCAAGGCTATTATGAATAGTTACCTCTCGGCTTTATTTGTACAATAAAAAGGCAGGGTCCTTTAGGCCACAACGCATTTCTACGCTCTCCAAGCGTCTTCCTCAAGTGGAATTCACTTGAGGAAGATGCTTGGAGAGCGTAGAAACGCGTTGTGGCCTAAAGGACCCTGCCTTTTTATTGTACAAATAAAGCCGAGAGGTAACTATTCATAATAGCCTTGGTGCCGGTTGATTCCCCAGCGCTCACACAAATACCTATTACTCTTTTTGAAATACATTCGTTCCTCCGCTACGCGGAGTGAGGTATGGAGCAGCTAAGGGCAATAGGACCTTGGATGACGTCCTGAACACGCCCACGGACCCACCACGTGACGACTCACATGTGAGGTGCTGGGATTAAGGACGCAGCAAAATCTTCACCATCCACAGCCGCTCATTAGCCGAGGACACAGGGAGATAAACATCAATGCACTAATTCTTGTTGTGCAGACTGCACAACAAGCACAGGTGAGGTTCCCATTCAAATAACCTGCTTCCGATGACAATTACAGAGTGGCGCAACAATATTACCTTCTTTGTCAAAACATTTCGTGTAGAAATGTAAGCTTACAAAATATCACCGACAATAACTCTGTTTTGATATATCAAATTACAATAAAACATCACCAGGACTGCAAAAATCTTGTTATACATGTCTACACACGTGTATATACATCCCTGTTTCATGTGTATATCTGCTTTCATCATCCTTTTTCATATTGTCTTATTTGAGTAATTTGCAGATATACAGTATAATAATACCCCACCCCTTATACACAGGCAACAGGCCCTTACCTTTTCTCCGGGTATTTTCCCCAACTAAACCCGGGGAACACTATTAACTGCAGTCCTATGGGCAAAGTATACTGTATTAGATCAGTCTTAAACGGGAAAGAAAAGATGAGAATTAGGCCGCCGTCACACACTACGATTTTGTGTGGGAACTCAATAACGATGTCAGTGGTGCGCGCTTGTGGACAACATCTAAGTGAGGTGTCACATGTATAGATAACGTTCAGGACGCAGCAGCGATGTTACGTGCAGGGATCGCTCACACAACCAGCGACTGATGCTTGTCAATGCTGTGAATAGGAGAAATCGGTAAGGAGATAGGTTGTCGTGGTGTCACACAGAACAATGCAGCAGATTGGATGATCAACATCATCTGATATGGGGTCCGGTTCCCATATCTGTGATTAACGATCTGACCACTTATCGGTAGTCACATCATGCTGTCACACGCAACGACGTCGTAGGAGAGATGCCAAATCAGGCACATTTCAGCGATATCTTTACAAATATCGTAGCGTGTGATGGCCGCCTAAGAAAGAAGAGAGAGAGAAAGGAAAGAGGGGTATAGTCGGGGGAGAGAAAGGCAGGGGGGGGCAAAAAAAAAAAGGTGGGGGGGAGGCAGGGGAAGGGGTAACTCACTGGGCTGTCCCAGAAGGATCATGTATTCTGGAGAGGATTTAAATTCCATCCACTGATACTAGGTGCCATAGAACTCTGTGTGTTTATTCTGTATTGATGCAGTCATTTCCTCCATCAGCATCAGTTCATTGAGTTTAGACACCCACAAACAGATACTCGGGGGGGACGTGGACCTCCAGCACAAGGGAATGCATGTTCTCGCCACCATTACCATGAACCTTAACAGAGACGTCTTATAAGACGAGACTGTGAGAGTGGATAACTGTAGCAAAAAGAGCTCCGGCCCCAACACTTGTTCTGTTTTTGTGACCTGTTTGATGATTTTTTAACTTCTCCCCAGTACTTCTCCAATCTCTCACAGCTCCAAAAATATGCAAAAAGGATCCCACTTCCTTTCTACATCTCCAACATATGGGATCCACAGACGGGAGCATGGCATGAATCCTCTAAGGGACCCTGTACCATCCGCATAGAAGCTTGTAATTTGCTTCCTGCAAGTTTGAGCTTATTGTGGACTTATGTGGCAGAGTCAGGACCCCCTCCCTCTGAACGTAAGTAGTTGTAACATAACTTTATTCTTTCATGAGGTGTTTACAAGTTTATGACCACTTTTAAACCCTTCACCACCCAGCCTATTTTGACCCTAAAGACCTTGTCATTTTTTGCAATTCAGACCAGTGCCCTTTTATGAGGTAATATCTCTGGAACACTTCAATGAATCCTAGCGATTCTGAGTCTGTTTTTTCGTGACATATTGGGCTTCATGTTAGTAGTAAATTTAGGTCGATAATTTTTGCGTTTATTTGTGAAAAAATGAAACATTTTGCAGAAATTTTGAAAATTTAGCAATAAATTTGTATTCTGTTAAACCAGAGAGTTAAGTGACACAAAATAGTTAATAAATAACATTTCCCACATGTCTACTTTACATCAGCACAATTTTAGAAGAAACATTTTTTTTGTTAACAAGTTATAAGGGTTCAAAGTTCATGAGCAATTTCTCATTTTTTCAGCAAAATTTACAAAACCATTTTTTTAGTGACGACATCACATTTGAAGTCCCTTTGAGGGGTGTACATGACAGAAAACACCCAAAAGTGACACCATTCCAAAAACTGCACCCCTCAAGCTGCTCAAAACTACATTCAAGAAGATTATTAACCCTTCAGGTGCTTCACAGGAACTAAAGCATCGTGGAAAGAAAAAATTGACATTTTAATTTCTCTAACAAAAATGTTCTTTTAACCTCAATTTTCGCATTTTCACATGGGCAACAGGATAGAATGGATCCTAAAAATATTTTGGACAATTTCTCCTGAGTACACCGATGCCTCATATGTGGTCATAAACCACTGTTATCTTCGTCCAAAACGAAGGTCCCACGACCACCTCTGCTACATCCAGAGACTGCAGCGAGGGATCAAGTGTCCTCTTGTTGCAGTCTCTGGTGTCATAGTAATGGTGCACTGTATGGCAGATCATTGCCATACAGTGCACCAACACCGTTACCCCAGAGACTACAACAAGAGGACACTTGATCCCTTGTTGTAGTTTCTGGGGTCCAGGTGATAGTGCACTGTATGGCAGAACATTGCCATACAGTGCGCCATCACTGACACTAGACTACAACAAGGGGACACTTGATCCCTTGTTGTAGTCTCTGGTGTCAGTGATAGTTCACTGTATGGCAATGATCTGCCATACAGTGCACCATCACCGTGACCCTAGAGACTACAACAAGGGATCAAGTATCCTTTTGTTGTAGTCTCTGGTGTCAGTGATGGTGCACTGTATGGCAATGATCTGCCATACAGTGCACCATAACCGTTACCCTAGAGACTACAACAAGAGGATACTTGATCCCTTGTTGTATTCTCTGGGGTCACGGTGATGGTGCACTGTATGGCAGATCATTGCCATACAGTGCACCATCACTATGACCCCAGAGACTACAACAAGAGGATACTTGATCCCTTGTTGTAGTCTCTGTTGTCATAGTGATGGTGCACTGTATGGCAATGATCTGCCATACAGTGCACCATTACCCTGACCCCAGAGAATACAACAAGGGATCAAGTAAGTATCCTCTTGTTGTAGTCTTTAGGGTAACGGTTATGGTGCACTGTATGGCAGATAATTGCCATACAGTGCACCATCACTGAAAAATCCAAGTCTCAGAGATCACATGATCTCTGAGGCTTGGATCAGGTGGCCCGATGTTACCATGGCAATGAGGCAATGATGGTTCATTGATGGTATGTTGTGGTATATGGGGGCAAAGATAGTGGGGCCATTCTTCATCGATGGAAACCTCAATGCCACGGGATATCTGATTCATGTAGCAATTTCAGATATCCAGTGGCATTGAGGTTTCCATTGATGAAGAATGGCCCCACTATCTTTGTACCCCATATACCACACCATATCATCAGTTTTTGTGTTCCAACAGTCTTGGAGGGATCTATCCACTATGGGTTAGTGTCAGACCAATAGTGCTGGTTTCGTTTGTTAACTTCACCATTCACAAAAAAGTTAGCCTTATCACTCATTTGAAGGCAATTGTCTATGCTTTGAAGATACGAGATTTGCAGTATCTGAAACAAAAGATACTGGAAGCCTTTACTAGCATTTCTGTGGTGTTGCTATCACTGTGTCAAGCAGGGGCGTTGCTAGGGTCAAAAAACATCCGGGGCTCGGGCCCACTGAGCTGCATTTTTCGGAATAAATTTAAATAAAACCCAAGTAAAATGTACTTAAATAAATAGCTTCTCAGACGCTGGGTGCCTGAGCCTGCCTATTGGCTGCAGCAAGGTCGGCCTTAGGTCAGATGGCGCCATGTGCAAGATTTTATCTTCTATTGATTCGCGTATAAGTCGAGGGGGTAAATTTTCAGCCCAAAAACTCGGGCTGAAAAACTCTGCTTATACACGAGTATATATGGTACATAGTGCCCGAATATTACTGTCCATCTCTATACATGATCTGCAGTTTAGAGCTTCTGGCTACTGTGCCGCTATGGAGCAAGGGCGCCTGCGCTAAACTGCAGATTATGCCTGCCTACCCCGGAAGCGCCGCCATATTGCGACACCCATCACGCTGCCTGGTGCCGGCTCCTTGCATGCTCCCGTCACTGCACAACCCCGCACGCTGCTGCCTCCACCACCGCCGCACTCTCTTTACACCCTCCAGGCCCGCCGGCTAAGCCACATTACACAAGGGCCCGCCGCCCGCCGCAGCCCGGGGGAGCCATATTACTAAAGTGGCCGCCGGCACCATTAGCGGCCCCCTTCATCACCGCTGCAGAGGAGGACTGAGGAGGAGGACGACATACGAGTCTGGAGGAGGACACAGGAGTCTGCCCCTCACAACCACAACCTCCTCATCACCGCTGCGGAGGAGGACTGAGGAGGAGGACGACATAGGAGTCTGGAGGAGTACACAGGAGTCTGCCCCTCACAACCACAACCTCCTCTTACATCCTCTTCATAGGAAGCGTCTGGAGCAAGAGGACAGAGGAGTCTGCAGGAGGACACACGAGCATGGAGGGAGGAAGAGGTCAGAGGAGCATGGAGGGAGGAAGACGACAGAGGACCATGGACGGAGGAAGAGGTCAGAGGAGCATGCACCTCTCTGTTCACTCTGTCCCTCATGTGTCTCTGTCCACTCTCTCCCTCATGTGTCTGTCCACTCTCTCCCTCATGTGTCTCTGTCCACTCTCTCCCTCATGTGTCTCTGTCCACTCTCTCCCTCATGTGTCTCTGTCCACTCTCTCCCTCATGTGTCTCTGTCCACTCTCTCCCTCATGTGTCTCTGTCCACTCTCTCCCTCATGTGTCTCTGTCCACTCTCTCCCTCATGTGTCTCTGTCCACTCTCTCCCTCTTGTGTCTCTGTCCCTCATGTGTCTCTGTCCACTCTCTCCCTCATGTGTCTTTGTCCACTCTCTCCCTCATGTGTCTCTGTCCACTCTCTCCCTCATGTGTCTCTGTCCCTCATGTGTCTCTGTCCACTCTCTCCCTCTTGTGTCTCTGTCCCTCATGTGTCTCTGTCCACTCTCTCCCTCATGTGTCTTTGTCCACTCTCTCCCTCATGTGTCTCTGTCCACTCTCTCCCTCATGTGTCTCTGTCCCTCATGTGTCTCTGTCCACTCTCTCCCTCATGTGTCTCTGTCCCTCATGTGTCTCTGTCCACTCTGTCCGTCATGTGTCTCTGTCCACTCTGTCCCTCATGTGTCTCTGTCCACTCTGTCCCTCATGTGTCTCTGTCCCTCGTGTGTCTCTGTCCACTCTGTCCCTCATGTGTCTCTGTCCACTCTGTCTCTCATGTGTCTCTGTCCACTCTGTCCCTCATGTGTCTCTGTCCACTCTGTCCCTCATGTGTCTCTGTCCCTCATCTATCTCTGTCCCTCATGTATCTCTGTCCACTCTGTGTCTCATGTGTCTCTGTCCACTCTGTGTGTCATGTCTCTGTCCACTCTGTGTGTCATGTCTCTCTGTCCACTCTGTGTCATGTCTCTCTGTCCACTCTGTGTCTAATGTCTCTCTGTCCACTCTGTGTCTAATGTCTCTCTGTCCACTCTGTGTCTAATGTCTCTCTGTCTACTCTGTGTCTAATGTCTCTCTGTCTACTCTGTGTCTAATGTCTCTGTCTACTCTGTGTCTAATGTCTCTCTGTCCACTCTGTGTCTAATGTCTCTCTGTCCACTCTGTGTCTAATGTCTCTCTGTCCACTCTGTGTCTAATGTCTCTCTGTCCACTCTGTGTCTAATGTCTCTCTGTCCACTCTGTGTCTAATGTCTCTCTGTCCACTCTGTGTCTAATGTCTCTCTGTCCACTCTGTGTCTAATGTCTCTCTGTCCACTCTGTGTCTAATGTCTCTACACTCTGTGTAATGTGTCTACACTCTGTGTCTAATGTCTGTATACTGTGTGTAATCTCTGTATACTGTGTGTCTATACAATGTTTTATGTATGTATATACTGTGTGCTTCTCTCCTCACCCCTCCACCACTGAGCCGCATCTCTCCTCAACCCTACACCACTGAGCCTCATCTCTCCTCACCCCTCCACCACTCAGCCGCATCTCTCCTCACCCCTCCTCCACAGCCGCTTCTCTCCTCACCCCTCCACCACAGAGCCGCATCTCTCCTCACCGCTCCACCACAGAGCCGCACCTCTCCTCACCCCTCCACCACACAGCCGCCTCGATACTCTGCTACCCACACAGCCGCCTCCATACTCTGCTACCCACAGAGCCGCCTGTATACTCTGCTACCCACAGAGCTGCCTGTATACTCTGCTACCCACAGAGCCGCCTGTATACTCTGCTACCCACAGAGCCGCCTGTATACTCTGCTACCCACAGAGCCGCCTGTATACTCTGCTACCCACAGAGCCGCCTCTATACTCTGCTACCCACAGAGCCGTCTGTATACTCTGCTACCCACAGAGCCGCCTCCATACTCTGCTACCCACAGAGCCGCCTCCATACTCTGCTACCCACAGAGCCGCCTCCATACTCTGCTACCCACTGACCCGCCTGTATACACACAATTCATTTCACCCCGCTCCTGATGCAATTGCATCGGGCCTTTTTACTAGTTACTGAATAAAAACCACTACACAGAGACCACTATTACATTACCACTGACCACACTGACCATATAACATTAATACCACCTCTACACAGAGACCACTATTACATCACCACTGACCATACTGGCCATATAATATTAATACCACCTCTACACAGACATTTATAAGTGATTACAATGCAGGTACCTCCAGTGATTACAGAGGACGTTGGCGGGTCCAGGAAGCGTGTTTGTGGTAGATCCGGTGAGCGGCAGCGGGACCAAGGAGCGGCAGCGGCAGGTCCAGTGAGCGGCAGCTGCAAGGTTCAGTAAAATATTCACGACAGTCTGTCAACTTGTGTCCTCCGAATGGTCCTGACCAGAGGTGTAACTAGGTTTTCTGGCACCCGAGCCAAGGACTTATTTTGGCGCCCCCCCATCACTTCCACCACCACCAATTTTTATTTGATGAGGCATAGTGTGCCTGCCTGATGTATACATATATATACCTCAGGTATATATATGTATACATCAGGCAGGCACACACACTATGAGGTATATATATGTATACATCAGGCAGGCACACACACTATGAGGTGTATACATGATATATACACCTCATAGTGTGTGTGTGCCTGCCTGATCTGATGTATACATATATACACCTCATAGTGTGTGTGCCTGCCTGATGTATACATATATATACCTCATAGTGTGTGTGCCTCAGGCATATATATGTATACATTAGGCAGGCACCCTATGAGGTGTATATATGTATACATCACCAGGCAGGCACACACTATGAGGTATAATACCTCATAGTGTGTGCCTGCGCCTGATGTATACATATATATACACACCTCATAACTCTCTCTCCTGACTACCAGCCCGGGACAGGCACAAACCCCCCTCCCCGCCCGCTCGCCTGTGTGTGTAGGACTGTAGGTTTCTTTATTGGGCGGACCGGACGGCTCAGTCAGGACTCAGGACTGTAGCCAGATTACACAGGCAATCCACAGTATGCTGGGAGCAGTAGTTCACCACAGCTGGACACCACTAAACTCAATCAGGAAAAAGATCTCAAGACTTTACAGCTATGGGAACAATGACTGAAGAATAATGAAGGCAGAGGCCATAACTAAATTGTATCAGAGTCCTAGGGGTACAGGAGCCTGCCCCTATTTTGGGGCGCATACACACAGTGCACCCCTTTGTGGCCTTAAGGAGCACCCATCCCCCCATGGAGCACCCATCACCCTATTATCTCCATTAATGACCCCCTTCATCCTCTTGCACAGCTCCCCGTGCCCTCTGCCATCCCTCCGGGTCACCAGAGCCTTCTCAGCCTCCCTGCACTCATCTCCTCACAGCTCTGACATCCACATGAGACAAGCAACCTTCTGCGCATGGTTAACCTCTGTCCTTCATGAGACAAGAACGTTATTGGCCGGCGCCCGCCGCACTGCACCATGGTATTTGTAGTCTGAAATCCTCTTTCAGGCTTTAACGTGTAAGACGTTCAGACTACAATACCCAGCATACCTGTCGGCGAGGCAGGCGGTGCTGCCCTTGGCACATGGTGACAGGAGGAGGGGTAGTTCTCTGACTGCTGTAGTAAGTGACGATTTCCTGCAATGTTACAAATTCTGCCCTGACCGCTGGCGAGATTCGGGGCTCTATGCGTAAGAATCGGGGCTTGAGCCCCGATTCTTAATGCATAGCGACGTCCCTGGTGTCAAGAGTGGGAGAAGAGGGTTGCATTGACAATCCAACACAATGGGCAGCATTTTGAACACATTTTATAAGTGATCATAAACTTGTAAATAACAAATGAAAGAATAAAGCTACATTAAAACTAAGCAAATCATTGTTTTTCTTTTGAAATTCACAATACGTTTGATGTGTCACATGACCCTCTTCCCATTGAAAAAAATAAAGTTGGATCAAAAATTGCCAACTTCAAAATGGTCGCCATAGTCACCACACATCTAGAAAAGTTTTCCCCCTCCCATATACTAATGTGCCACAAGCAGGAAGTTGATATCACCAACCATTCCCATTTTATTAGGTGCATTCATATAAATGGCCCACCCTGTAGTGTATCTAAACTTCTGATTTCAACTGTAGCACTATGTACTTCCAATTCCTCTTTTTAAATACAAGAGGGGTGGGGGACAAGAGGCGCAATAGTGCCCTATCACTGGAGACACTTCAGGATGCAAGGTGGTGCTGCGGAACCACTCACCTTATTCAGTTGTGATCCCCACAACTGGTTGAAAGAGCATCAGTACTCCGGCTGCTGCAGGACCTCCACCAACTCGCACATGGTGATATCCAGAAGATGATGGGAAAGAAAGGTGTATCACGGTCCGCGCTGCTGAAGTCCAAAAAAACTCACATGAGAGTCAGAGTTTCACAAGATGAATCCTTATTCTTTATTCTTCCACTCCAACGCGTTTCGGTGCCCGAGGAAGGTGCCAGGTGGGGCACCGAAACGCGTTGTAGTGGAAGAATCAAGAATAAGGATTCATCTCGTGAAACTCTGACTCTCATGTGAGTTTTTTTGGACCGTGATACACCTTTCTTTCCCATCATCTTCTGAATTCTTCTTTTTGACCTTCAACCCAGTTAATTCTTTTTTTTGTGATCGGGCCTATTGCATCATATAGTTTTAAACAGACTTGCTGAATCCTTCCAAGCTCCATGAAGAAAGAGGAAGTCTCTTTTCCCTGCATGGGTCATCAATAGAACTACAATTCTACATCACTGAAAACACGTTGTAGTTCTAATGAGGACTCATGCTACTAGCAGATTTATAGTCTTTATATAAACATCTTCTCGGTGTGTTTATGTACTATAATATCTATATAATATATGAAAACCAACAATAACAGGATAATTGGAACAGGTACCCATGACAGCCTATTAGAATCCACTTATTTTCTGCAAGTTTCAGGTCTTCACCTTTTTCACATTGTATTGTTATATCAGGCTCATGTGCTGTAAAGAATTGTATCTACTTATGTGTGTTGTAAAGTCACATCTGTTACAAAAGCTCAATATTGCTCATATATTTGCACAACCCTAGATATTAAAACTATTGATCATTTTAATTAACCTTCTATTTTTATTCTTAAAGAGTAATGCAATTTAAATTTTTATTTAAAAATAATGTAGAGCAAGTAATTTGAATAAACTTTCAAATATACTTCATTGGAAAATTCGGGTTGAAAAACATTCTTAAAACTTCCACAAGGTGTCCCCACTAGACTATGTGTGAAGCAGATATATGTTCATTATCAGTCAGATCTGTCTTCACACTGAATATGGGCATGTAACCATATAAGGGAGGGGGTATGGCCTACACTGCTGACTGCAGCTAATGAGGAAACCATGTATCCGTTTACCACTGCCTACAGCACAGTTGCTAAACAATGTCAGATTGTCAGGATCAGTGTAAACTCCTCTTTCCTTTGCACAAGCTTCTGATCTGTCATTTGGATCCATACAGCTGAATTAGGTTCTCTGGTAACCCCTTCTCTGCTGTCATATTGCACTGCTCCCTATCAGCCTGCTCTCAGACGCTGGCCATGTCCACACAGCCATAAAATGCAGTTTTTAAAAGAGCACAGAAAAATTTGAGCAGGTCATATGGCACAAAAAAAGCATTATCTTAGCTGCTATGTGACCCATCGCTAACAGCCAATGCAGTATTGTTTTTTTTTTCAGTTAAATGACATTTACACATTAAAGTTTTAATAATGGAAGGCCATTTCTCTAAGTTTTCTAAGTGTAAGGGATATGATGCTGATGGTAGCTATGTCTGTATTCCATTAATTACTGCAGCGAACATAAGAGGAGTTCAACAAAGATATAATCCCCTGGACACTCAAAAAAAATTGGGATGCTTGGAGAGATCAATTATTCTGCAGCTTCTGTTATCTTTAGAATCAGAAGATTTGATTGGCTAGGGTCTGACTACCTTGGATCCCCCCCCACTTATGGCCTTCCACCTCTGACTCAGACTGGCTTCTATCTGCTTTATTGTTTAATGGTGAAGCTGAAAGACAAAATATTTCAATGCCTATGGCACTTGTTCACACATACCATCCGTTTTTGCCTTAAATCCGTTTTTGGGAACATTTTACACAGTTTTTTTTCAAAGTCCAAAAACACATATGCGCTAACGCATGGTGCACTTAGGTGTCAATGCGTTTTTTAACAACACATGCGTTTTTGTTCAGCATCCCAAAAAACACTGCATGCAGCGTTTTTGGGTGCTGTAAAAAAACGCATGCGTTTTTCAAACATGAGTCCCTATGGGAAACGCATGCGTTTTTAGTGAAAAAATGACTAAGTCCAAAAACTTGCCAAAAACGTCAAGGACCTCAGGGGACACTATTGGCACCCTTAAAAAAACGGATCTGTTTTTCTAAGGGCTTAAAAAACGGATTGGTATGTGTGAACAAGGCCTATGAAACCTAATGATCAAGCAAAATGCTTGTTCGTAAAGTGATCTGTTTATACTGGCATAAAAGCCGATGTCGATCCTATTAACCATCGTCCTTACCCATACAGTTTTTGTCAGCCCATGATAGTCCAAAATCAGTTAGTGTAAATGGGTCTTTAGTTTATGGCTCATTTATCTCATTTAGCTTGTCTAATTGTAAGATAAATAAGGTACCGTATGTGTTATAGTTTCCATAGAAAATCCGTTGAAAATTTTCATAGAGCTAGTTCCAAACATTGAGCTTTGTTTATTTCTACCGGCATTATAGTGGAAACATATATATATTGCCCTGCCATAAAGTAACTCTTCAAGGTACAGAGAAATAAGAGAAGGGGCATAACAATAGGGAGGAATTTACACCAACAGGGACAGGGGAGAAGGGAAGATGTGTACAGTCACCAATGGGGCTTGTAAGCGGAAGAAAGTATAATGAGAAAAGACGATGTTTCTTCATAAGGTATCATGCTTGACACACTCACTCCCAAGGTTAAACTGTACAGACACTGACCTATCTAAAGAAAATACAATGAATCTGTGAGAAAAAGACTTCAAACACTTTCTACACATGTTAATACCAAGGCCAATTTATAATATATCTAGTTGGGTTTCCATATATCAGTTGAGCAAAAAGTTGGCGGTGTGCAGCTTCATGGCGCTGCAGGAGAAAAAACACTAAGTGCAAAATACAAAATAAAATTATTATAGGCAATCAGGATTGTGTCTCACCTTATTTAGTTGTGCAATGGGTGCTGTTACATCCATTGTGGCACTGCTACTGCAAGGAGACAGGCATTCGCGGCCTACTCATCCCTCCGGCAGTCCTGCTGTGTCTTGCCTGGGCTGTGTCTGATCTTTTCTTGTCCCGGGGCCTATGTGTGGCGCCCCACTGGTCAGGTGTCACATTTGGGGTACTGCACCCATAAAAGAGTGTGCGGTTATCCCTGTCACAGTGGAAATGCAAGGTTTGTAGGAGGCTTCCATCCCGGCATTCTTACACTCGAGCCTCGGTAAATGTTTGGAGCCCAGTCCATTGGGGGAGAGTTAGGGGTGTGGGAGGTAGAAAAATGGGTAGTTCTAGTTTGCTCTGAGGAGAAGAAGGAAAGGGAGCCCTGAGAGAGGCAAGGGGTCTCCAAGAGAGGGGGCCTGAGAGAAGAAAAGGCAGCCCAGGAAGTGAGAGCGGGAACCCCCATACCTGAGCTCCCCAAACTCGGGGGGAACCCTGGTCCACCACGGGGAGCCGGCTCCGAGGACGCGGTGCAGGGAGTCTAGCCCCTGAGCCAACAATTCCAGCTGTCGCGGGTTAGTCTACCGGCCCCGACACCCTGTCCATACAGCACCACCACACCAGGATTGCCCACCTAAAGGTCGAGCCCCCTTCTTAAGAGCTGGGAAGCACGGGAACTCATCAGCACCCTAACAGGCCTGGTAGTAAGAGGGTAGTGCAAGGACAGGAATCAGCAGCAGGACCTGGGATAGTCAAGAGAAGGCATACCACGGGAGATTTCCAGAGACCTTGCAGCCCGCTATGACTACCCGGCCAGCTACCTCATGCAAAAGACTGTTTTCCACTGTAAACTGCATTGTCATCAGAACTGTTCAAGTAACGTACCCGGGTAGGGTGACAGAGTCTCTGTGTGTTTGTTCTATTACTGCATTGCTGATAATCTACTTTTACAGACTGCATCTACATCATCGGTGCACTCCTGCCCCGGAGGCCCAGCTCCACCTACAGGGAGCTGTTCCAGCAAAGCTGCAGTACCATCGCCCTCTGGAGGTCTGAGGCGGCGCTGGTGTCCTGTAATGAAGTGGGTAGCCCTGACTGTGTTGTTATTCAAATGGACACTGCAGTGAACATTACACAGTCTGATCCCCTCCCCCAACAGCCTTGTGCTGAGGAAGAAAAAGGGCGGGAGATGATGATTAGAGATCCAGAGCTCTGTCAGGACAGACTGTGTGGTGTCTCCCGACATAGGGCTCTTTTGCAGCCGGATTCTTGGGAAGAAATACCCCGTGAGGATCGCTGTTGCAACCCCCGGTCTGCAGGACCTTGTCTTACCGAGGGTCCCACTCAAATTCAGGACATTGCCTCCGGAATTCAGGACATTGCCACTGGATTACATGTGCAGGGGCTGTGACTGACATAAGGGAGCCATCTGTGCTACTGTGATCTCCCTTCTGCTCATCGGTTTGCCCCGAGACTGAGAGAGACTTCTGTGCTGCTGTGGGCTCCCTTCTGCTCCTCTGTGTGCCCTGAGACTGGGAGAGACTAACAAAGAAAGATTCTGTTACCTGCGGAAGGAGACCACAGAAGAAGACTGAGGAGTTTCCCCCTTCAGCGCTGCACCGGGACCCGTCATCGTGAGACCCCAGGCCTGCTACGTGGGAGCGACACCTTCTTCTGTGATAGACTGGTACGTGATTTTAGGGAAAGTTAGGGAAAGATATCTCCATTGTTGTGTTTTTTTCTTTGCTTGCTGCGTACCCGGAAGAAGTGAAGATCCAGAGACTCTAATATATACATGTGTGCAGCTAGATCAGTTGACTGTGTTATAGACATGTTTTACAGTAAAGAAATGTTACTACCGGTTAAATCTGAGTATGGGGATTCTGTTGAGAAAGATCATACACACACACCCGCGGCCTTACCACCGGTCGCTACATCTGGCGTAGTCGGCAGGATGTGTGATCAACAGAATCTCCTCCCGGTAGTACCTTATAACCGGACAGCTCCCCCGGCATCTATTGTCAATCAGGTGAGGAAGTTTAACGGACGGAACTATCCTGTAACTGAATGGACCGAACAACTTAAGATAGTGGGGGAGATGTATAACATTGATCCTAAGACCTTAGCAGAAATGGCCATGCTAACATTAGAGGGGGAGGCGTGGACGACAGTCAGGCTGGAGACGGTTAGGGGCCAGCGTACGTTGGATGACTTGGTGCGGGTGCTGGAGAACACCTATGGGCCGACCACATATGCGGGAACATTACGGTATATGTTCTTCCGGCGTACTCAACTCGAATCGGAGGACATCCCTCGATATGCCAACGCCCTTCAAGTACTGCTTGAACAAGCCTGCAGGAAAAAAGAACAGATAGCTAGTACGGGCGCCCGTGACCTGGTGTTGAGAGATCAATTTGTGACTGGATTAAGAGACCCGTACCTTAACCGCTCACTGCAAGATCTACTCCGGATAAATCCGGCCCTTACGTTCGCTGAGGTTAAGCAAGAAGCGATAGAACGTTCGAGAGGACCTGTCATGGAGGCCCAGACTTATACCGCGGCTTGCAGGTCCATAACTGGTATCAGAACCCCGAACAGTGACACGGAAGAACTGAAGCAGATGGTGGCAGAGTTGCAGAAACAGGTGTTGCAGCTCACCCTGGACCAACAGGCGGACAGGCAAGCGAGACAACAACCCAGCCGGCCGATGGGAAGATGCTGGACATGCGGTGATCCCCGCCATAGAGCGAACCGTTGCCCCCAGAACGTTCAAGTTCATCCACGGGCCGATATACCGGAACCAGCAAGTCATGCCCCACAACAGCGGCCACCTTTAAACTAGACGCCCCTGCCAAAGAGGCTCACTCGGCAGGGGAGGCCAAGGAGAGGAGTGTAGGAAAACAGAGCCAGCCACGGAACAAACTTGCATCAAACAGCCCTACCCTGGAAGTATTATTGGAAGGGACCGCCGTGCAAGGATTAATGGATACTGGGTCTCAGGTATCCACCATCTCCGAGCAGTTTTACGAAGAGTATCTGAAGCCGCGGTTGCCTGTGACCCTGATACTACTATCAAGATCAAAGCAGCCAATAATCTACCCATTCCGGTGACGGGAGTTGCCTGGATGAACACTGAAGTCTGTGGGCAAGATCTCGGGAAGAGAGGGATAATCGTGGTCAGGGAAGGCTGTGGATCAGAAACGCCCATGATTATTGGGATGAACATCTTGAAAGACCTGAATCTGGTGTTGCTTACCAAGAGGGGGCCCAAGTACTGGCAAGAAGTGACCACACATACGGCCACCCGCCGAGCCTTCCAACAAGTGGTCCGGACCTGCAATCTCCAGCGAATGACCGAAGACCAACTGCCGCTGGCCACGATCACCGTACCCCGCCATACTAGGATAACTTTACCTGCTGAGAAGGAGACCGTTATCTCGCTACCCCTTAGCACCACAAGACAGCTCGAAGGCGTGGAGGTGCTGATTGAGCCACGCACCCCGAAGGAAGGGAAGCTGAACCCCCTAGTTGCTCGAACGCTAGCTGTTGTGAGAAAGGGGAGGATTCCTGTCAGGCTGGGTAACACGGCTAACGTGAGCGTTGACCTAGAGGCTGGGACACAACTCGCCCAAGTTTACGCCCTAACCGAAGAGGTGAACCCTATGAACCCCCTCCAGTTTGCACCGTCCACAGAGGGAGATTGGACAGTGACGGTCTCTGCCATGGCCGCTGTCGCGGATGACATCAACGCGGGGCGAGAACTACGAGAAAAGTGCCAGTTGGACATATCCCAATACTCCAACGAAGAAGTGTCCCAGGTGGAAGAGTTACTTCAAGAGCACCAGGCGTCCTTTGCCCGGCATGACACCGACTTTGGATGCACCCCCAGTATCAAGCACGAAATCCCCACAGGTGATACCGCTCCTATCCGTGAAAGGTACCGCCAAATACCTCCCCAACAATACCAAGAAGTGAAAAATCTCCTGAATTCCATGTTACACGCTGGAGTGGTACGAGAAAGCCAGAGCCCCTGGGCTGCACCAGTGGTGATAGTCAAGAAGAAAGACGGGTCCCTGAGGTTCTGCGTGGACTACTGCCGTTTGAATGCTTGCACCATCCGGGACTCATACCCTTTACCAAGGATCGAAGAATCCCTGACAGCCCTGAAGAAAGCTAAATATTTTTCGTCATTGGACCTGGCCAGCGGCTATTGGCAGGTACCTATGCACGAGAAAGATAGAGAAAAGACTGCTTTCATCCTACCCATGGGCCTGTACGAGTTCGACCGGATGCCCTTTGGCCTGAACAACGCGCCGGGGACCTTCCAGCGACTGATGGAGCGCTGCCTGGGGGACTTCAACTTCGACTTCACCCTCATTTACCTGGACGACATCGTAGTCTATTCGGCCACATTTGAAGAACACCTGCAACAGCTGGGCCGTGTGTTTCGTAGGTTGAGAGAACATGGCCTGAAGTTGAAACCCAGCAAGTGCCGTCTTCTGCAGCCCGAGATCAATTACCTGGGTCACCGGATCTCGGCCGAAGGTGTACAGCCGTCTTCGGAGAAAATAGCCGCCGTGCGGGACTGGCCACAGCCTACGAACGTCAGAGAGGTCCGGGCCTTCCTGGGGTTGGCCGGTTACTACCGCCGGTTCGTGAGAAACTTCGCCCGGCTTGCTGCACCCTTGCACGAATTGCTTCGAGGGACCACCAACGGCCCCAGAGGACGACCCATCAGCTGGGGACCCAGCCAGGAAGAATCCTTCCAAGCCCTAAAGGGTGCCTTGACTTCACCCCCCGTCCTGGCATATGCAGACTACAATCTCCCTTTCCAACTACATACCGATGCCAGCCTACAAGGTCTAGGGGCAGTACTTTCACAAGTACAAGAAGGCAAGGAACGTGTCATAGCCTATGCCAGTCGATCCCTACACGAGGGCGAGAAGAACCCCACCAATTATAGCTCGTTCCGGCTGGAGCTGTTGGCCCTAACGTGGGCTATGGCGGAGAAATTTGCAGGATACCTCACAGGGGCGGAAGTACTGGTCCTGACCGATAACAACCCGTTGGCCCACTTACAAAATGCGAAGCTCGGAGTCATGGAACAGCGTTGGATGGCTCGACTCTCGAAGTTCAACTACAAGATCAAATACAGGGCTGGGGCTGAGAATCAAAATGCGGACAGCCTGTCTAGAGTGTCATACCCCTTACTTACCAGAGACCGGGATGAAGAACTAGAAGGAGACGAGACGCCCGACTTTGCAAGGCTTGCCCAACAGATGATGGATTACTGCCAGTTCGTTGTGGGCGAAGTTGGAACTCCAGTGGGGGTTACACTGTGTCCCCAAGAGTTGTGCAGGCTCCAGGACCAGAACCCTGAATGGGCTCTACTCAAACAATGGGTGAAGCAAAGGCAGAAGCCCCCCCCTGACACGCGGGCACGACTGTCTAACGGGACCTTGACCTTGCTCAGCCAGTGGGATCGGCTAATTCTGAGAGAAGAGGTACTATATCGGAAGGTTCTCCTGTCCCACATGTTGGAGGAATGTACACAAGTCGTGGTGCCTGCCCAATTGGCTCGTAAGATGGTGGACGAAGCACACAAAAGGAACGGTCACTTTGGAATAGACAAGACCTTTCGGTGGATTCAACAGTCCATCTACTGTCCAGGGCTCCGCAAGCTGGTCGAAGACGTCTGCAGAACCTGTCGCGCCTGTGAACTGCACAAGTCCACCGAACAGCGTGCACCTGTCCAGACGATTAAAACCTCCAGGCCTCTTGAGCTGTTGATGGTGGACTATCTGCTGATCGGGACGGCGAGCAGTGGCTATCAATACTGCCTAGTCATGGTGGACCACTTCACAAAATTCGCCGTCGTTGTTGCTACCAAGGACCAGACGGCCGAGTCGGCTGCACAGGCCATCTGTCGACAGTTCATCCACGTCTATGGGTGTCCGGAGAGGTTACACTCCGACCAGGGGGCTTGTTTCGAAGGCAGAGTCATCGAGGAGCTGCATCGGATGTATGGGATCCAGAAGTCGAGGACCACTCCTTACCATCCACAAGGGAACGGTGCATGTGAACGCTTTAACCGGACCCTACTTCAGCTGATCCGCACCTTGGCCGAAGATAAGAAAGATCGATGGCCCCAATTCCTTCCAGATCTAGTATGGGCCTACAACAACCAGGTCCACTCCGTGACTGGCTACACCCCTCACACTCTTCTCTTTGGCCGCCCCGGAAAAGGGGTCCATGACCTGAACCTATTCCGCCCAGAAGAAGATGTCTGCCATAACTACCCCTCCTGGCTAAATGCTCACCGCCAGAAGATGGAGACTGTACACCGGCTGGTGAGTCAACAAATCCGGGGCCAGATACATGCTGACCCACTCCCCGTGCAAGAGAAACCCTTAACGTTGGGACAGCTAGTCTTGCTCCGTATTAAGAAGCCTCAAGGGAAACTTCGAGCCAAGTGGGAGACTGAAGTCTACCGGGTAATCGAACGCCCTTACCCCAATGGACATGTATACCGAGTGCGGGGTGAAGACAGCCACAGCACCCGCACTGTGCACCGAAATATGTTGCGCCCCTGCCGCTCCCGGCCTGACTCCCCTCCCACAGTAACCGGAGGGGGTGACGCTGCTGACATGACTGACGTCACGGACATTTCTCAACATAGAGATCACGTCGACTCTGAGACCGGTGACCCACCTACACAGACCAGTCCCTCTCCCAGAGTACTGACTGGAGTGGGGCGTAAAGACAGTGACGAGGAGGGGAACAACCGACCCTTGCGACGCACTGACCGCACCACTGCTGGGATCCCGCCCGGACGGTTCTACAGGGACCAGTATGTATGGCCCACTTCTCAACCGACCCCTGTGACAACTACAGTCATCACTGCCTTGGAGCCGGCGGTTGTTGACAGGGACTGCCAACCTTTAAGTGGGGGGGTATGTAATGAAGTGGGTAGCCCTGACTGTGTTGTTATTCAAATGGACACTGCAGTGAACATTACACAGTCTGATCCCCTCCCCCAACAGCCTTGTGCTGAGGAAGAAAAAGGGCGGGAGATGATGATTAGAGATCCAGAGCTCTGTCAGGACAGACTGTGTGGTGTCTCCCGACATAGGGCTCTTTTGCAGCCGGATTCTTGGGAAGAAATACCCCGTGAGGATCGCTGTTGCAACCCCCGGTCTGCAGGACCTTGTCTTACCGAGGGTCCCACTCAAATTCAGGACATTGCCTCCGGAATTCAGGACATTGCCACTGGATTACATGTGCAGGGGCTGTGACTGACATAAGGGAGCCATCTGTGCTACTGTGATCTCCCTTCTGCTCATCGGTTTGCCCCGAGACTGAGAGAGACTTCTGTGCTGCTGTGGGCTCCCTTCTGCTCCTCTGTGTGCCCTGAGACTGGGAGAGACTAACAAAGAAAGATTCTGTTACCTGCGGAAGGAGACCACAGAAGAAGACTGAGGAGTTTCCCCCTTCAGCGCTGCACCGGGACCCGTCATCGTGAGACCCCAGGCCTGCTACGTGGGAGCGACACCTTCTTCTGTGATAGACTGGTACGTGATTTTAGGGAAAGTTAGGGAAAGATATCTCCATTGTTGTGTTTTTTTCTTTGCTTGCTGCGTACCCGGAAGAAGTGAAGATCCAGAGACTCTAATATATACATGTGTGCAGCTAGATCAGTTGACTGTGTTATAGACATGTTTTACAGTAAAGAAATGTTACTACCGGTTAAATCTGAGTATGGGGATTCTGTTGAGAAAGATCATACACACACACCCGCGGCCTTACCACCGGTCGCTACGTCCTATCACCAGAATCTGCAGGTGGCATCACGACAAACTATTCCTATTTCAATTCCCCTTTTTAAGCCGACCACCAGGGCGATGGGTTTGGGCAGGCCACCAGTGACATCCCAACTGCAGCTGAGGGCCCAGATACCCGAGTCCACATAACCGTGGGGTGCGTCATATGCACACTGCATAGATCTCCTGGGAGCATGCTTAGGCCATGCGCACTGCCGCCTCTGCTTCTTACAGGGTTAATGCTTCCTATCCAGAAGTGCTTCTCAGCCTATGGCTTAGAAGCACAGGGTATTGAGGTGTCTTCCAAAATTGGGAGGTGCATGAGCAACATGGTTTGTACCCTAAGAGACATTCTGCTAGTTTTCACGTCCCCCTGTAGTATCTGTGTCTGTGCCTGGTGTAATTTGTGTCTTTGTCCTAGTTACCTGCAGCACCTGCCTGTAGCTGCTGTGCCTCCATATACCTGCTGCACCTGACAGAACCTGCTGTGCCTCCATAACCTGCCGCATCTGACAAATTTGCCATGCCGTTATCATCTAATGCACCTGTCTACTTCAACTTTCCAGTCAGCATTAGTCATCTTGGCTGCACCTACTCAGTGTCTGCCAGCCCGTCAGAGATGAAGCCTAGAGTTAGCTGACATTGTACTGAGACCCCCTTGCTCTGCACCTGGTGACTACCTACCAGCTCAGCCTATCCTCACCTCCTGTGGCTTTAGCAGAAGACTTGGTGGTCGCTCAGGCTCACTCCCCCAGGTGGCAATCGGTACCACGGTCCGGTGGGTCCACTCTTGGATGCTCACCCTTGCGAGTGTTACAGGTGGGCACAACTCTACTGGAGACAGCAGGATAAAAAAAAAGGCTACAAGCCAGCATAATGGAGAAAAAGGAAAAAAAAATGTGTCCAGCCTACCATATAACTGCCTTTATTGGGTTCACATCAATGCATGGATTTTCCAAGGTGGCACCCCTAGGATAGAGGAAGAATTCCAAAGTAAAGATGAATCCAGCACTGGCTCCAATTTCAAATGAGTTTAAAAAGTTTATTTTATTATTTTCCTTAAAAAAACACACATATTAAAAAACCTAAACAAAGTGTAAAGTGCTGGATTCATCTTCACTTTGGAATGATTGTAGGCACTTAGACATTTGAGTATGTTAACAGTAATTTGTGTAGGGGTTTGTGTAGTTAGCAGAACTATGCAGAAACTCTAGAAATCCTTCTCAAAAACTCAAAACTTCTCCAAACCTGGACTTTCCACTCCGGAAACTCTGCAAAAAAGATGTATTCTGAACTTACTCTTGGACTATGTGTATAAAAAGGCTTTTTGCTCAGTTTTCAAGGCAGAAACTGAGCAAAGACTCCATTTTTAAGCAGTTTTGAGATTTGGAGAGTTCTTCAGTTTGTGGCCAAAAAGCCTTTAAAAAAACTTAGCATGTCTTTCCACCACTCATATTAACACACATACAAACTAAGAGAGATGGATATCATGGAGGTTATTTAAAAATGTAAAATTAGAATAAATTCCTAAATTTAGGATAATTAGTTTTGTATACCTTATTTTTTGTTTTGTTAAAGAAGTTTAAATACCAAAAATAATCCAACAGTTAAATAACGTAATTCTTGCTTTTTGCAGTCAATGGTGGCTGTGTGAATCTATAAGACATAAATTCCCCCTAGTGGTGGCTTTGGTTATGTTGTAGCAGGTCAGACACTGTATTTTAGTTGGCTTTTTAAGCAAGCAATCATTTTCAGTATACCCCATGGGGTTATTAAGGCTGTTTAGTAACCAATACCATCTTTAATAGAAGAACATGTATATTTTGAGTTGCTTCCTAAAATAGCCCTGTTCATCCCTTGATTGCCTTTTGGTGAAATTCATGAATTGTAAAATGAACTTAGGAGGATAACAAATGTGTTCCACTAGTAGACTGGCATCAGGGTCTTGGGTGTCTGTGGGCTGAGTAATGTACATGGAGAGTAAAATGATGAAGTGATGTTACTTTATCTATAAAATGAGAATGCGCATAGGGTCTTATCCTCGATAGGAATCAAATCTCATACAGTATGAAAACTGCTCACCTGATTTAGTTGTGAAGCCCACAACTAGCTTGATCGCTCAAAACACAGCAGCCGCAGCAGGGACCACACTTCCACAACGTGGGGGTGAAACTCTATCAGGGACCAAGTGTCTTTCGGTCCGCGCCGCTGCTCCAATGAGTATCAAAAAACACTGGAGTGCTTTGAAACAAGATATCTTCAGCTTTATTTTCCAACGCGTTTCGGAGCTAACACCCAGGAAGGAGCTGGGTGTTAGCTCCGAAACGCGTTGGAAAATAAAGCTGAAGATATCTTGTTTCAAAGCACTCCAGTGTTTTTTGATACTCATTGGAGCAGCGGCGCGGACCGAAAGACACTTGGTCCCTGATAGAGTGATGTTACTTTGACATATATTACCTATATAAAGCAGACTAAGTACAATGGTATTACCATACTTATTGGCAGTGACCTCTTTCAGTAGTGTATTGCCATCAAAAAAAATTGTTTAAGGCTGGGGTCACACATAGAAGTCCGTTTTTGGAAGTGATTTTCATCACCAATCCGTTTTTTATAGGGTGCTTTTTGAGCCTCCTGCACCCCTCAACGTTTTTGGACTTAGTCATTTTTTCATTAAAAAACGCATGTGCGTTAACGCATGCGTTAACGCAAGTGCCTATATGTGCCATGCGTTAACGCATGCGTTTCCCATAGGGCCCCATGTTAAAAAAACGCATGCGTTTTTTAACTGATGCCAAAAACGTTGCTAGCAGCGTTTTTGGCTCAAAAACGGACAGAGCAATGTTTTGAGGTCCAGAAAAAAACGGACAGGGTGTTTATTACATCCAATCCGTTTTTCTGTCAGTTTTTGGACTTAGAAAAAAAAAAAATGACAAAAATGAAGCCAAAAACGGACCAAGGGCTCATGTGTGACCCCAGCCTAAGAATGATTTGAGATTTGAGGTGTTGGATTGACCAGCAAATTCCCTAGACCTGATTGATTCAACTGATTCAATTGATCTGTGGGATATGCTGGTAAAACAAATCAGAACCATGAATGGATTCACATAATAGCAGCCGTAATACTAATACTTATACTTATAATATACCAACTGTCAGAATTTGATTGGACTTTCATGATTTTTCGGAAACAACCTTGGAAAATGTATACCATCTGAATATACAGTAGGAGTTTCGGTGGCTGAGCTAGGAGTTGTTCACGGCCAAAGTAGGAGTTTATGGTGCGCTTGGTATTGATACTAAGTGTATGTGCACACTGGGAGGATTAGTGTCTGTTTTTCAGCGAAATTCGCCGGCGGATTAGCAGCATTTTTATGCAAATTTATGTAAATCGTAAGCAGCATATGAGCTTTCATGTAAACCTATGGGATTTTGAAAACGCTGTGCACACAGTGTCGGTTTTGACTGTCGGTTTCGCCGGCGGATGAGCGGATTTATGGCGGAATAGCGGCATCCAACATGATCCTTTTACCGCCAGGTTTAGCAGCGTTCAGTGGCAGAAAAGTCATGCAGCATAAGCAATGGGGCTGTGCACAGCCGCCTGTAAACCGCCGCTAAACGCCCATCCGCCTGTACAAGCAGAAAAGTGGGAGGTCCAGAGACAGGAAGAAGGAAGAAAAACAGAAGAACAAGAAGCAAGCAACATGGAGTGGTATCGCCGGATGGAGATCCCAGTGCCCCGTCTTCTGCTTCTGGTAATGCTGTTGGGCTGCAATGTATCCATGGGGAGAGATGGAGTGTATAATATGCTGGTGGGCTGCAATGTATCCATGGGGAAAGATGGAGTGTATAATATGCTGGTGGGCTGCAATGTATCCATGGGGAGAGATGGAGTGTATAATATGCTGGTGGGCTGCAATGTATCCATGGGGAGAGATGGAGTGTATAATATGCTGGTGGGCTGCAATGTATCCATGGGGAGAGATGGAGTGTATAATATGCTGGTGTGCTGCAATGTATCCATGGGGAGAGATGGAGTGTATAATGCTGGTGGGCTGGAATGTATCCATGGGGAGAGATGGAGTGTATAATATGCTGGTGGGCTGCAATGTATCCATGGGGAGAGATGGAGTGTATAATATGCTGGTGGGCTGCAATGTATCCATGGGGAGAGATGGAGTGTATAATATGCTGGTGGGCTGCAATGTATCCATGGGGAGAGATGGAGTGTATAATATGCTGGTGGGCTGCAATGTATCCATGGGGATAGATGGAGTGTATAATATGCTGGTGGGCTGCAATGTATCCATGGGGAGAGATGGAGTGTATAATATGCTGGTGGGCTGCAATGTAGCCATGGGGAGAGATGGAGTGTATAATATGCTGGTGGGCTGCAATGTAGCCATGGGGAGA
The DNA here is from genome assembly GCA_033576535.1 of Allobates femoralis. Taxonomy (NCBI): domain Eukaryota; kingdom Metazoa; phylum Chordata; class Amphibia; order Anura; family Aromobatidae; genus Allobates; species Allobates femoralis. The sequence continues at coordinate 474,249,810 of JARQOC010000005.1, forward strand.
GATGGAGTGTATAATATGCTGGTGGGCTGCAATGTATCCATGGGGAGAGATGGAGTGTATAATATGCTGGTGGGCTGGAATGTATCCATGGGGAGAGATGGAGTGTATAATATGCTTGTGGGCTGCAATGTATCCATGGGGACGCATATTGAAGTAATCATCTTTGTTGTTGACTTTTAGATCGAAGCCCGGCCAGAAATATGGGACCAGGGATGTGAATCCTACAGTGACAGGATCCTGAAGGCGCAGTCGTGGAACTCCCTGTGCCGTGAACTTTACCCACTATTCCCAGAGGCTGATCGTGATCTTCAAAATAAAATAGGTAAATGACCTATTTCACATAATCATGTAAATGAACAATTCTTTTTCAATACAGAACTAAATTTTTTGGTTAATTTTTTGGTGCTAGAAAAAGACCTAAAAAGCCGATGGAAATCAGTCAGAGATGCTTTCCAAAAATTCAACACAAAATGGGAGAAAAGTGGGTCTGCACCGCCTGCCAGGAAATGCCCTTACTACCATGAGCTTCAATTTACTCTCACCGGTAGAAATTTGCGTCCGTAAGTATTTTTGGCATAACTTCAGAAAACATACCATATATAGTTGGGTAAAACGCTATTGAAACGTTCGTCCACAAATGTGGACAGAAAAGTACCATACTCGGCTTACAAGCCGTTGTGCTCATGGAAATGTGTCTTTGGGTGTTTGCATGGGCCTGGACGAGGATGGTGGAGATAGGTATGGGTGGGGGTTGCAGATTCAGCGCCACGTCACATGGTGCGGCTACTGGCATATGCACGCCTCACTCTGCCCATCACAGCGCCAGAGTGAGACGTTCACTATGCGATAATGGCAGCCCCCTCATTGACCGGCAGAGCCACCGTGTATGCAGGCACCCCTTGATCATTGAACTTACCCTGAAGTGACTGTCAGCACGCTCAACATAGCATTCCTCCCTTCGTACTCAGGCTGTTTTGTGGTACAGAGCATTTTAACACTATTCAAGCGCTGTTACAACACCTTAGACAGTAGTCTATATTTTTAAAGACTTTGGTAAAATTGAGGTTTGTCTTTTTCACAAGGTAAACTATGTCATCTTAATATTTGTGTAACTATTTTTTTTAATGTGTAGAACTCAAGGGAACATTCCTCCTCCTCCTACGCCTCGTTCATCTGAAGAACATGGAGCCGAGAGTGGGCAGATTGCTACGAAACCTGGGACCCCCTCAATCCATGATGTTAGCATAGGCGTTTCCTCCTCGGGAACATCCACTCCGGATGTTGAAGGTCAAGAATTGGGAGCAACTGCCACATTCAGTGATAATTCTGCCTCAAGTGCAACTCGCACTTCTTATTTTGAGACGGGCTCTCCAACACCCAGATTAACAACGAGTGGCAGACGTGTACCCCGAAGCAATGCTGGTCGCGGCAATGTCCCATCCTTTGCGAATGAGGCACTCACATTTTTGCAGAAGGCCGGCAATGATGATGAGTTTGATCACGTTGGAGCACATGTTGCATGCTGCTTAAGAAAGATGCCACCTGAGCGTTACGACGCATTAATGCCAGTTCTCTATGGACTTCTAAACATCTACCAGGGTAAAGACCCCGTTCCACATGTACCAACCGTTATGCTTGGTCTCTACCAATTATTTAATGGACAGAACCCCAGAACAGTTGTGTCTGACGGCCAGGACAGACAATGTCCAACGGCACCTCTGCAAAGTGAGCCCAATACATTTCGTCCCACACAAGGTCAACACTTGCAGAACTACACATCATTCACCTCACAGTTGTCTGATGATAGTTCTGCAAGTATTGAAATGGCAAGTCAAAGTTTATTTGGTGGTGATTATGGGAGTCGTTCTTTCACAAATTTGGAATAAAAGGGTGACTAGATGTAAGCTTTTTCTAAGTTTCTGTATGTTTTACTGAAAATAAAAAACCATAAAGGGTCACATGTTTTTTGCGATTACAATAAAGCGATTCTATTGTTAAACCTTGCCTTGGTTAATGTACATGCACCCACATTTACGCAACACACATATGAAGTTTGTATGCGCCTAAAAATTAAGAATAGAGATTTCTGCTAAGACATCGTGCACGTGCACAATCAGCATTGTTGCTACATAGCGTCTATAGTACCTAACAACAGTATTGTGCAGACGATCTGTATTTGCTAACATTATGCATGCCTACACACTTTGGAATTTGTATGTTCACATATACGCTTAGCTTTATTATGTTAAATCATTCACACATACCATAGTATGAGAAACCAAAATTTTATTAAGGTACATTTTTTTTTTTTTTTTTGTAATTTTGATTTTCCATCTCTCCTTTTTTGGAGAAATGGACTTTATCAATTTTAGAAAAGAAAATATTAGAATACAGCAATATAAAGGAAAACTGGCAATGATTCAAGACAAGAGTGGTTACATATAGTGGAAAGGAAAGACGATACAAAGGCGCAGGTGATATTTGAACTGTGGGTAAGCTCTGCAAGAAGAGAAAAGGTCCTTAATACTTGCAAAGTTTGCAAACTAGATTCCGGATGGGTGGGCAACATGGCTGGAAGAGTATTGCCAGGGCACGGCACCTTCAGGGGTCATGAAATAGTCAGCAAAGGTGTCTCTCACAGCCAAAGCCAAATTTTCAGGCCGTCCAGTAACAAAATTGATTGTGTTAAGGGATCCTACGCGCTCCAAAGTTTCCACGTGTTCATTTGAGTGATCACGCAGAAAGTTGTGCAACACGCAGCATGCCTTAACAACAACATCAACTGTGCTTGGATTCAGTTGAAGAGCTGAATGCATGACCCTCCACTGACTAGTCATGATCCCGAAGGTGCATTCCACGACTCGTCGTGCCCGGCTTAGCCGATAATTAAAAATCCTGCGCCGATCATCCAGTCCCCTACGTGGGTATGGTCGCAGCAGGTTAGGCATCAGGGGAAAAGCTTCATCCGCTACCATTACGTAGGGGACTGGATGCGTGGAACCGGGCAAAGGGTTATCGGCAGGTAACGTGTTGCGATGTTGAAGCACTTGTATACCAATTTGGGAGTTTCTCAACACACGAGAATCCCCGGTACTGCCATAGGCACCCACATCAATGGCAACAAATCGGTAGTGAGCATCGGCCACCGCCATCAGGACCACGGAAAAATATTTCTTATAATTAAAGAAACGTGATCCTGATCGCGGAGGCTTTCTCACACGGATATGTTTGCCATCAACGGCACCTATGCAGTTCGGGAAGTTGGCCACAGACTGAAAGCCTGCTGCGACCTGCAACCAAGTCTCCTCGTTTGGAGAAGGCATCACAATGGGCTGCAAGTGCTCCCAGATCACAGCGCACGTCACCTTAACAATTTGGGAAATGGTGCTTTTGCCCACCCGGAACTGTAGATGTAGCGAGGAAAAACTTTCCCCCGTGGCCAGAAATCTGAAAAAAAAGAGAAAACACAATTAAAAAACATGCCAAATGTACCTAGGCCATTATGCATCGGGAGGGAGAAGACCGGCGGGCTGAAGCAAGAGGACGCCTGGGCCAAACAGAGGAGTGCACCTGGACCGAACAAATGCCTTGGAAGATAGGTAAGTGATCGACTGGAGGGGGGGAGGAGGAGATCTGTGGGGGTGAGGTGCGGGGATACTGAGATGGCGGGCCGGACAGGGGGAGGTGGGGGTTGTGTCTGGCGGCGGACGTGTGCGGGGAGTGTGGTGGGGGGGGCTGCAGGTTGCGGGTGTGGGACCTTGAGGAGCGTTGCAGGGAAGCGGCGCGGGTTAGTGGATGGGGGCTGGCCGCGGGTGGATGTGGGTCGGGGATGGGGAGAACAGCGACAGGGTAGGGGGATAGTGGGGTCAGGGTGGCGAGTCGGTGGAGGCCAATGTCCGGGGGGATGCGCATGCGCCGTGTTGTGTGGATACTGAGCAAAATCGTATCCACATGAGGACGGATGCAGCGCCGCCCTGGACGGAAAATAGTATCCCTCGCGATTATGTAGTAGATGTTTATATGCAACACTGACCTCAACGTAATAAGCAGACGTTGTTCGGCATGGATCGCAGGACGCATCCTGGTGTTTTGGTACGTTAGTTTTCCACGCAACATCTCCAGCAGATTATCAAATGCATTGATGCTCAGTCTGCAGAATCCCACAAATTTTTCAGGGTATCTAAACAAAATTGAAAAAAACAGAAAATAAGTATAAGTTTTTTGACAACTATGTTGGGGTGTTTCAAAATAATTTGCTTAACATTAATATAATTTTGACTTACCTTCTCAAGTCTTGGTACAATTGTGTAAAGTGTCCCTTCTGACCCCGCTCCGTCAGGAGGGGATGTACCCACATTCGTGGGGTTTCCTCCACCTGTTTAGAATAGAAGAAATTATAAACTGTTAGCACGTACAAAACATATGCTCATAAAAGTGCAAAGTTTACATGGTTTTCAGTTTATGGACAGATAAACATATTGCTTACCTCATTTTCCTCCTCTTCATGATCGATGAGCTGCTGCAAAATGAGCAAAAGCAGCACTTGTTTGTGGACCCGCCGCCAAGTTCGTACTCTGGTGAGTGCCATGATTCTCTGCCTTGGACAAAGGATGCACACAAAGCGTCTGCTAATCCTTTTTTGTGGAAAGAGATCGTGTAGATCATGTGACAGGAAATTGTTTTTTTTTTCCCAAGGTGTTGTTCAAATGACACGTACTTTATTTACAATCTCTATCCTTCACATGAACAAATCCTCCATAGAAAACCGCTCAAAAAACCGCTATGAAAACCGCCAGTAAAACCGACTGTAAACGCTGTTCAACCGATGCTAAAAACGCTCAAAAAACCGCTGCAAAACACAGGAAAACCGCCGGAGAGTCCAGGGCTCTGGACTCTAGACTCCAGCTAAATAAACAGCGGTTTACTGGCGTTGTGGAAGCTGCTAAACCTCCCAGTGTGCACATACACTAAGGCATCTTTACATTTCCAACACAGATGTTAAATATGCTAATATTATACTAGTGCATCTCAATAAATTAGAATATCACCAAAAAGTTAATTTATTTCATTAATTCTATACAGAAATACATATATAGAGTCATTACGGAGTGATCCATTTCAAGTGTTTATTTATGTTAATGTTGATGATTATGGCTTACAGCCAATGAAAACCCAAAGGTCATTATCTCAGAAAATTAAAGTAGGGAGGATGGAGGGTCTGAGAGATAAAATATTACCTAAATAGGTATCAGAGGCTTCACCTTGTGTGGTTGTGAAAGTCACTACCACTATAAAAGCATATCAGGGCTGCTGCAGTTCCCAGCGTGGTGCATAAAGAGTAGGGAGGATGAAGGGTTAAAAACTGTGCTACCGTATTCCACGAGACATCAAAGAAGGAATATAATATTGATTTATTAGTCAACACATTTCAGGGCTCCCTGGCCCCTTCCTCAGGACAAATCAATATCAAATATCATATTGCCATGCTTCAGGGCATTTCTGGGAGCCCTGAAACACGTTGACTAATTAACCAATATTATATTCACCCTTTGATGTCTCGTGGAATACGGCAGCGCAGTTTTTAACCCTTCATCCTCCCTACATTAATTTTCTGAAACCTTTGTCTTTTCATTGCCTATAAGCCATAATCATCAACATTAACATAAATAAACACATGAAATAGATCACTCTGTTTGTAATGACTCTATATAATACAGGCATTTCACTTTTTGTATTGAATTTTTAGAAAAAAAAGTAACTTTTTGATAATATTCTAATTTATTAAGATGCACCTGTATTAGTTATAATAGAAAAAATAACACCAGAGCAACAATAAAAGGGGTTGTATCAAAAAATTCCAATCCTTGGGTGCAGTTGGTAATAAATCAAACAATGCTTCATTTATCCTCTCCAGTTCTACAACTGAGTTTCTGCCATTGTTCCCAGTGAAATATTTTGGCTGCAGAGCTGAGGTCACATTGACCGCGCTGCAATCAATCACTGAGTTTAGCGGTTCTGAAGTGTGCATTATATCTACCCTGCAGAACCGCTGAACTCAGTGATTGGCTGCAGCGCTGTCGATATGATGGCAGCACTATAGCCAATAACTGATATCATGCATTGTGGTAGAGAGTCAGCGCTGGACTTGTAAGGGTGAGTACAGCACAATATTTTATTATAGCAAGCTGCTCAGAACGACTGCTTTTAACAGACCCAGTTGGTAATAAAGTGAATAAAAGAGCCGGCAACTGCTCATGTTCTTCCTTTTCCTGTGCTGATTTCCGACATCAAGACAAGACCCACCATTGGGAGATCAGCATTGTGGCAGACACCTTCTGTTATGGTCGTGTCTATCAAAGCACAAAAGGGATTTTCATAGTGACCGTCCAATAAAAATAATGAATAAATATTCTCCAAATCTAGACCAAAATTATAAATTAATCTGACACACTGAAAAACATTGGTGATCATATTAATGTGAGATTCCCATCTATGATCTAACAGTAAGAAAAATGGCGAGCCCTCTAGCTTTTCGCTCTATATGTTCATAGACTTAAATAACATATGTCGGAGGGAACACACAGACTGAAGTGCTAAAGCGCTGCAGCATTTTGGTGACCCAGTTACAATGTGTATCACTGCCAGTATAAAATTAGAAAAGCCTGATATATGTGGCTAACAATGCCCCCTGGGACTGACTTGCAGCCATATTTGCTTTTTTGTGATTTCTTGATTAATTTAAGATGAAACATAAATGTGGCAGTAAGTAGAACCATGTGTTCCTTCACAGAAAGTAGCAGGGATTTCAATGTAAAAAGACAGTTTATAATTTTTCTGTCATCGTACTTTAGGAAGCCTGAGTCCTGAGCTTATAAAGAGAACTGATTTGGCCTGAGATATATAATAAGCAATAAAAACACATTTACACCTCCTTGTTAGCATCAGATTTATTAATGGTCTGAATAATTTTATGTCATGTCTAACAGCCTCAGGAAATAGCGGTTGTGTGGTTCTCTGTACATGACCTTTAAATAGGATATTTGCATTCATACAGTGGGTGCGTATTTTCATATCAAAGATCTGTGTCCACGATTCTTGTCATTTGTGTCTTGTAATATCATGGAACTTTTTCAGTGGTTATTCAATTATTAGAGAATATTGAGTTATTAGTCATATGAACCCAACAATATCTAAAGAACTGGTTTATTGTCTAAGCTGACTTACATAAGATTGCTATACTAAGGTTTGGCCAACAGCTGACAACGATCTCTCCTGACTACCCTACACATGAGCACCCTACACAGTCCATCATTTGTGTTTACAACTGGGATAAAGGAGAAAGACACTACTAGACAATCTTGGCAATTCGATTTGGTGATTCGATTTGGTGACTTCTTGTTCCGTGGTCGATTTCCGTGTTTGCTGTACTATGGTTCTTTACTTCCTCATCCTAATGGTGATATTTTCTATTGCCTTTATATTTCCTTTCTGGCCTTGATCCTATTCAGGTGTTTGTCATTGTTCAATTTTGGTTTGCCCTGTCACAATTTGAGGTGGGATATATATATATTCTCCCTTCATTACACTTCCTTGCTGGCTATATATCTAGGTGGATTATTGCTGAGGAGTTCCATCCCTTCAGTGAATCAGTGAAGGGATTTTCCCTGCTAGGCAAACACTGTTTGTATTTCTGCCATGTTTGTTTGTCTGTCTGCCTTCCCAACACCTTTCCTTTTTCTTCAGTTAGGTTAGTGGAAGGTTATCTGTTTTTCATTTATTATTGTACTATTTCCCTCTTTATGCACATGCTTTAAGTTTCCTCATCATTATTTCCTGTATACACTGCACAGTTTCCTTCTCTTGGTTATCTATGCATAGTGACCTCCCCTATGGTTGCACGGGAAGTATGAGAAACCCCTTGGGGGCCTTTAGGGAGCCAGGTTAGAGGAGGTATTTTTAGTGTTGCAGCTATGAGTTTTCTGTCTGAACAGGGACCAGTAGCGTGCGGGTGTAAATTCTCTGTGTTGTAGGCTTTACTATTTCCGTTACTCACGTATGAGTGAGTAACATGCATAACAAACTTATCTTCTCTGACATAATTTTTCAGGGAGCATGAACATTATTATTATTATTTATTTATATAGCACCATTAATTACATGGAGCTGTACATGAGAAGGGATTACATGCAAAATTATAGATATAGTTTACAGTAAATAAATTAACGATGACAGACTGGTACAGAGGGGAGAGAGGACCCTGCCCTTGCGGGCTTACATTCTACAGGATAATGGGGAGGAGACAGTAGGTAAGGGGTGCAGCAGATCTGGTGGTGGTGAGGTGGCAGCTCCGGAAGTGGTGGGGCAGCAGCTCCAGTAGCGGTGGCTTGGACATTGCAGGCTGTAAGCTTTCCTGAAGATATGGGTTTTCAGGTTCCGTCTGAAAGATCCGAGCGTGGTGGATAATCTGATGTGTTGGGGCGCAGAATTCCAGAGGATGGGAGATATTCGGGAGAAATCTTGGAGGCAGTTGTGTGAGGAACGGATAAGTGTGAAAGAGAGGAGGAGGTCTTGGGAGGATCGAAGATTACGTGAGGGAAGATATTGGGAGATTAGTTTGGGGATATAGGGAGGAGACAGTTTATGGATGGCTTTGTAAGTCAGTGTTAGTAGCTTGAACTGGATTCGTTGGGGAATTGGGAGCCAGTGGAGGGATTTGCAGAGGGGAGATACAGGGGAGTAGCGAGGAGAGAGGTGGATTAGTTGGGCAGCATAGTTGAGGACAGACTGGAGAAGTGCAAGAGTGTTAGCAGGGAGGCCACAGAGGAGAATGTTGCAGTAGTCAAGGTGGGAGATGATGAGGGCATGTACAAGAATTTTAGTAGATTAAGGGCTGAGGAAAGGACTGATTCTGGAAATATTCTTGAGCTGGAGGCGACAGGAGGTGGCGAGAGTTTGGATGTGTGGTTTGAAGGAAAGGGCAAGGTCGAGAGTTACTCCGAGGCAGCGAATTTGAGGTGTAGAAGAGAGCATGATGCCATTTACCATAATAGATAGATCAGATGGTGAAGATGAAAGATGGGATGGAGGAAGGATGATGAGTTCGATTTTGTCTACGTTGACATGACCCAAATATACAGTTGTGGACAAAAGTATTGACATCCCTGCAATTCTGTCAGATAATACTCAGTTTCTTCCTGAAAATGATTGCAATCACAAATTCTTTGGTATTATTATCTTCATTTAATTTGTCTTCAATGAAAAAACACAAAAGAGAATGAAGCAAAAAGCAAAACATTGATCATTTCACACAAAACTCCAAAAATGGCCCAGACAAAAGTATTGGCACCCTTAGCCTGATACTTGTTTGCACAACCTTTTGCCAAAATAACTGCGATCAACTGCTTCCGGTAACCATCAATGAGTTTCTTACAATGCTCTGCTGGAATTTTAGACCATTCTTCTTTGGCAAACTGCTCCAGGTCCCTGATATTTGAAGGCTGCCTTCTCCAAACTGCCATTTTTAGATCTCTCCACAGGTGTTCTATGGGATTCAGGTCTGGACTCATTGCTGGCCACCTTAGAAGTCTCCAGTGCTTTCTCTCAAACCATTTTCTAGTGCTTTTTGAAGTGTGTTTTGGGTCATTGTCCTGCTGGAAGACCCATGACCTCTGAGGGAGACCCAGCTTTCTCACACTGGGCCCTACATTATGCTGCAAAATTTGTTGGTAGTCTTCAGACTTCATAATGCCATGTACACGGTCAAGCAGTCCAGTGCCAAAGGCAGCAAAGCAACCCCAAAACATAAGGGAACCTCCGCCATGTTTGACTGTAGGGACCGTTTTATTCTATTTGAATGCCTCTTTTTTTCTCCTGTAAACTCTATGTTGATGCCTTTGCCCAAAAAGTTCTACTTTTGTCTCATCTGAGCAGAGAACATTCTTCCAAAACGTTTTAGGCTTTCTCAGGTAAGTTTTGGCAAACTCCAGCCTGGCTTTCTTATGTCTTGGGGTAAGAAGTGGAGTCTTCCTAGGTATCCTACCATACAGTCCCTTTTCATTCAGACGCAGACGGATAGTACGGGTTGACACTGTTGTACCCTCAGACTGCAGGGCAGCTTGAACTTGTTTGGATGTTAGTCGAGGTTCCTTACCCGCCATCCACACAATCTTGCATTGAAATCTCTCGTCAATTTTTCTTTTCCGTCCACATCTAGGGAGGTTAGCCACAGTGCCATGGGCTTTAAACTTCTTGATGACACTGCGCACAGTAGACACAGGAACATTCAGGTCTTTGGAGATGGACTTGTAGCCTTGAGATTGCTCATGCTTCCTCACAATTTAGTTTCTCAAGTCCTCAGACAGTTCTTTGGCAGCAGCCCCAGAGGTAGTATACAGCAGCCCCAGAGGTATATACAGCCCCAGTGGTAGTATACAGCAGCCCCAGTGGTAGTATACAGCAGCCCCAGAGGTAGTATACAGCAGCCCCAGAGGTATATATAGCCCCAGTGGTAGTATACAGCAGCCCCAGTGGTAGTATACAGCAGCCCCAGAGGTAGTATACAGCAGCCCCAGAGGTATATACAGCCCCAGAGGTATATACAGCAGCCTCAGTGGTAGTATACAGCAGCCCCAGTGGTGTATACAGCAGCCCGAGAGGTAGTATACAGCAGCTCCAGTGGTGTATACAGCAGCCCCAGAGGTAGTATACAGCAGTCCCAGAGGTGTATACAGCCCCCCCATCAGTATACAGGGCCCCCCTTGGTGCACAAACCTGTAAAGGAAGAGATTAGTATACTTATCACTGTCCCGCTGCCGCTGTCCCGCCGCCGTCATCGCGCTCCTCCGTCTTCATCCAGCATCTTCCGGCTTCCTCTGGCGCGCAGACAATGACGTCATTGCCTGCGCCGACCGGAGGAAGCCGGAAGAAGACGGATGAAGACGGAGGAGCGCGATGACGGCGGCGGGACAGCGGCAGCAGGACAGTGATAAGTATACTAATCTCTTCCTTTACAGGTTTGTGCTGCAAGGGGGGGCCTGTATACTGATGGGGGCGGGCCTGTATACTGTATACACTGTATACAGTGTATACAGTATACAGTGATTCGCGTATAAGCCGAGGGGGGGGACTTTTCAGCCCAATTTTTGGGCTGAAAAACTCGGCTTATATGCGAGTATATACGGTATATGTTCTGGGGTTTTGATGTTTTGATTTTATCTTTTGAAATACACTGAAGTTTAACTGTTTTTGAAGAGGGGGGAAGGGAAATCCTCAGGTTACACTATTGTTATGTTGCTTGTGCCTCTTTAGTAATTAAACTTGCATATTAAAATTCAGCTTCTCTTCAAAATGCGGCGCCCCGCAAGCAGGCGTCACAGAGGGGTACTGCACTCATAAAAGCGGTGCAGATACTCCAGCTGCAAGTAGATTTCAGGCTGATGGGTGTAACCTACACACAAGCACCCCCACACTAGATCACATGGTGGGAGGTACCCGGGAGGGAATAAAACCACTTCCAGGGGGAGAAAGGAGGTCCTTTTAGGTCCCTTTTTGGTCTTTGCCTCCGAGTGAGCAGAGAATGCAGGAGCAGAGGGTCTCTCGGCTCAGAGACCAGGAGAAAGATCCCAGGCACAGACAACTTGAAGGGAAGAGGAACTCGAGGGAGTTCAACCCAGTCAGCTTACCGGGCACCGGAGCCCGCATCTGTGGGATCCTCCAAGGACCACAGAAAATCCGGTGAACTAGGGGTATATCTATATACTGCCCATAGTCTTAAGCAACCAGAAGAGGGTACCAGGCACCGCTTGATGGATGGCGGTCGGCCAGCAGAAGGTAACCCGACGGGAGCGGAAAGAGAGAGAGACAGCAGGAGGCCAGATCCGCTTTATGGGGTCAGACTTCACACAAACTACTAGGAAGTAGGGAAGAATTGATGGAGAAAAGGCACACACTGAGGGTTCCATCCGAACACCTGAGATCCGCTTGCAGCCACCCGTTAGCTACTAGTTATTTAACATCTTACTGCACTGAGGACTGTAATGAAAGCTGCCAAAGTTCCAGTAAAGTATCCGGAGTGAAGTGACTTTGACTCTGCAGCATCTTCTTTCCCATGAACTTATTCCTTTCACAGGATTGTTGCCCGGAGGTACACCATCTCAGCCGCAATACCACCGACCTCCGGAGGACTGTGGCGGCGCTGGTGCTACCTCACCAGAAACTGCAGGTGGTGTCACGACAACTAACTTTGTAAATAATCCCTTGTACATAATCCCCTTTTCAAAAAAACGTCCCCGGGACACGTGATCAGGCGCGGCCGCCATTCCCTGTGACACAGTGCCGCTTGATACCCGAGTACCCTACACCCTGGGGCGACACAAATAAATTTAGCCTGCCAAAAGAACCTGCATCTAGGACATGTGTTAGAATTGCTACAATTGTGCCTTAGCATGCTACAGAGAATAAGAAAACAGAACACAATGTCTCTAACACAATAATAACTTTGCCTCAAGGATATTTTTGAATGTTGGATAAATTATAAACTCTCAAAGTGGCCAAACCCATTATTATTATTATTCATTATTAACACCATTTATCCCATGGTGCTTCACATGTGAAAAGGAGCATACATAGAAAAGTAAAATAAACATGAGCAATACAAGGCACACACAAGTACAGAAGGAGATGGGACCCTACCTGCGAGGGCTCAGTAGACTGAGGATCCCTGCAGGTTGTAGGCTTGCTGGAAGAGGTGAGTCTTCAGGTTCCTTTTTAAGGTTTCACTTGGTAGGAGAGAGTCTGATGTGTTGGGGTAGAGAGTTCCAGATTATGGGGGATGCACAGGATAAATCTTGTATGCGTTTGTGGGAAGAAGAGATAAGTGGGGAGTAGAGAAGGAGAGCTTGAGAGGATCAAAGGTTGCATATAGGTAAGTACCGGGAGACCATGTCACAGATGTATGGAGGAGACAGGTTGTGGATGGCTTTGTTTTTCATAGTTAAAGTTTTGAAATGGAGCCTCTGGACAACAGGAAGCCAGTGAAGGGATTGGCAGAGAGGAGAGGCTGGGGAATAGTAGGGAGAGAGGTGGATTAGTCGGGCAGCAGAGTTTAGGATAGATTGGAGTGGTGCAAGAGTGCTAGAGGGGAGGCCAGAGAGTAGGAGGTTGCAATAGTTGAGGCGGGAGATGATTAGGGTGTGCACGAGTGTTTTTGCAATGTCTTGGTCAAGGAATGTACGGATCCGGGAAATATTTTCAAGTTGGAGTTAGCAGGAGGTGACAAGGGCTTCGAATACTGGCCAATCTGGCATATTTTGTGGGCAACAGTGGACTCTAAGTAATGAGGAGTTTCCTGACTCCAGATGTTGAGAAAAGAAAGGTGGGGCATGTTTTTTTAAGGAAGATAAGCTATAGCAGCTCATCACTTCACTGGATGGTAAGGTCAGGGGAATCTAAAGTGTATGAATCTTGCATATTCCAAAATCAGAAATCTTGAAAATCATAGAATATTGTGATGCGAGTCACTATAGTAATAACTAATCTCTGAGGTGCAGAAAACAGACAGTAATAAAGGAAAGTAAATATAATAATATTACAACTTACTGGTAGCAAAGAGAGGTCAAATCAATCTGAGGTGAGGTACAGGAAATGGCACAGTAACAGCTTGGGATAGTCAGAAGCGAAGTCCAATTCAAGCCGAAGTCAGGAAATCAGAGGGAAAAAACATACAGAGGAGCAGGCAGAAAGTCAAGTCTAGGTAAGGTAACTAATCAGGCAGAGTCTGGCTCAGAGCACAGAGAGATCAATCCTACATACCCAAAGGCAAGTGTACAATTGACACTGAATAGGGCAGCAAGCTAGCTTAAATAGGGTCCTAATCAAGTGAGCTGAATGCAGGTGATTTGCAGCACAGAGTCAGCCCAGACTGACAATCTCCACAACAACCTAGTAACAAATAAAGGCAGTGTGGAGATCATGACCATATACAGAAAATTTACATACTGTACTTCTCAATAATGCTTCCTTTAAAGAAAAGTTTAAATTTTTTTACTCAAGTAAATAACAATCCTATGCATTAGTCAAATATGTAGGGCTAAGAAAGGAATTGAATCCCATCCTGTGAGAACAAAAAAGCTTCTCCCAATGCCTTCTGTGGGAAAATCTTTAATGATTTCACAGGACAGGATCGGAAATTTGCTCTAAATAAATGGTTCCTGCTATGAGTACTCTGTACAAAGGCCTTTCGTAAATTTGTTCCCACAAACATGGTCAGAAGCTGGAGACGATGTTGTATTATACCATGGGAAATAGGTTTTCAGTTTAAATGTCCATACGCATTCTGTTATTATATAGATTTCCTTCCTTGTTACTTTAGGAGAATAGCTCACCACATATGGAACCAATGGAAATAGTAAGAAGGGTCATACAGGCACATATTGCCCTGTGATGGAAATAAAAGGGGGTCAAACTTGATTTGTTTTCCCCCCTTAGGAGAATACTATGTATATTATACATTTATGTATAGAGTTAATAAGTCTAATTGTATGTGTGCAGCCATCTAGTGGCCATGGTAAAGACTTAAAGTTATAGAAGTTATTACTAGTAATTAGTGATATTCCTTGAGGGGGGACTGGACAACAAAAAGGTTTTGCGGTGAAGGTTCAGGAGGAGAATCCCAAGCAAGCGATCTAGAATAAGAAGAACTTCCAGTTACAATTCGGCTGGATCCTCTTGATCACCCCGGGATTTGGGCCAAGGATCCATGACGTGGGGAGCAAAGTGAGTGCGCTCATCTCGGTGTTGGTGTGTGTGTCAGGCAGGCCCCTGGACAGCGGCTGTTCGCTCCAATGTTGGTTCAGTGGACCTTGGCAAAGACTTGGGTTATTGGGCTGCCACTATGCAAGCTGTGAAGAAACTTCTATCTAGCTGCAACGGATCCCCATGGGTAGGATCGGGATGGAGCCTAGAGAGACAGTATGAGTTTACAGAGGGCTACAATAATGCTGAAGAACAAGATTCTGGAAGTACTGGGATGAGGGGAGCAGTCTACGGCAAATTGTACCTATGTGAATACCCAAAAAGGAGCAACATTTCAGTTGAGTGTCTGTGTTTCACGAGACTGTTTAAGTAAAACTTCAATAAGAACTTTAATTGACTCTTTGTGAGCTTTGGCCCTCACCAAGGGCAAGTCTAAACTTAACTTTTGAATTGGGGAGCAGGCTGGGGCAAGTTCAGCCAAATCAGGGCTGTCCTGCAGCCAAGGCCCTGCCTCACCCTCAACAACCAGGGACCCATATGGCCAGCCCCTGAACAGTAATGGGACCTCACTTTTACAATTATTATTCTGTCTTGATTGATTTTATTGTAGTGAGCTTTTAAATTGGTTCACCCTCAGTTTCATATGAACTTTCAGCCCACCTAACAGGTTTTGGTTGCAAAAATTATTACAAACATGCATTTTATGTGAATTCTTACCTTGATTCACTGAAGGCTATTAAAAACTAATGGGTTAAACAATTGAATAAAACAAGTTCAGGCTTTTACACTATGGGATTTTATCTTGTTTTGCAGCCAGGACATTTTGATCTATAACACTTCGAAGTAAAAAGAAAAAACTCCATGACCATAATCTCCAACAGGTGTGTAACAAGCTTCAGATTTTATACATATTGCATGAAGTATGGCTTGTGGTCTACCTAAGATACGTGATGCGATAATGCCATAGGACTCATTTCTGGACATAATTATTCCATGATGTCCAGTAGTCCTCAGTGTTGAAAGCTCTTTAAGCTGATGCTTTCTCAGGACAGCATTTCTTTTTATAAATGCAATACATCTGAATATGATTACCAGTAAGGATCCAAGCTGGGATAAGCATGGGAGGATAGGAAATGGAAAATCAATTTCAGAAAATAGTCATGGGTCAATGATTTATAGCATTTTATTTATTACACTGTTGGTGACCAGTAGGAACAAGAAAAGACATTTTAAGATTTTGCACAGATTCCAAAAAGTCTTCATAGAAAAATATTGTTATCTAAAAGTTTCAGATGGGGTGATCTTTTTAAAATGCATGGGAAATACGGTCCTCCAAAGACAGAACAAACAGATCCATCAGTTGTGCATTTGCTCATTAGTCTACATACTGACAATTGCATCCTGCATACAAAAGAGTAGTAATAACGCTACATGCACATTAGTGTATTGCAGCTATTATACCTAGATGTGCCTCCAATTTCGTGCAGTGACATATGTTTTTCTTTTGGATTTCATATGAATTCAACAGAATCTTTTTTGGTCATTTGACAATCTGCAATTAATAATAATGCAATTCTCACACTGACCACTTGGGCTATTTTAGATTCAAACTTCCTGTTCTTTCAAGAAGAATTTTCAACAATCTTCTTATGATCCCAGACAGGATTATATTGACAGTTAACACTTCTATAAACAACTAATGGTGCAAGATTCACAAATTACAATAGGTGATGACTTTTGCACATGCTCATTAATTGCTTCAATACAAGAGATAGGGTCAGAGTTACTTTCTGCTTATATACTAGGTGCATCTCAATGAATTAGAATATCATCAAAAAGTTAATTTTTTTCAGTAATTTAATACATAAAGTTAAACACATATATTATATAGAGTCATTATAAACAGAGTGATCTATTTCAAGTATTAATTTCTGTTAATGGTGATGATTATGGCTTACAGCCAATGAAAATCCAAAGGTCATTATCTCAGAAAATTAAAGTAGGGAGGATGAAGGGTGAAGGTACCTTCGCCTTCACCCATTAATCCCTTTATAGAGACCTGGACTTACAACAGGGATCTCTGGGTTGCACAGAGTAGTTGTTGGCTAGTGGGGTGAGCTGGCAAAGGATAGTCAACTTAGCCAGGCCAAAAGCAAACAGGGCAGGTAAATTATAAAACTAGAAGACAAATAAAAAGCCAGGGTGGTAGTCAAGGTCAGAACCAGGAGGACAAAGTCAGAGGGAGAAACATCTGGCAGACGGAGAGTTAAGTCAATCCCCGGTCAAGAAGAGGTATCAAACAAATAGGGTTAGGTGGCAGAGAATCCAGAGAGTAAAACCATGAAAAACCATGAAATAGCACCCCAGATCATCACAGAACCTCCACCATGTTTTACGGTTGGGAGAAGGCAGTCTGGATGGAATGCTTCTTTCTGCTGTCTCCAAACGTATACCCGGCCGGAGGTCAGAAAATGGGGTAAACGATGATTCATCTGAGAATATCACATGTTTCCACTGCTCGAAGGACCAATTCTGGAGGTTTCTACACCACTCTAAATGCTTGGAAACATTTGTCATTGAGAGCAGCGGTTTTCTAATTGCAGCTCTTCCGTGGAATCCAGATTTGTGCAGCTCCTGAAGAACAGTTTTCAGCAGTGATTTTTGGAGCCGTCGTCTTGCGATCCTCTCACAATTCGCTTTAGAGTCCAACGGTCTCTCCCAGTCAACTTCAACTTTCGGCCGGGCCTGTGCTTTGCTGCGGATATTTTTCCCTCTCTTTCAAACGCAGTCATTACTTTGGAGACAGTACCTCTTGACACGCCAAGCATTTGGGCACTTTCTGTTACATTAGCACCTGTCATACGAGCACCAACAATTTGGCCTTTTTGAAAATCTGAAAGGTCTGCCATTGGTATCAGGTTCTCATCAATGTTATTACATCACTATCCAACAATCCAAAAAAAACCTCTTTGACACTTTTCACTATCTCGTCAGTTCTAAAGTGCAGGCCCCCCATTACTGACCTTTGTGCTGATGATCTGGCTTCTTACTTTATGGAGAAAATAGACAGCATACACCAGGAAATCATCTCCCAGCCTCCAAGCGCTGCTACTCCAACTCTTCCTCATATTTCCTCCGGCTTACTCACAATATTTAACCCAGTTAGAGAAGAAGTCTCCAGGCTCCTCTCTTCCTCTTGTCCCACTATATGCACCACTTGACCCTATTCCCTCACACCTATTCCAGCCCCTCTCTCCGGTCTGCACCACTTACCTAACCAAAATCTTCAACCTCTCCCTCTCTTCTGACATCTTCCCCTCCTCCTTCAAACATTCTATCATTACTCCATTATTAAAGAAATATTTTCTTGACCCATCCTGCACAAATAACTACAGAACTTTCTCCAATCTCCCCTTCATCTCTAAACTCTTGGAGTGCCTGGTCTACACCCACCTCACCTGTTACCTCTCCACTCACTCTCTTCTAGATCCATTACAGTCTGGTATCCGTCCCCTACACTCTACAGAAACTGCCCTCATCAAAGTGACCAATGACCTTCTGATGGCAAAACATAATGGTGACCACTCTCTGTTTATTCTTCTTGACCTCTCTGCAGCACTGTTGACCACCACCTCCTACTTTCTATGTTGCATTCCATCGGCATAAAGGACACTGCTCTCTCCTGGTTCTCTTCCTATCTTTCTGCCCACTCTTTCAGTGTATCATTTGCTGGCTCCACTTCCTCCCCTCTTCCTCTCACTATTGGGGTCCCTCAGGGTTCAGTCCTTGGCCCTCTGCTCTTCTTTTGCTACACAGCCCCGATTGGACACACCATCAGCAGATTTGGCTTTCAGTACCATCTCTATGCTGATGATACACAATTATACACTTCAACCCCTGACTTTACCCCTGCGGTTTTAAAGTACACCAATGACTGTCTAGCTGCAGTTTATAACTGCTCTCTATTTGAAACACAACCTTTCCAAAACTGAACTTCTGCGCCACCCTAAACTAATGTCCCTAAATCTGACATCTCTCTCTCAGTGTGCGGCACCATGATAATGCCTAGGCAGCAGGCTCGCTGTCTGGGTGTTATGTTTGACACCGATCTGTCCTTCACCACCTGTAGACAATCTCTCGTCTGCTCTTGTTGCTTGCACCTGAAGAACATCTCTACAGTTCGCCCCTTTCTCACCAAGGAAACAACATAAACCCTCATCGCGGCCCTAATCCATTTCCACCTTGACTATGGCAATTCTCTATTAATCGGCCTCCCCCTCTCTAAACTTTCCCTCTCCAGTCCATCCTTAATGCAGCACCCAGGGTCACCTATCTGGCCAATCAATACTCAGATGCCTCCTCTCTGTGCCAGTCACTGCACTGGCTGCCCGTACACTACAGGATCCAATTCAAATAGCTTGTTCTCACCCAGAAAGCTCTTCACAGTACAGCACCTCCCTACGTCTCCTCCCTCATCTCTATCACACCACCTGTTCTCTATGTTCTACAAATGGCCTTCGACTAACATCTGCACTAATCCGAACCTCCCACTCCAGGCTCTAAGACTTCTCCCGCGCTGCACCAATTCTCTGGAATGCTCTACCCCAAGAAATCAGGACTATCCACAACTTGCATAGCTTCAGACGCTCCCTAAAATCACATCTTTTTAAGGCGGCCTATCATACTCCCTAACAGAAGTCCTTTGTACTGAATATAGCCCATTCACTATCTCTTTGGACATAACTCTTCTTCAAACTCCACCAAACTCAAAAGCTCTACACAGATTGTCTGGTGACCATCCACGTAATTTTATTTTAATCCCCCACTTCCTCAAGATGCCTGGATCATCACTGTAATAAGCCCCTGTATCTTGTGTAACCCCTATCTCGTTGTAGATTTTAAGCTCTTTTGAGCAGGGACACCTTTATTTTTGTTCAAGTATTATATTTGTGGCACCCCACTGGTTGGGACGCCACAGAGGGGTACTGCACCCAGACCAAAGTGTATAGTATCTCTGTGACCAGGGGACTGGGATGTCAATAGGGGACCCTCACCACACGCATCCACACACCTTAGGTCAGGGGCCCAATAGGTTAATCTGTTGCTAAGGAACGGTCCAGGTGGGAGGAGCTTAGGTGAGCTGTGGACAGCGGGAAAGTCAGTCAGAGAGAGAAGTTGGTTGGAGGAGGACCCTGCGAGAAGCACAGTGAAGGGCACCTCAGTACAGGTGGCCTGAAGGAAGAAGGAGATGTTAGGGTGTTGAGGTGTGCACACGAATCCATGCCGGTGCGACTCCCGGCCGGAAGGATGCAGTCCAAAACCGGAGGACCTGCTCCAAGGCGGTGCGGGCATTTATCCCCATGCCGCAAAACCGGAGGGCATGAACTTATTCAGAAGTCGCAGCCAACACCTGGTATAATTCCCGTAAGGCCCCATATAGGATCCGGAGGCCTCAAGACAAGGACCGTCCATAAGGATCCGTGGGGACCGGCGGAGGGCTATGTGCGTGGGAGCGCTAAGGAGAGGGAGAGTGCAGTTAGGACAGAAGAAAGGACTAAGCAAGTACATCACCGAGGGTCCCCAGGAAAACGTTCTAGTTCTCTGGTGACTACCCAGGCCATCGGTACCCGTTGACTGTGTGCAAAGACTGTTTGCTGCCTGAGTCACCAGTAAAGCTCGGTTCAGAGACAAAGACTGTGTGGTGTGTTTTATTGGCCTGCACCGGAGGAACCATACTCCTGTTTCCACAGACTGTCAGCCTACATCTCCACCTGAGGAGCTGCCTCCCTGTGTGAGTTCCCTATTCATCCATCACTGCCCCGGTGATCCCGCTCCACCTACAAACTAGCTGCCTCATCATCATCCCCGGAGGTCTGCAGCAGCACCGGTATCATTACCGGATACCGTAGCTGGCACCACAAACTTTCTTTATCTTTAATTTTTATTTTTAATCCCTTTTTCAGCGACCACCAGGGCCATGGGCCTGGGCATCGTCTGCCTATGACATCCTCGTGAACTATAGCCCGGACCGGGTACCCCATGGCCCTGGGGTGAGTCACATTGTCATTTTTACATTGATTCTATGCTTATTATATTGTATCTAATCACTGTACTGTATTTTTTACATTGTTTCTCTGTTTTAATTATTGTACTTTTTACATTGATTCTCTGCTTAGTGTATTGGATTTTACATTGATTCTCTACTTTAATTGCTTACTGTATTGTATATTTTTATTGTTACCTATGACGATTCGTATACAAACCACAGTATTGTAAAGCGCTGGGGAATATGTTGACGCTATATATATAAAGATTTATTATATTATTATTATTATTATTATAGGCTTTTTGCAACTGTCTTTCTTCACGTGTTCAATACTTTTTCTTATTTCTCATTATTGCAAATAACTTAAATTATGGACATCTATGGTTTGATTTCTTTGCCTGTATCAATTGGATGGGCTGTTGTGAAAATTTCATGTTAATAGCTCCTATGTATATTTATTCATTCGTATAGGCCATTAATTCATCATCAACACTGTCCCCATTGGAGCTCACAGTTTGAATTCTCTAGCAGTATGTCTTTGGAGTGTGGGAGGAAGCTGGAAGAATCCCATGCAAACACGGGGAGAACATACAAACTCTTTACAGATGTTGTCCTTGATGGGATGTGAACTGAGGACACCAGCACTGCAATACTGCAAAGGTAACCACTGTGTCGGTCAGAATCGTGTGCCCTGGATAGCTAATGTGAGGGCACTTGCTGTCGTCAGGGGTGGTGATCTATTCTGTGGCCCCTGGACCATGGACCGCAGTGCTTGGGCCAGCATCAGCACTGTGCTGGCTGCCATCCCTTTAAACCAGCACTTGCACGCAGCATTCATTGCTCAATGCATTTATGTTTAACTGTGAGTGGAGCTTGCACGTGATGTGCTGCCATCCTACAGATGCAGGGAGAAGCCACCAGCACCAGCCAGAATTCTCCAGTGCTATATGCCCCACCAAATCTGTAAGTCCTTCCCCAGATCTTTATTCCCACCCCCAATGCTGTATATTGCCCCCAAGAGTTATATGCCTCCCCTCAGAGCTGAATGCCTCCCCCCAGTAATGCGATTGCCCCCCCCAGTAATGTGTATGCCCCACAAACACTGTATGCCCCCACCCAATTAAAGTGTATGCCCCCACAGTGCTATATGCCTCCCCCTAGAGCTGTATGCCCCTCCCAGAGCTGTATGCCCTCCCAGAGCTATATGTCCTGCCCCTCCCCAGTAACATGTATGCCCCCCCAGTTTTTGTATACCCCCAACACCCCAGTGATCTGTATGACCCCCAGTAATATGTATGCCCCTTAAGGTACCTTTACACGCTGCCACTGTGCCTAGCAACCGGTATCAACCGCACGTGCACACGCATGTTTTTAACGGTTGCTAACGATCACCGATACCGCATGTACATGCCGCCATTTCGTTGTCAACTGAAGGTATCGTGGTTCCCCGGAAGTTCCCACGGATCCTGCGGATAACTGCCTGTTGAATCCCGTCGCCCCTTCACACGCCGCGATCAGTAGAGGAATGTGGGCGTACATGTTCTGCGGCGCCAAAACATAGGCATGACGGAGTTGTGTATTCCGTGACACTAACGCGGTGATTGGACAACGCAATAGCGTCATGATTGGGCAGCCTGCGCAGGAAGGCTGGCTATGACATGACGCCATTGCAATTGTGTAGTGTGAATGGTCAGCTCTTTAAATATGGCACCCTGTGAAGGGACAGCCAATGGTTACACAGTAACCCCCATCAATCATCACTGATGGGGCACGGTATCCAGCACGATGTGGCACGCCCCTGGGAAATCATTAGGCGACGCAGATTCCATCCCTGTCCCCCGTTTACACGTCACTACCATGGCAATTGTGTCTTTGTGTTGCCTTGGATTTTTGAACACGGCTCGGAAACAGGTATCCAATTCAACTGTGGGAAACCCGATCACTTTCCCAATTTACACGCCGCCATTTCGTAGCAACGTCAAGGCAACAGGCACAAAAATCCCCATTGCCAGGCAGTTGCTACCACGCAGTGGCGGCATGTAAAGGTACCTTTACATTGCTGTATGCCTCCCCTAGAGCTATATGGCCCCCACTCTAGTAATGTATATTCCCCCTCTCCAGTAACATGTGGACTCCTAGTAATGTGTATGCCTCCCAGTAACATGTATGCCCCTAATAATGTGTATGCCCCCTCAGTATTGTGTATGACCTCCAGTAACGTGTATTCCTCCCCAATAATATGGATACCCTCCCCCAGTAATGTGTATACACCCACCCTCCCCTGTGATGTATTTACTGCAGTCCCCATGGCTTCTGTGATGTATATACAGCAGTCTCAGTGTGTATACTGTGGGCAGCTATGTCTGGTAAAGTGACAGACATCTGCCTGGAAGGAGCTGGACTGGAGACAAGAAGGGGAGGTTGAGCTGAGCATGTCACGGGGGCTGATCCTTCCTCCGTGGGCAGCGGTAAATCAATATCGGGTCTCTCCAAACATTTTCGTGAGGTCCACAATGGCAGAATGAATAGCCTAGTGGTTAAGGGTTTGGGGCAAATTAGGCTATCCTCACGTGGGGGAGATCGAACCCGTGACATGCAAAATAGGGAAAGTTATTGGATCCTGCGGCCAGTGGCGTAACTACCGGCATAGCAGCCGTAGCGGTCGCTTTGGGGCCCGGCGCTTGTGGGGGGCCCGGACCCAGCGCCGCTACCCAGCTGCTGCTATACCGGCAGCTGCGCCTGCGATACATACAGGGGCGGACTGGCCCAGCGGGCCCCGACACTTTGGGACCACGCCCACTAAGCCCCGTCCCCATACCCCCCTGGGTGCTGTAGGGGGGGGGCCCGGACAGAAAGGGGGGGCCCATTGGTCCCCTGAGCGCCCCCACATGTCATACAAGGGGGCCCCTGACCGCTGCTCCCACACGCTATCCTCGGGGCCCCCTGACCGCTGCCTCCATTACTGCTGCGTCCCCCTGCTCTCCATTACTGGCGGGCAGTCGCGCTGATCTGCCTGTCATGTGGGCTGTAGCCGGCGCCGCTCTATTTCCTGTATCGCCGGCTACAGCGTCACACTACATGACAGGCTGTGGCTGCGATCAGCTCGACTGCCTGCTGCAGGTAATGGAGAGCGGGGGGCCTGTATATACCACCACCAGGGGCCCTGTATACCACCACCAGGGGCCTGTATATACCACCACCAGGGGCCCTGTATACCACCACCAGGGGCCCTGTATACCACCACCAGGGGCCTGTATATACCACCACCAGGGGCCCTGTATACCACCACCAGGGGCTCTGTATACCACCACCAGGGGCTTGTATATACCACCACCAGGGGCCCTGTATACCACCACCAGGGGCCCTGTATACCACCACCAGGGGCCTGTATATACCACCACCAGGGGTCCTGTATACCACCACCAGGGGCCCTGTATACCACCACTGGGGCCTGTATATACCACCACTGCGGAGGCTGCTGTAATACTGCTGGGGCCTGTATATACCACTGAGGAGGCTGCTGTATACCACTGGGGCTGCTGTAATACTGCTGGGGCCTGTATATACCACTGAGGAGGCTGCTGTATACCACTGGGGCTGCTGTAATACTGCTGGGGCCTGTATATACCACTGGGGAGGCTGCTGTATACCACTGGGGCTGCTGTATATACTGCTGGGGCCTGTATATACCACTGGGGAAGCTGCTGTATACCACTGGGGCTGCTGTAATACTGCTGGGGCCTGTATATACCACTGGGGAGGCTGATGTATACCACTGGGGCTGCTGTAATACTGCTGGGGCCTGTATATACCACTGGTGAGGCTGCGGTATACCACTGGGGCTGCTGTATATACTGCTGGGGCCTGTAAGGGTGTGTGTCTTGAAGGGGCGTGTCATTGGGGGGAAGCGTGTCTTGAAGGGGCGTGTCATTGGGGGGAAGCGTGTCTTGGAGGGGGCGTGTCATTGGGGGGCGTGTCTTGGAGGGGGCCCCGTTCAAAAGTTTGCTATGGGGCCCTGCCAGTTCTAGTTACGCCCCTGCCTGCGGCTCAATACCAGATTCCCTTGGGGTCTAAATTACCGTAGTGATCTGATGCACTTCTATTAAAAAACACACAATATAATCAAATTATATGATTTTTTTTATTTCTTTCATTTGATTGCTTGTTGCCCTGTTATCTTCATGTGAATTTATTTAATCCATCTAGCATTATCTTATGTGTTTCCTGTTTTATACTGATTTACTCAATCTCTCATCACTTTTTCCTCTTCCTTCTTTCCTTTTTCCACTTTTTCCTCTTTTTCCTCCTTGAAATTTAGACACGTATTTCCATACAGTTTTCTCATTCCTCTCTCATTCTTCATCCAAAAGCCCTTTTGGGATTTTATATACGATATTGGGTGCGTTATCCATTTTTTGTAGGTGCTCATTCTCACACCTTGGTTCCTCCACAGTACAGTGTGCGCCACCATGAAATCTTTTACCATTTCAGGCCTTATTTCTGGCCTTTCTTTATGGGAATTATTTTTCTCATATCTGCAATGTACATTGTTTTGTACCAGTATACATGTCCATCTATATAATGATAGATAACTATGGTTGAAACCCATATATATATAAAAAAGGTATTTTGCAGAATTTTATGTTAGCTGTTACTAAATGGGTTTATCTATTATTATGGATATTGTCTTCTGTTGTGTCTACTGCCTCCTCTGGTACCTTTTATTATGACTGCTTTTTTGGAAACTAATGAAATACCATGCATGGGTTAAATGAAATGTTACCACATGAGTACAATTTGTAATTCTCACAGTTGTCATGCTTTTGTATATATTGTAGTTTTATTTTAACATCACTTGTCACTGAAGAAAGTGTTTTACTGAAACATGGCTGACAATGGGCTTCGGCCTCAGGATACTTTTATACATGTTGTGATTTTTGCCTAAATAAAGTTTCTTCTTATTAGATATAAGTGCCAGCTCCAACTTTTTCCTTGGTTTACCCCGGGCAGTGGCCGGCAGCTGCTGAGCACCCGACCTGGATCACAGTTGAAGGAGGGGTGAGCATTTTCCCTTTCCCAGATTTATCAAGCAGCGCACCCTGCACAGCCACCTGCCTGGAAGGAGGTGGACTGGAGACAAGAAGGGGAGGTGAGAGAGGCTTGTTGCCATCTTAGGGCCCTTTCACATCAGCGTTTTTTTTTTAAATCGCGGCAGATGCGGTGAAAAAACCGCATCTGCCGCGATTACCGCATACCGGCTGCACTTGCGGCGCGGTTGCGGTTTTTGCCATGCAAAGTATATGTGGACTTGCGGCAGGTGCGGCAAGTGCGGTTTTGCACTTGCGGCAGGTGCGGCCGCAAAAAAAACCGCGGCTGACCGCGGTTTTTTTCGCGGCCGCACCTGCCGCAAGTGCAAAACCGCACTTGCCGCACCTGCCGCAAGTACGCCTATACTTTGCATGGCAAAAACCGCAACCGCGCCGCAAGTGCAGCCGGTATGCGGTAATCGCGGCAGATGCGGTTTTTTCACCGCATCTGCCGCGATTTAAAAAAAACGCTGATGTGAAAGGGCCCTTACCCATATTATAAATATCTCTAATGTATCTTTGTGTCTGCATGTATGATGTGTATATCTATGTATGTTAGTGTGTACAGGTTAAGGGGGTCAAGGGTTAACTTTCTTCCTCCTTCAAAGGCTACAGTGTATCTGTGTTATGCATTTTTGTATAAGGTTAATATATTCAATCATTTGTGTGTGGCCAAAGTAAAGACTGCTCCTGGCTCCCATATCAAAATGAAAGTTATTAATAATCAGTGATATTCCTTAGGGGTGTGGCATAGCTAATAAAAAGGGCTTGCAGTGTAGTGGGGAGCAAGGGAGTCTATAGAAAAAGGAGGGAGACTGGAAACTGGAATGGAAATTCATTTCAATTTGATTTGGCTGGACCCTTTGTTCCATCCTGGAATTTTGGCCCAGGACACGACACGGGAGTGCTAAACAAATTTTGAGTGCATTTCTTTCTGTACTGGTACTCGTTTGATGTCTCTGGCACAACCCAGGACAGCAACTGTTTCCTCTGGTGTCGGTTCAGCAGACTTCGGCCTAGACTCAGGTGAATGGGTCGTCACAGTACATGCTGTGAAGGAACTCTTGTCTGACGGAGGCCCTGGTTAGTCCTTGGGATGGTCTCCCAAGGGTGGGATAGGGCGTGAGATACGAAAGACCGCATGAATTCACAGCAGACTTCAATGGGGCAGAGGTACAAGAGTCTGGAGTAACCGGGACGATGGCAGCAGTCTGCAGCAAAGTGTGATTTTGTAAATACTCCTAACTAAGCAATGTTTAAGATGTGTGCCCATGTTTCATGAAAATGTGTAATTGAATCTGCATTCAGAATGTTGATAGACTTTGTGTGCTTTAGCCCTCACCGAGTGCAATCCTGAACTTGACTTTTGCACTTAGGATCTGGCCGGGGCAAGCTCAGCGGAATCAGAGCTGCTCTGCAGCCAAGGACCTGCCTCTCTTGACCACCAGGGCCCCGTATGGCCAGCCACCCAACAAGTGTATGTGACTACGTATACATTTATTTCTGTTTATATGTATTTTTGTGAATTAGGCTAGCAAAAAGCTCAAAACTAGATCAGGATCCGCAACGCATAGGAGCCCATTATAAAACAGGATTGCACTACATGCAATCCGGTACCGGCATCCGGTTTTGTTGCCTGTGGTAAAAATCATGCAGGCAACGGTTTTTGCACAGTTTTCTCATCCATATTCCGGTTTTGAAATGTAAACCGCAAATGTGAGTGGAGCCGGGTTGCAGCACCTGGATCATAAAGCACAGCACACAACACGGACAAAATCAGATTGTCCTGGATTGTGTTGGATTCGGCGCAATCCAGCACACAATAACGTAGGAGTCAATGAGCACCGGTTTGAGCCGGATCTGGGTGAATCCGGGAGAATCCAGTTTTAGCCGAATTCATTCCCCACCTCAAAACCCATGCAGGAAAGTCGGGGAAGATCCACATCCGCCCACCAGAATCAACATTAAGGTGCAATCCGGGTACCGCATGCAGATTTAGGAACACATTTTGTAGGCAAAATGTGTCTGAAGGCACTTGTGATTACCGCGTCCCAATCTGGATGCTGTAACTGCAATTAACCTTTCAAGTGTGACCCTAGCCATAGTCTTCAAATATGTATATGTGCAAATGCCTATATGTTTATGCATCTGTGTATAAGTTTGTGTACATGTATGTGTGCATGTGGATCACTGAGACTCTTTTGCATGAGGCCCACAAAAACCTGGAGCTGACCCTGGATCAAATCATTCATTCAGCATTGCAAATGTTTTACAAATTGTGCAAAATAAGATTATCCTTAGTTTCTATAAATAATATTGTATGTTTATGGGTATTTCCTTCTAATGTCTTCCACAGAGGGTGATAGAAAAAAAATGCAGTACTGTTGGTGACTGAGATTTGTAGTTTAGATTTTAGACCAGAATTGATATGTACTTCAGAATCCATACTTTCCAATATTCTGAAGGTACCGTATATTATTATTATTTATTTATATAGCGCCATTAGGTTCCATGGCGCTTTACATGAGGATAAGGGAGACAAGAGCAAGTACACTAAATCTAGGCGATCAGGACGTACAGGTACAGGAGGGGCAGGGACCCTGTCCACGAGGGCTCACAGTCTACGAGGGGCGGGTTGGGATACAGTAGGATGGGGGAGTGTCAGGTATGGGGCGGTCGCCTGGGTCTCATGGCAGGTTGTAGGCTTGACGGAATAGGTGAGTCTTCAGGTGAACCTTGAAGCTTCTCAGGGTAGGCGAGTGTCTGACGTGTTCGGGCAGGGAGTTCCAGAGTAAGGCAGATGCCCGGGAGAAGTCCTGGACTCGGTTGTGTGAAGAGGTGATGAGAGGGGAGCAGAGGAGAAGTTCTTGGGAGGAGCGGAGGTTGCGTGAGGGTAGGTATCGGGAGACCAGGTCAGAGATGTATGGTGGGGCCAGGTTGTGTATGGCTTTGTATGCCATGGTTAGTGTTTTGAATTGGGATCTCTCGTGTATAAGCCGACTCCGATCGTATAAAAGCTACCGATAACCGAGTTGCCCCACAAAAACTGGGTAAACACATCATTGATGGTATAAGCCAGGAGTTGTGACACCCCAGCAAGGTATACAGCCCCCAGCAGTGAAGGTATAAGCCACCAGCAGTAATGGTATACAGGTCCACCTAGGGTATTACAGCCCCAGGACAGTATACAGCCACCCCAGTAGGTATAAGCACCCAGCAGTATGGTATACAGCCCTAGTGTATAAACGCCCAGAGTGAATATACAGGCGCCCAGCAGGCCCAGCATATGGTATACAGCAGGCCCAGAGGTATACAGGGGCCCCCAGAGGTATACAGGCGGCCCCCAGAGGTATACAGGGGCCCCAAGTATACAGGCGCCCAGAGTACAGGGCCCCCAGAGGTATACAGGCAGCCCCCAGAGGTATACAGGCGGCCCCAAGAGGTATACAGGCGGCCCCAGAGGTATACAGGTGGCCCCCAGAGGTATACAGGCAGCCCCCAGAGGTATACAGGTGGCCCCCAGAGGCATACAGGCCCCCAGAGGTATACAGGCGGCCCCCAGAGGTATACAGGTGGCCCCCAGAGGTATACAGGTGGCCCCCAGAGGTATACAGGTGGCCCCCAGAGGTATACAGGCGGCCCCCAGAGGTATACAGGTGGCCCCCAGAGGTATACAGGGCCCCAGAGGTATACAGGCGGCCCCCAGAGGTATACAGGTGGCCCCCAGAGGTATACAGGCGGCCCCCAGAGGTATACAGGCGGCCCCCAGAGGTATACAGGCCCCCAGAGGTATACAGGCGGCCCCCAGAGGTATACAGGCAGCCCCCAGAGGTATACAGGGGGCCCCCAGAGGTATACAGGGGGCCCCAGAGGTATACAGGCCCCCAGAGGTATACAGGCCCCCACACTGTGCAGAGCCCCCCCCTCCCGCTGCATTAACTTACCATCCAGCGTCTTCATCACCGCCGGTCCTCCAGTCCATCCTCGCGTGCTGCGTTCCCGGTCTCATGTGACCCGGCGGTCGCAGTCGGATGACGTCATCGCGCCGGGTCACGTGAGACCCAAACACAGCGCGCGAGGATGGATGGGAGGATGGACGGGAGGATGAAGACGCTGGATGGTAAGATAATGCAGCGGGAGGGGGGGGTCTGCACAGTGTGGGGGGCGAGTGCCACTAGGGGCCTGCTGTATACCCCACTGGGGGCCTGTATACATCTGGGGGCTGTATGCACGGCTCCCCCTGCCGCTGTGATGGGCGGGGGAGCAGTGCATATCTAATGAGCGGCCCCATGTGACGGGCCGCTCTGTCAGCAGCCTCCCCCCGCCTCCTCCAGCCTCCCCAGCACCCGGACACAGCCCCCACACACCACATACCGTATTGACCCGTGTATAAGCCGAGGGGGGGACTTTTCAGCCCAATTTTTGGGCTGAAAAACTCGGCTTATGCACGAGTATATACGGTATGTGCTGAAGAATGGAAAAGAAATATGTCTTATTCTCCATTGGAACAAAACAAGGGCTATTCCTCTATCAGACACAGGGTGTTTTCACATCTAAGGTTGGTGTGCGTTTTGCTTAATTTGAGTTTCTAGGCGTTTTTACCGCTAAAAACGCATAAAAACGCTAGCGTTTTTGCCCCCATTGATTTTAATGGAAACACATTACAAAACGCATGTGTGTTTTCAAAAGCGCAAAACGCATGCGTTTTTGCCAACGCTGCACAAAACGTCTTCCCCGACGTTTTATGCAGCGTTAGCAAACACGCATGCGTTTTGCACTTTTGAAAACGCACATGTGTTTTTGCATGCCTTTTTACATGCGTTTCCATTAAAAACAATGGGGGCAAAAACGCATAGAAACACAAATTAAGCAAACGCACACCAACCTTAGATGTGAAACAGGCCATACTGTACACAAACACACACATGCACAGTGACAAAGAAAGGTAGTAATTCTGGTTTTATTATTTAGGAGCGCTCAGTAAAGAGAAGCAGATACCAATAATTAAAGTAGACCTGTTTATTCTGGCTTGTTCACTATGCGCGTTTCAACAGCGGCCTGATGTCTTCCTCAGGTGGGGGTATCTGCTTCTCTTTACTGAGCGCTCCTAAATAATAAAGCCAGAATTACTGCCTTTCATTACCATTATCCCTTATGGGATCTGGCTGGAGCTGCACAGTAGTGAGGAAGCTTAGTTAGAGAATTGAAGAACCTGCCCTGATGTCAGAAAAATCCCTGGTTAGCATACCTAGGCGGAACACGTGACCTGAGGAGGCGGCTGGGAGCGGCGACGCTTGGAGCGATACATAGGAATCAGCAGCTACACGCTGACACCGTGGTTGTGCACGGACAGCACAACCAGTCCAGGTGAGTGGTGATTACCGCCACTAACAATATATCCCCATTAGACCACTGGGTATTATTCAAGATTGTGCCTCTCATTTTTGTAATTTCACATGCACAGTGAGGGTCACTTTACACACACCAACTTATCTGTCCAACTTCTGACCAACTTACTGGTTGCAGTGAAATCATGGACACATTGTTCCATTTGTACACAGCCACAAAATGGAGCAATGTGTCCATGATTTCACTGCAACCAGTAAGTTGGTCAGAAGTTGGACAGATAAGTTGGTGTGTGTAAAGTGGCTCTGACAGACACACATGGAATTTCGATTTGCAGAGAAGTTCCTCATGTCCCTCATTATGTGGGGTCTTTCCAGACACCAGAGCATAATAAACATAAGATGTAGAAAAAAATAAATAAAATACTTATACTGACCTTAGAGAACCAAAAGAAATTAACTGGAATATAGGTTTGTATATATGCAATGGGTAGGAGCATGTTTACACTGGTAATTAAACAGCAATACGCAAGAAAAAAGCAAAAATTAGCGAATACTCTGAACTAAGTAAATAAACAGCAATAAAAGCATGTGAATAAAATAGAGTACTTAGCTAACATTATTTTGATCAAAAAACCTAAACACCATCAATCAATAAAATCATACCTGCTCCTCAGCTCTGACTTCTCCCCTCAGTGGTCCAAGAATGTCAGCTTCATGCTGTTGGTGAGAAGAGGAAGTGTTTCAGGGGTGTGGACCCTGGGAGCTACAGGATCATCCTACCTTCCAGCCCCCTCACACTTCTGTATGGGGAGGGGGCATGTCAGAGGGTGTATGATTTTATTGATTTATAAACAATCTATAGATAATAGAACTGCAGTGTACAGCTCTGCTTCATCATGTAGTTGGGCAGGGACTGTACTAAAAAGTTTTCTCTCCTCAGAGTTCCCCTTTAATGGAAGATATGAAAAGAACAGCACAGGGGTTACAGACAGTATATATTTTTTATATTCAGGAAGTACCCATAAATATTGTTATATGTTCAAGAGGCAGAGCATATGTTTCTTGGTCATTTGTAAAATGTTTTTTTACTAGGGGGTCTCCCTGAGATTTTTTTTCTTTTCTACTTGAAAGACATACTAATAGGATGTTTAGATTACTAATAACTTACTCAAGGCCAAAGCTAACAGACAGTTCTCCATCCTCCTCCTTCTTGACCTGTCCTCTGCATTTGACACAGTCAACCACTGCCTCCTATTACAGATCCTTTCTTCCATTGGTATTGTGGCGCCCCACGTAGTCAGGCGTCACAGAGGGGTATTGCACCTGTAAAAGTGGTGTAATGGCCCAGCTGCAAATGGACCTTAGGTTGGTGGGTGGGCTCCATTCCAGCACTCCCACATTAAAAGAATAGTGGGAGGTTACCCGGGAGGGAGATATATCCACCTCAGAGGGAACTAAGAGAGGCCAGTTGGAGGAAGAGAGGAGTCGGGACACTTAGAAAAGAGTGTGGAACGATGTGGAAGAGTTACCCGGACGGCTCTACACTGATCCGGAGGAAAGGAGAAAGAGGGTCTTGAGGAGATCCTGATAGAGGGCGCCTGACGCGAGGAGTCCGGGCCCTGGAGAGCAGGGGAGAACCCCAGCGTGGAGCGAACATACTCCAGGGGATTCTCCAGTCCACCACAGGAACGCCGGGCCCGAGGATCCGGCCAAAGTCTATCAGCTGCACCACCCTGCCAGACGGAGCGGTCTGCTTGTTTCCTCACCATGAGGGAGAGGACCCCCAATACTACCTATATGGAGCCATTGGGTATAGACTTATATTAGGCAGGGAAGAAAGGACACAGGTTTGTCAACTACAGTGCACCACGGGTCCCACCATACCACCTGGGATCCACTTGCAGCCACCCGTTGAGCTACCTGTTATTCTAACATCAGACAAAGGACTTTGTATGTTGCTGCTAAAGGTTTATAGTAAAGTACCCGGGAGAAAGTGACTTTGCCTGTGTGTGGTTTTCTCCATCAACCTGCTTGTTTTCAGGAACGCTGCCCCGGAGGACCAGCTCTACCTGTAGGGAGCTTTGCCATCTCAGCCGCACTACCATCAACCTCTGGCGGACTGTGGCGGCGCTGGTGATCCATCACCAGGTACTACAGGTGGTGTCACATGACAAACTCTTATCCCCTGTAAATAGCCCCTTTTTGAAGTGTCACCCAGGCCACAGGCTCAGGCGCTGCCACCTGTGACATCCCCTGCGAAAGCACCCACCGAACCTGATACCCGACTACCCCAGGGCCTGGGGCTCGACAGTATCCCTGACCTTGCCCTCTCCTGGATCTCCTCCTACCTTTTCAACCGCACATTTAGTGTCTCCCACTCCCACACGACCTCCTCACCCCACCAACTCTGTGTTGGGGTCCCTCAAGGCTCTGTCCTGGGCCCCTCCTTTTTCCACCTATAGCCTTGGTCTGGGACAACTCATAAAGTCCCATAGCTTCCAGTACCACCTGTACGCTGATGACACTCAAATCTACCTCTCTGGTCCTGACGTCACCTCTCTGCAGTCCAGAAACCCAGAGTGTCTATCAGCCATATCCTCCTTTTTCTCTTGTCGCTTCCTACAATTAAATGTAGACAAAACCGAACTTATCATCTTTCCTCCATCTCACACGCCTTCCTTACCTGATCTACCTAGCACAATAAATGACATCACACTTTGCCCTGTACCTGAAGTCTGCTGCCTCGGAGTTACCCTTGACTCTGCCCTGTCCTTCAAACCACATATCCAAACCCTTGCCACCTCCTGTCACCTCCAACTCAAAAATATTTCTAGAATCCATCCCTTCCTCAACCCTCAATCTACTAAACTACTAGTGCATGCCCTCATAATCTCCCATCTTGACTACTGGAACCTCCTCCTCTGTGGCCTCTCTGCCAACACACTTGCACTCCTCCAATCTGTCCTTAACTCTGCTGCCTGACTAATCCACCTCTCTCCTTGGTATTCCTCCACTTCTCCCCTCTGCAAATCCCTCCACTGGCTCCCAATTCACTAGCGTATCCAAATGAAACGCCTAACATTGACTTATAAAGCCATCCACAATCTGTCCCCCCATATATCTCTAAACTAATCTCCGGATATCCGCCTTGTAACCTCCGATTTTCCCAAGACCTCCTCTTTTCCGCCACACTTGTACGTTCGTCATCTCACCACCTGCAAGACTTCACCCGAGCTTCCCCCATTCTCTGGAAATCTGCACCCCAAAACGTCCAACTGTCCCCCACCCTCAGAACCTTCAAGCGGAACCTGAAAACCCATCTCTTCAGAATAGCCTACAGCCTGCAATAACCACGGTACCACCACTGGACCCAGTGCTCCACCACCATTGGACCTAACGCTCCACCACCATTGGACCTGGCGCTCCACCACCACCAGAGCAGACCCAACTTACTGTCTCTCTCCCCATTTCCCTGTAGAAAGTAAGCCCACAAGGGCAGGGTCCTCTCTCCCCTCTGTACCAGTCTATCACTGTTAGTTTGTTCATTGTATTTTTAACTTGTTTTATGTAACCCTTTCTCATGTACAGCACCATGGAATCAATGGTTCTCTATAAATAAATAATAATATTAATAATTGTGAGCCCCAATGGGGACAGTATTACAAATGTGTGTAAAGCGCTATTGAATTAATAGCGCTATATAAATGAATAAATATTATTATTATATATTATTATTATTTTTTTTTTTTTTACAAAAGATGTGCCCAAAGCCAATAAGGTTGGGTAATACTGTCTTAGAGTGTCAGTTGCTCACATCAACTATTCAGATTTTTTCTTTTCAGGACCAAATTACAAAAAAAAAACAAATTCTCTCTCTTCCACAATGTTCCCCATGCGGGCCCAGGTGTATAGTGACAATTTCTGTAGTAGCTGAATACCAAAGGTAACCGGCATAACTTGTTTATACCCCTATAACTGGTGAAATATAGAGGCAGCCAGCAAAGTTAGAAAATCTTTAATATTTTCGTGAAGATTTTCCACCCTAACCTGTTCTGCAACATATATTTACTGCAATGTTTTAAAATGTAGCAAAAGTCTGTATAATGCAATCAAAGTAACATCATAGTTAGCAATGTCAGGATTATTTATGAACACAACCTGAAGGGTTATTCTTATTCTATAAAGTGAAAGTACGGTACATTGCTAGGATGTGCTATAACATAAGTGGTGAGGGTCAGAGCAATGGGAAATTATTAACTACCGGTAAGAAACCTGGAAGGAGCAATTGCGCTTTGCTAAATCTGTAAATCCTTATCTTTAACCCTTTAAGAACATGGCGACTATTCATTTTGTGTTTTTATTTTTTCCGTGCTTTGTCACAACTCAATGAAGGCATGCTTTTTTTCTGAGACGAGTTGTACGTTTGAATGGTACCATCATTTTACCATAAGATGTTCTGGAAAACGTTGGTGAGTGTGGTGAGAGTGCTAGCCGGCCCAGCAATTCTGCAGGTGCAGCAATAAAAGCTTGCATGTTTTTTTAAGGTGGTGAGAAAAAGGCTAACACAGCTAAAATGTCGCCACGCCATCTGGGCTAATAAAGTCCACAACTTCTTTATTTTTGTGTGCTGTTTTTTAATTTCTTTTAGTTTATCTATCTATTTAGAAGGAAATAATCAGGCAGCACTCCGGTTGCATGCAAAAAGATGTGAGCTTTAATCCAGCACCCAGTGGTGCAACGTTGCAACCTTACAACACGGTCTTTGACCGTGTGTATGGCAATCAAGAACAATCACTGTCCAGATTGTAGAAATGCAGTCTGACTGCAACAGCTAATCTCAGAGGCTCTCACAGAGTGTGAATGTCTATGATTGGCTATTGCCGGTCAATGCAGTGAATATGCAGAAAGCTTAATGGCCAGCCCTGAAAGCAGCAGCGAGACTCTAGTAAGATGTTCTAGCTATTCCTATCATCTTTCTATCTATTCTATCTATCTCTCTACTTTATTCTAAATTTTTCCAGCATGGGAAAGATCATGCTAAAACTCTGTCAGTGTGCTGTGCGATTTTTATTTTTTTATTTTTTATTTTTTTGCACCCGTTGACTTGCATTGGTGAGTCTAGCAGGAGACTCGCATCCAGTTGCAGCATGTTACTACTTTATTCTCAACCAGAATCTGGATAAAAAACAAGCTGTTAACAAACGTTCATTTGCTATCACTCATTCATTAACATTGTCAGAGTGCAATGCGAGATTTTCTTGCATTGCTCTCATCCGATTTCAACGCCCATGTGTCTGTGACCTTTGTTGTATACTCCACAAATATGGCTTTCATGGAAGATTGGCAAGAAGAAAGTCATTCTTGAAAACAAGCCATAAGGAGTCCCATTTGCAGTTAACAAAATGCCATGTAAGGAACACAGCTAACATGTGGAAGACCTGCTCTGGTCAAATTAGACCTAAGTAAAACTTTTGTAGCTAAATGCTAAATGCTATATGTGGAGGAAATATAACTCTGCACATCACCCTGAAAACACCATCCCTACCATCTAACATGGTGGTGACAGCATCATGCAGTGGGGATATTTTTGTTCAGCAGGGACAGCTTCTGGTTCTCTCCTCCAGGGAGCAGCCTTAACATGGAGGGAATCCATCGACCCCTGTTGTAACACCAGATCTCAGTACATTGGTTAAAGAGTGAAGGTTGGGGTTTCTCTGGAATATGTCAGATGGTGTGACTTGTGCCAAGGTTGTCCGAAGTAGGTTTTTTAAACCTGTGGTCTGTGATAGATATAACTACAAGTGCTTGAATCTTTTTTGAACATTACAGTTGATTACCTTGGGGATTCAGCCGCCAAGCGTTCAACAATTATTCGGCTCACAAGCAGGTCTACCGTGATATGACAGGCTTATTAAAGGGATTGTCTCAATATCTTAAATGGGTAAAATTGGAAAGTACTTACAAACAACTTTGTAATTTAGCTCTTAATTAAAATCCTCACCATTCTTATTAACAAAGAATTATTTATTTTTACTGCTTACTGCCAGGTTGCAGCCACCCCCAGTGCACCATGCAAGGTGATCAGTACTTGTGAGCTTATTTCTATTTTAAAACACTTCTCTGAAGCTGGGAGGATCTTTGCTTTTAGCATTTGAGATCTCACAGTCCATCATGGTGCAACCATACCATTGGCCCGAACTGTCAATTAATCAGGAGCGCACCCCTTCACCTCAGCCCACCTGAACAAGGGTGTAAACTTGGGAGTATTGAAGTCCTCAACGTTAATGCTTATATAACCACTTTTTGGATATGTGTACAAAGAGTTTTTTTGAGGTGGTTAAAAACAATTCATTTTCTAGAGGAAATAGCTTAAAAAATGCTTATTCTTTGGGGAGTTTTTCAAGGAGAATTTTATTTGATAAAACAGTTTTGAAGCATTTTTCTGCAGCTTTTTGATGGAATGGTACCTAAGTGTAGAGTTGATTCATTTAGGAGCAACTTTAAAAAAGTAACATGCACTTTATCTTCTCCTGTTAGGTTTTTTCAAAAGCTCTAATGAATAAAAAGAATCTTGCAATGGTTTTTTTTCAGGCACTTTTTAATTATTTCTCAGTTCCTCAAAAAACTAAATTTGCACATATCTAAGACTGTAGTAAGAAGGGATATGTAATTATTGCACTATACTATTTTGCCTTTACCCTTTGAAATAGAAAGCCTATTGTGTTGAGTGAATTGAAGTTTTTTCTAGGAAAATGGCAAAGCTTTCTATGGCATCCCTCTGCAATTGTGAATTATAATCAGAATAAACCTAGGATAAAAACAATGAGCAAACACCATGCAGTAAGTGAATAAATAGTCATAATACATGTCAGACGCGTTTTTTTTCGCGGCCGCACCTGCCGCAAGTGCAAAACCGCACTTGCCGCACCTGCCGCAAGTCCCCCTATACTTTCTATGGGATTACCGCAACCGCGCCGCAAGTGCAGCGGTTATGCGGCAATCGCGGCAGATGCGGTTTTTTCACCGCATCTGCTGCGATTTCAAATAAACGCTGATGTGAAAGGGCCCTAACAGCCGCACTTGCGGTTCACTTGCGGCAAGCCCCATGCAATGTCTAGAATTGTGGTTTCGGCACTTGCGGCAGATGCGGCTGCGAAAAAACCGCGGCTGACCGGGTTTTTTTTCGTGGCCGCATCTGCCGCAAGTGCCGAAACCACAACTATACCGCTCTTGCCGCACCTGCCACAAACCCCATAGACATTGCATGGGGATTGCCGCAAGTGAACCGCAAGTGCGGCCGATATGCGGTAACCGCGGCAGCTGCGTTTTTTCCCCCGAAACTGCTGTGATCAACGATTACCGCTGATGTGAAAGGGGCCTAAGATGAGGCCCTAACTTGATTTTTCCCTTAGGGGACATCACCCTCATTGGAGTTACTGAAACAATTGTGACCACAACGTGAAAAAAAAAAAGCAATAAAAAAAAACTGAAAAAAAAATACAAATGTATTATTTTTAAATGTCTACTAAAAATAAGTAGAGAATGTTTTTATATAATGGGAGATTTAATAGGGGACTCCATGACCTGTAATAACTAAGTATCCTTTAAAGGTAACCTGTCAGCAGGTTTTTCTGCTATAAGCTGCGGCCACCTTCAGTAAGCCCTTATACTGTATACAGCATTTTAGAATACTGTTTATAAGTCCTCAGGCAGATCTGTATAACATATAAAAAAGACCTGTTATTATACTTACCTGTAGGGCGGCCCGGTCCGATGGGTGCCCTACATCATCCACACAGTCTCCTCCATTTCACTCCTGCAGACATGCAATGCTCTTTGCCCTGCTGAGGGCAGAGCAATGTATTGTAATGTGCAAGTGCAGGGAAAGGTCAAAGAACGCCAATGTAGTGCACATGTGCTGTTACTCTTTGACCTTTCCTCATGCTTGTGCATTACAGCACTTTGCTCTACATTCAACAGGGGAGAGAGAAGTGTGCGTGCGCAAAAGCACAATGAAGGCCAGTGAGTGGATGATGTAGGACGCGTCATCCACAAGAAGCAGGAAAGGAGGATGGCAGTCACAAGAAGAGATGAGGTGCCAGATCAAGACCAGCGACACCCATCGGACTGGACGGCCCCGCAGGTGAATATATTAAAAGCTATATTTTACATTATACAGATCAGCATGGGGACTTATATACAGTTTTATAGAATGCCGTATATAAAGCCTTACTTGGGGTTGCCGCTGCTTATACGTGAAAAACTGGTGACGGGTTCACTTTGTCTCTTTTAGCTATCACACTGTACACCCTACGTTACATAATATCTCTTTGTCTGGATCATTATTAGTGCACTGTTCATAGAACTTTCATTAGGGAATCTGAAGGGCTCCCTAATGAATAATTACGATGGAATTCAGTGATTTTTCCTGCAGTTTTCCAGCTATCATCACAATGCTAGAGAAACACAGGCCAGAGAGAAGGGGGATCATATCATACCTTAAAGACTGAAAAAAATCTATTTTTATGGACAATTGCCTGTGAATTAAGAACACACTTATACCACGTAATAAACCATATGATTGCTGCCTGCTCACACAATAGATACTTAATTCTTACATGGTGGCCTTCTCCGATGTATTTGTACTTTCTTTATATGTTTTTATTATCGTAATGCTTGGAAATGCTGAGTTATTTCATTATTACACTATTGCAGCATCCCCATCAGATTTAATTTTGCAAATATTTTTTGGTTATAAGGAAATCTTACAGGCTTGAAAACACGACAGAATGAACCCAGCTGCAAAAACACAAAGTCACGCTGACAAAAATGTGCCTAAAATTCTTAAATGGAAATAAAGCAGAAAACATACTGAGAGCTCGTAACGGTATAGGTGAACTGGAACGGACAGGACGGAGTCCTGCTGAGTGAAGCTAATAATATTTGAAGGCAAAAACTTTTATATTGTATTCTGGGTTACATGTAATAGCCCCCACCGCACGCTCAGGAAATCTAATACATTCATTTATACAGAGGATGATGTTACTACAATACAGTAGCAATTAAAAATACATTGACATGAAGTGCAAAACTACAAATGGCTCCAGAACACATCTTATTAGGCACAAGTTAGACTAAAGTTCACATGTTCAGTGAACGTTAGAACGGATCCTACAGAAATGAGTTGGAAAAAAAGTTGTGCAAACATGACTTTTTTGTCCATTGATAAATAACGAATTTTTGCAGGATCCATTTTTTTAACAATGGAGTCTATGGAGAATGGATCCGCTAACTGATTGCTGTTTAGCCATTCATTTTTTCTTGCATCTGTTTTTTGCTTACAAGATCCAACACAAATGGAAGAAAAATAGCAATTGGATAACAGACCTGTTCTCCATTTGACTCCACTATAACAAAAAACGGATCCTGCACAACTGTTTTTCCAACAGATCTCTGCAGGATTCATTTTAACAGATGCTTAAAGGGAACCTGACCCCTCATAATCATCCACAAGCCTTTGAATACCTGTCCCTGCACCCCCACAAATCATTTCCAACGTTGCTCTTGTGTTGGAAATGCTCCCTATAAAAGATTAAATCTAGCCTTTTATACTTACTGAAAGTGCGACTTCTGCTCCCTGAATAGTCGCACAGGGTGTTCCCTGTGCGCTCCTAAGCCGCTAATTATTACGCCCCGATAGACGTGATAAGAAATCCAAGTCCTCCTCGCCCTGCTTTATGGGCGTATTAGCCGGTATGACGCAAATAGTGTCATATCCGGGCAGGATGACGTCGTACACATTGCGCATGAGAGGCTTTTGCTTTACGGCGCTCACAGCCGTAAAGCGAAACCCGTGCATGTGCTATGCGCATGGTGAGGTCGGTGGTACACCTAAAGGGCGTACCGACATCATCCTGTAGTGCTGAGAACTGTCTTGTTTATGATGGACTGATCAGGCTTAACTCAGAGATTGAGAGGGAGCCTGTATACAGAGACTGCGCACGAGGATACTACAGAGAAGCCCTATTGTGAACTACGCAGCTAGATGGAAATTGATTATGATCTATGCTTGTACCAGTCTGTGCTAGGAAGTTTGGTGACAGACTGAGACTGAGCAAATTTAGTGGCTGGAGACCCGAGTAAATTAAAAGGTTTAGTTCATTATTTGTTTGCTGATCCTAAAAAGAAGACCCCTCTCTTTGTTTTGCCGGAAGAGAGACTTTACACCATACAAACCACGTGTGCGTTAATTATATAAGTGTGGATCCAGGGGAAAACAAGGGTACTTTGTACATTGTAAATAGTGTGGGAGGGGTTATAAGATTATATGCCAGAGGGGAACATGTGCCTAGGCCACAATTGAATCCTGGTGTAGGCCCTGTACAGAGTAAGGGTGGAGGTGATATAGCCCAGGGGTAGTCATGACCTTCCTTGCAAAACTGGCACTTGGGTTCTCTCAGGCTGCATAATTTGTGAACTATGTGTTCATAGCTGTTGTGGCCCATATCTATGTAGAAAAGTTTACCCTGCTATTGGTTTGTCAAATATAAAGATAATTTGCCACTATACCGAATTTGAAGTAATTCATAGCAGCGCCGTACCTCTCACACATAAACGACTGGCCTCACGGTTGTTACAAAGTCACAACTTAAGAATGCTGCCTGCAAATTCTGGAAACAAAAACCAGAACGAACTGGAACTCAAACACAACCATGCAATAGGTGCATGTTCACACGGGCCTCATAATAGCAAAAGTAACAAGGAAATAATTAGCAAATACCCTAAAAATAAATAAAGTAAAATGCTATAGTGCATACAAAAAAATAGGGTATTTGGTGACATTATTTTGATCAAAAAATGTGCAAGCCGTCCCACCGCAACAAAGTTTAATACTGCTAGGTAGGGCTGTCCCAATGGGGTCACCTTGTCAGAGTGGGACAGCTTGAACATTTTTTGATCAAATAATGTCACTAAGTACCAAATTTATTTTTATGCACTATAGCATTTTACTTTATTTATTTTTAGGGTATTTGCTCATTTGTTCCTTGTTGTTTTTTCTATTGTGAGGCCTATGCGAACATGTACCTACTGCATGGTTATATATAAGTTCCAGTTGGGGCTTTTGTTTCATTATGTTTTGTTGCAGTCATTGCAATCTAAGGTGTGGCCTGCCTTATGAGCTGGACATTATTTATATGTGCATAGCTTCCCATTGCTGGTGCTCTCTGTTGGGACCCAGGTCCTGATCATTCCTTGCCGTGTGCATGTCACGGACATATGGTAAGGTTTTAATACTGCTTGGTAGGGAATGTCCCAATGGGGTTACCTTGTCGCAGTCTGACAGTTTGCACATTGTTTTGGTCAAAATAATGTCACTAAGTTCCCTATTTATTTTTATGCACTATAGAATTTTATATTATTCATTTTTAGGGTATTTGCTCATTTTGTCCCTGTTATTGATTCTGCAAAGACCAGAGCAGAGAGGCACCAAAGAGAGGTGACTATTTTTTTAATCAGTGAGTACAGAGTGGCTATAATACTACATGGATGATTATGGGATGGGCTATGCATTATACTATATGGAGAACTATGGGCTGTGCATTATATATGGAGGTGCATTATGCTATATGAAAGGCTATGTTGGGCCCAGTATACCAAATGGAAGACTATGGGGGATTCATTATACTATATGGTACGCTATGTGGAGGCCATTATGCTATTTGGAGGGTTATGTGGAGACCATTATACTATTTGGAGGACTATATGGAGGCCATTCTACTATTTTGCTGGCTATGTGGGGGACATTATACTGTATGCAAGCAATTATACAGTGTAAAGGATTGTGTGGGGTTCATCATAATGTGTGGGGACCATTATACTGTTTGGAGGGTTAGTGGGGGCCGTTATACAGTGTGGAGGCCATTACACCATGGTCCAAATTATTCTGCAAATGTTCTCTTTCTCTGATTATCCTAAATGGTCGGTGCAAATGACAGTCAGTGTAATAAAAGTCATCACCCGTTAGCGTATACATCGAAATTTAATTGAAGAAACCTCCCAATCATAACAGTATAATCTTCAGAATTAAAAAAAACCTCTAAATGCACAGTTCCAAATTATTAGGCACAGTAGAGTTTCTAAACATTTGATATGTTTGAAAGCACTGAAAATGCTCAATTGTTGAAATTGCCGCATTAGGAGATCACATTCACTGAAATAATAAGCTATTTAAGGCTAGGGTCACACTTGTGTTTTTTACAAGCGTTTTTGGAGACCTGCGTTTTCAAAAACGCATGTAAAAAACGCACCCATAGGCCCCCATGTTAAAAAACACATGCCCTAATAACAAAAATGCATGTGTGACAATACCATGCGTTTTTGGTGCATTTCCAAAAACGCATGCGTTTTTTAATATGGGGCCCTATGGGAAACGCATGCAAAAACGCATGTACAATTAGTACCATCCAAAAACGCATGCGTTTTCCATAGGAGCCCATGTTAAAAAAACGCATGCGTTTTTGCATGCGTTTTCCATAGGGGCCCATTTATAAAAACGCATGCGTTTTCTACAAAAACGCATGCGTTTTTCAAAACACACCAAAAAATAGTGCATGCACTATTTTTTGGTGCAGATTTAAAAACGCAGCCAAAAACGCAAGGAGCCATCAAACACCTTAAAAAACTCATAATTACATGAAAAAATGCATGCAAAAACGCATGAGTTTTTTAAAGTCACTAAAAAAACTCATGCCAAGTGTGACCCCAGCCTAACTCCAAAATATCCTAACAGGCCAAGTTACATGGTAATATAGGAACCTTCTTTGATCTCACCTTCACAATTCTTGCATTCATTGAACTTGTGAGTTTCTGGAGAGTTTCTGCTTGTATTTCTTTGCATGATGTCAGAATAGCCTCCCAGAGCTGCTGTTTTGATATGAACTGACTCCCACCCTCATAGATTATTATTATTATTATTGTTGTTATTATTGTTATTATTTATTTATAGAGCCCCATTCATTCCATGGTGCTCTATAGATATTTTGCTTGATTATATTCCAAGGTTCTCTATAGGGTTGAGGTCAAGGTAAGATGGTGGCCACACCATGAGTTTATCTACTTTAATAGCATAAGCATCCATAGCAGCACATGACACAGAGGTATTCTTTGCAGCATGAGATGGTGCATTGTCATGCATGAAGATGATTTTACCCCTGAAGGCACGTTTTTGCTTTTTGTACCAAGGAAGAAAGTTCTCCTTCAGAAACTCTATATACTTTGCAGAGGTCATTTTTACACCTTCAGAAACCTTAAAGGGGCCTACCAGCTGTTTCCCAAAGATTCCGGCCCAAAACATGACTCCTCCACCAACTTGCTGATGTTGTAGCCTTGTTGGGACATGGTGGCCATCCACCAACCATCCACTACTCCATCCATCTGGACCATCCAGGGTTGCTCGGCACTCATCAGTAAACAAGACTGTTTTAAAATTAGTCTTCATGTATGTCTAGGCCCACTGCAACCGTTTCTGCTTGTGAGCACTGTTTAGGGATGGCCGAATACTAGGTTTATGCACCACAGCAAGCTTTTGAAGGATC
This sequence comes from Allobates femoralis, assembly GCA_033576535.1. NCBI lineage: Eukaryota > Metazoa > Chordata > Amphibia > Anura > Aromobatidae > Allobates > Allobates femoralis. The sequence continues at coordinate 474,294,637 of JARQOC010000005.1, forward strand.
CTACACCTTGAGGTTCGAGGGACTCCAGATGCACCAGCAGCTTCAAATATCTGTTCGCTGGTTTGTAAGGTCTTTTTAGCAGCTGCTCTCTTAATCCGATGAGCATACCTGGCAGAAAACTTCCTCATTCTGCCTTTATCTGCACGAACACATCTGTGCTCCGAATCAGCCACAAATCTCTTCACAGTATGATGATCATGCTTACGTTTTTGTGCAATATCTAATGTTTCCATCCCTCCTCCAAGGCATTGCACTATTTGTTGCTTTTCAGCAGCAGAGAGATCCTTTTTCTTTCCCATGTTACTTGAAAACTGTGGCCTGCTTAATATTGTGGAACACCCAGTTTTCCATTTATTGGGCACACCTGCCAAACTAATTATCACAGATATCTGAGATTGATTTCAGTGATCCAAAGAACCCTGATGATACAATACCATCAATGGGTTTCATTGAAAAAAGAAAAAAAAAACAACCCTGTGACACTTAAAACTAATTTGCATAATAATTTGGAACATGGTGTATACTCTATGAAGGCCCATTATGCTGCATGGAGTATTGTGTGGGGGTCACAGTTGGGGATCATACTGTGTTAGGGTCACTATATTGTGCTACGATAGTTAAAGGGAGGTACAGTAGTGTAATCATGTAGAGGGTATTGTGGATAAATTTACTGTAATGGGTACCATAAAGTGTTTGTGGGGTACTTTGTTGGCATTATATTTTATGGGTGCATTGAAAGGGGAATTTAGGGCCTTCAATAGGAGGAGAATTATTTTGAAAGGGCTATGAAGTTGTGAGATGTGCTATTATTATTTATTGGGGGGGAGGGGCAATTAGAACTTCTGCTATGGGGCTCCATGATTTCTATGTATTCCCCTGCTCTTGTCATTATTGTGTGTTTATACATAGGATCAGTTTTAGACAAAGTGGGGTGCTGTGCAAAAATTTCAAGTAAACTTTCAAGTAGGGACTCAAAGGCTAGGGTCACACATGCCAATCAGTTTTTTAATGGATCCAATAATGGATCCATTATTTTAAGGCTGGTTTGCCTAGGGTCACACATAAGCCCTGGATCCGTTATTTGCATCAGTTTTTGAACTTTAGAATTCTAAGTCCAAAAACTGTTACTGTTAACAGATCCTGGATTCAAGTGTGACTGCTCTGCTATGCGTTTGTTAACAGGACCCAGAAAATGCTGCAAGCAGCGTTTTTTGGGTGCAGTAAAAAAACTGATCTGTTTTTTTTAACATGGGGCCCTATGGGAAACGGATCCGTTAACAAATGGCACATATAGGCACCATCTGTTAATGGATCCGTTTTTGCTAGCATTTTTTGGCAAAGTCCAAAACAAAAAACGCATAGCTGCACAGGAGGCTCAAAAACTAGCCTTGAGATAACGGATCCATTATTGGATCCATTAATAAAAACTGATTGGCATTTGTGACCCTAGCCAAATTTTAATATATCACATACAAAAATGTACCGTAGGTTGCATTTACATGGGTTGAGTTCAGGAAGCTAAATGAGTGCCATCAATGATATTCAAGTTGTTTAGCGCTTCTTTACTGGCCTCTTTGCACAGACTGATAAAGAATGATGGGCACAGAACGATTACTAGTAGTTCAGTCTGTCCCCATACATATCCTGTTATCAGCAGCACATCTGCAGTTTACATTGGACAATGTGCTGGTGAAGATTAATGATTTTTGTTCCGGCATAAACAGTGCAATGCAATCAATTGCACATATTTACACCAATGAACTCTTCGTTGCGCTGCTGGTATTTATAAATGTGAATGCTACATATACACAGTATGTGACACAAACATTGTATGTTAAACACACATATGTATGTACACATGGCATGTATACATGTATGCACAAAGCGCATACACACTGTTATATATACACTTAGCATATACATACAGACGTACTGTACATACAGAGACATGTATACTGTACATAGAGAACATGTGTATATAAATACAGAGACATTAATACACAGATCACATACACACAGAGACATATAGACACAGAGCACATGCATATGAGGGGCGTTCATTAAAGACTTCCCCTGACCCACTTCTATTTATTAAGTTACATTTCTCCTGGTATTGGGGCTAATGTACAAGACTCAAATACAAGGGAAGCTGGCAACAAAAATTAAAAACAATGAATATCAATATGTTTTAATGCCCCCATACATCTTTTAACCCCTTCATGACCTTGCCATTTTTTGCAATTCTGACCAGTGTCCCTTTATGAGGTTATAACTCGGGAACGCTTCAACGGATCCTAGTGATTCTGAGATTGTTTTTTCGTGACATATTGGGCTTCATGTTAGTATTAAATTTAGGTCGATAATTTTTGCATTTATTTGTGAAAAAATCAAAAATATGACAAAAATTTTGAAAATTTTGCAATTTTCAAATTTTTAATTTTTCTTCTGGTAAACCAGAGAGTTATGTGACACAAAATAGTTATGAAATAATATTTCCCACATGTCTACTTTACATCAGCACAATTTTGGAAAAAAAAAAAAAATTTGTTAGGAAGTTATAAGGGTTCAAAGTTCATGAGCAATTTTTCATTTTTCCACCAAAATTTACAAAACCATTTTTTTTAGTGACCACATCCCATTTGAAGTCCCTTTGAGGGGTTTACATGACAGAAAACACCCAAAAGTGACACCATTCCAAAAACTGCACCCCTCAAGCTACTCAAAACTACATTCAAGAAGATTATTAACCCTTCAGGTGCTTCACAGGAACTAAGCAAATTGGAAACAAAAAAATGGATATTTTAATTTTTCTAACAAAAATGTTCTTGTATCCTCAATTTTTTCATTTTCACATGGGCAACAAGATAAAATGGATCCTAAAATTTGTTGGGCAATTTCTCCCGAGTATATCGATACCACATATGTGATCATAAACCACCGTTTGGGCGCACGGCAGGGCTCTGACGGGAAAGAGAGCAATTTGACTTTTGGAGCTAATTTTCCATTCAAAAAGTGAAATGGAACTCCTTCACTTCTGAGCTCTGCCGCGCGTCAAAACAGTGGTTTAAGACCACATATGAGGTATCGGTGTACTCAGGAGAAATTGCCCAACAAATTTTAGGATGAATTTTATCCTGTTACCCATGTGAAAAAGAAAGAATTGAGGCTAAAAGAACATTTTTGTGAAAAAAAAAGTACTTTTTCCATATTCACAGATCAATTTGTAAAGCATGTGGGAGTTCAATATGCTCACCACCCATCTAGATAATTTCCCTGGGGGGTCTAGTTTCCAAAATGGGGTCACTTGTGGGGGAGCCCCAATGTTTAGGCACACAGGGGCTCTCCAAACGCGACATGGTGTCCGCTAACAATTTGAATGGAAAATCAGCTCAAATTGTTAGCGGACACCATGTCGCATTTGGAGAGCTCCTGTGTGCCTAAACATTGGGGCTCCCCCACAAGTGACCCCATTTTGGAAACTAGACCCCCCAGGGAACATATTTAGATGCATAGTGAGCCCTTTGAACCCCCAGGTGCTTCACAAATTGATCCGTACAAATTAAAAAAGAAAATTTGTGTGAAAAAAAAAAGTATTTTTACCTTATTACGGATCAGTTTGTGAAGCACCTGGGGATTCAAAGTGCTCACTATGCATCTAGATAGGTTCCTTGGGGGGTCTAGTTTCCAAAATGGGGTCACTTGTGGGGAGCTCCAATGTTTAGGCACACAGGGGCTCTCCATACACAACCTGGTGTTTGCCAACAATTGGAATTGTTAGCGGACACCAGGTCGCGTATGGAGAGCCCCTGTGTGCCTAAACATTTGAGCTCCCCCACATGTGACCCCATTTTGGAAACTAGACCCCCCAGGGAACATATCTAGATGCACAGTGAGCACTTTGAACCCCCATGTGCTTTACAAATTGAGACGTATAAATGAATAAAGAAACTTTTTGTGAAAAAACATACTAGTCTAGTAGTCAAAATTCGCAGCATAGGGGACCCAATACATTTGGGTCTCTCCATGCTGAGGATTCCAGCCCCCTAGCTGCCAAGTTGTACCTGGCTGGCAACCAAAAATGCGGCAAAGCTCCATGTCATTTTATTTGTAGAATTTAAAAAAAAAAAAATGACATGGGGCTCTGCCATATTTTTGGTCCAGCCAGGTACAACTTGGCAGCTACGGACTGCCACCAGCCCCCAGCTGCCTCATTGTACCTGGCTGGAACCAAAAATACAGCGAAGCCTATTTTTTTTTTATTTCTAGAATTATTTCTAGAAAAAAAATGACATAGGGCTCTGCCATAATTTTGGTCCAGCCAGTACAACTTGGCAGCTACGGACTGCCACCAGCCCCCAGCTGCCTCGTCATACCTGGCTGGAACCAAAAATACAGCGAAGCCCTTTTTTTTTTTTTAATTTTTAGAACTAATTCTAGAAAAAAAATTACGTGGGGCTCCGCCATATTTTTGGTCCAGCCAGGTACAACTAGGCAGCTGGGAAATGGAATCCTCAGCATAGAGAGGCCCAAGCGTTCTGGGCCCCCCTGGTGCGAATTGCAGCCCGCAGCCACCCCAGAAAATGGCGCATTCATTGAAGCACCATTTTCTGGCGCTGTACCCACGCTCTTCCAGTTGCCCTGGTGCCAGTGGCTAACTGGGTAATAAAGGGGTTAATGCCAGCTTTTTATTGGCAGCTGGCACTAAGCCCGAGATTCATAATATAGGGCCAATGTTAGACCCGCCATTAGGAATCTCTAGTACGGTAAATAGTCAATAAATACACACAGAGAAAAATCTTTTTATTTGAAAAAAAAAACACAGACACAATTCGGACTCCATCTTTATTATAAAAAGATCCGACATAGTCCACAACGAAGGTCCCACAACGCCCGATCGCTCCGACTTAGTCCATAATGAAGGTCCCACGACGTTCGATTGTCTCCGATGTAGTCCACAACGAAGTTCCCACTCCGCTCGATCGCCTTTGCTTTCAGATCGCTACTCTGGAGCCCAATCCGCCAGCATGGTGATCGAGCTGCAGAAAGTGATCTGACACCCCGGGCGCAGTGACCCACTATGTGCATCACTGCGCCTGGGCTGCCAGATCGCTTTCTGCAGCTCGATGCCCATGCAGGGAGATCGGGCTGCAGAGCAGCGATCTAAGAGCCTGGGCACAGTGACCCACTATGTGCATCACTGCGCCCAGGCTGTCAGATTGCTTTCTGCAGCTCGATCCCCCTGCATGGGGATCGAGTTGCGGAAAGCGATCTGGCAGCCCAGGCGCATGTGATGCACATAGTGGGTCACTGCGCCCGGGGTGTCAGATCACTTTCTGCATCTCGATGCCCATGCAGGGAGATCGGGCTGTAGAGCCCGGGCGCAGAGACCCACTATGTGCATCAGTGCGCCCGGGCTGTCAGATTGCTTTCTGCACCTCGATCCCCAGGATCCAGCTGCAGAAAGTGATCTGACAGCTCCAGCACAGTGATCACATAATGGTCACTGTGGATCACTGTGCTGGAGCTGTCAGATCATTTCCTGTAGCTAGGTCCTCAGGATCCAGCTGTAGAAAGTGATCTGACAGATCCAGCACAGTGATCCACAGTGATCACATAATGGTCACTGTGGATCACTGTGCTGGAGCTGTCAGATCACTTCCTGCAGCTAGATCCTCAGGATCCAGCTGTAGAAAGTGATCTGACAGATCCAGCACAGTGATCCACAGTGATCACATAATTGTCACTGTGGATCACTGTGCTGGAGCTGTCAGATCACTTCCTGCAGCTAGATCCTCAGGATCTAGCTGTAGAAAGTGATCTGGCAGCTCCAGCACAGAGCTGTCAGATCCGGAGGCGGTGAAGAGGAGGAGGAGGAGCGGGACGCAGTGGAGACAGAGCGGCCGCCAGAGGTGTGAGTGGGAGAGGCGATCGCCGCTCCGGTGATCGGGGGGGCAGGAAGGGGGAAGAGGGGGGGTGACAGGAGAAGTAGGGGGGCACTTAGGAGGAAGCGGGGGCAGGCAGGAGGAAGCGGGGGCAGGCAGGAGGAGGTGGGCGGCAGGAAGAGGAAGCGGGCGGCAGGGACAGGAAGCAGGCGGCAGGAAAAGGAAGCGGGGGGGGTAAGAAAGATGAAGAGGGGGCAGGAAAGAGAGGTGGGGGGCAGGGGGACAGTTAGAGGATGACAGGGGAGAAGATTGGAGGGTAGGGATAGCAGCGGCAGACAGGGAAGCATTACAGGCGCAGTGATTTTCACTTTCACTTTTGAGTGCCAATTACCGCGCCTGTAGCTGGGGGGGTGGGGGCAAATCGACCCCCCTGGGGTGTTGTACAACTCCCCATGTACCTGCAGGCCGAGTGACAGGTCAGTGACACCCTCACTCGACCTGCAGGAGCCCGATCATTCCATGGCCCAGGGGGTGGGCCAAGGGTCTGGAAGGGGTTAAGACCTTTTGGAGGAAAGAAAGGTGGAGGTAAAGTGTCTAAAATAAATGGAGAAATAAATGATTAAAAAAATCAAGAAAAAAATAAACACCGCCAGCTCAAATCACTGCTTCTAGCCCTGCTCCAGTCACAAAAATGATGTCCAATATATAATAGTAATATTTACTGCAGTTAAAGGACATGTATGGTAAAACCTGAAAATATGCCTTGTCAGGAACAGGGTAAAATGGTCCGATCCTGAACTGGTTAAATAGGGTGCCTTACCCCCTAGTGACCTCTGAACCCTGTTCTATAAATAGTCAGCTCACCTATCTCATTCTTTTGGGCCAGTCTACAGAACCTAATGTAAATACTAAGCTCCATGTTTGAGATACATGAGGCTGGTTCCTCAAGAGATGAAGACGTTTCAGCCATACTCCTTGGCCTTCGTCAATTCATGTGATACTTGTATAGTGGCTGCCTTGTACTGATGAGTGAAGAGAGCGGTATCCGCCGCTGTATGGATACTGCTCACTTTACTTACCAGTCTAAGGCAGCCACTATACAAGTATCATATGAATTGACAAAGGCCAAGAACTATGGCTGAAACGTCTTCACCTACTGGACACAAATTTTTTATAAATAAAATATCAAGTTTATTCACTTTCAATGTGAGTGCCTTGTTTTATGCTATATAAAGATCTGGTGTGGAAACCTCCCTGAGCACCCCTCCAATTTATCAGTAGTGCCTTACTGGTTCCTCACGAGAGCATCACACTTTTTGGAGTTGCGCTAATCAATGTTTTAATATTAAAAGTCCTGAATGAAGAACTCCAAACTGCTAGATCAGAATATCCAAACAGAGAAATTGAAAATGGGGTTTAAATCAGACAATCCTATATACATAGCAAGAAAGTTATGTGGTTCTCTTCTAGGACAGAGTATTATGTTCTAAGCCAGAGGTCCCCTACTCCAGGCCTCAGGGGCCGCCAACAGTGCAGGTTTTCAGGACTTAGTATTGCACAGGTGCTAATGTGATCATCTGCACAGGTAATGATTCCAAGCCCTGTGCAACACTAAGGAAATCCTGAAAACCTGCACTGTTGGCGGCCCTCGAGGCCTGGATTTGGGGACCTCTGTTCTAAGCAAACATTCTTATACTGCAGAGGCATTTAGGGAATAGATTGTCTGCCTGAAGTTACCAATCCAACAAAGACACCGGGGGTAGACACAAGACTTCTGGTAATGGCAGAGGTGTACCCCATCGGACTCAATTGATGATAATGGGGCTAATCTCGGCTCTCTGTTGCGGTACTAATATAATTAACCTTCCAGAAGTGTAAACAGCCATATTTGTCTAACCCAGCCTTGAATGCTTCTTATGTAATGTAAATGTTGAAAAAATGTTTCAAACCTATTGAGGTTAATAAGACAAAATTGTGCTTATAACAGCGTAATAAGTAAAACCTAAACACTTTCAATAAGATGCCATTTAAATAGTAATTAGATTTTGCAACCTTCTAATGTTGCTCAGTATTGTTATAAACACTTTAATCAGGAACCCTGGGACGGCCAATGTTTTATTTATGAGCACTTAGGTGGGACTAATGGTCCTTATCATCCATTCATTTTGCTATTATTACATTTATGTGGACTTAAACAGCTATTACCCTCAATGGGCATTGTATTCATTTCAATGGTTCAGTCTACAAGTGAGGATTATTACTTCAGATAAGAGACATCACTGCATCTTAAAGAAATGGAGTCATTATTTTCAATGTTAAATAGTTACTTAGCTGTATTTCTAACTTTTTATTGGTTTGCTTGTCATATTTTAGAAGATTTACTTTTATTACAGTGATGGAGTAATAAAGAAGATAAGGATTGCTTACAAGTTTTTATGCTGGGATTTTACTGGAATTGAAAAGGGGGGTACAGAATACCCGATTCCTGATGAGATTGATGTACGTATTCAGTACAAGGATTATAGGGATGTGGAGATATCTGTTGATCTGTTGAGAGTTGTACCACTGGGTTCTTTACCTCACTGGTCCTTCTTGGTCTTCCATTGTGGGGAGACATCAAGTTCAAATCCTAAATTGATGCTTGAGCAATGTTCTGCCTATTTATGCTCAGAAAGAAAGTAGTTGTAGTTTAACAGTTGTTACAACCTATAGAGGTAATATGTTATCCCTTTATGATGTTTTAATGTGTTTAATACAAGCTAGCTGCATTCCTACAAATACAGGTGTTTTGCCCTTTAAGATTCAGTGTATTCTGAGGGACCGCCCCCCTGCTTCCCCGGGAAGTAGGAGAGATGTTCAACTATTTCCCGGGCTCCAGAGAGATAAGACACATGTCCTTAGATCCTGCTCCCTCTTTACAACTACTCCCCTGTCCAGCTAAATCCAGTGAGGATTGTAGTTTAGACTGTATCTTTATGTTAGTAATTGTTTATGCAAGTCAGGATGTAGCCACTGTTACAGAAATATTGCTTAGTAGACGTGAGCTATGTTCTGAGATCCTCCATCTTAGGCTGCCTTCACATTTGCGTTTGCAAGCGCAGCGTAACGAACGCAGCCAAACGCTTGCGCACTGCGTTGCTATGTTTAACATGGGAACACATGTGCCTACGTTTGGCTGCGGTCGGTTGCGTTTGCGTATGCATTCGCATAATTTGTGCACCCTCCACCCACAATCAGAATGCAGCATGTTGCATTTTTGTTGCAGTTGCTTGTTTTATCTGCAAGCGCCCGCAAGCGCACAAACCATGCATTGAAGTCAATGGATCTGTAGTGTCCTCCGCATGAGAGCGCAGGAGAACGCTGCGGATCACATTGAGATCAGTTAGAGCCACGGCTGCTCTCACGCCGGTGTCAGCATGGGAGATTTGAAGAAACCGCTGATCTGACAGCTGTTTAAATCTCCCACGCTGACACTGAATAGGTCAGGCCGGCGCAGGAGATTTGAAACAGCTATCAGGTCAGCAGAAACAATAGTCCCAGTGTAGGATAAAGAGACAAAGGGGATAAAACAGACAAAGATAAAATAAACAGCAACCATACAATGCACACCAAACTGCAGGTAGGAGTAAAGCCCCGTCACACTAAAGGGCCTGTCACACGCGTCAATATCGCCTGCACGATATCGGCTGCACGTGACGTTGCAGCGATATTGACGCGTGTGACATACTGCATCAACCAGCGATAAATCGCTGGTTGATGATCGCCAGGTTTTAGAACCTGCTCTAAAACCTGGCGATTGTCGCCCGGTGGACACGCAGCATCGCTGCGTGTGACACCGGGAGTAGCGATATTCCAGCTCCCAGCGCCTCTCACAAGCGCTGGGAGCTGGTAACTAAGGTAAACTGCGGGTATCTAGGCAGCGCGCGCTGCCTAGATACCCGACGTGTACCTTAGTTACCAGCCTCCTCCGCTCACCGGCTGGTATCTAAGGTACACAGCGGGTAACTAGGGTCCCTAGTTACCCGCTGTGTACCTTAGATACCAGCCGGTGAGCGGAGGAGGCTGGTAACTAAGGTACACTTCGGGTATCTAGGCAGCGCGCGCTGCCTAGATACCCGCAGTTTACCTTGGAGACCAGCCTGCTTCCGCTTCCAGCAGGCTGGCAGCGGGAGCAGGACATCATGGAAACGATATTTAAATCGTTTCCACGATGTTTCTGGTCAATTGATCGCTGGTGAGTCTGCCTGTGTGACAGCTCACCAGCGATCAGCCGTCAATGTCGTCAGCGATCATCTCACTGACGACATTGACGCGTGTGACAGGCCCTTACGTGAGATCGCTAACGAGATCGCTGCTGAGTCACAAGTCTGGTGACGCAACAGCGACCTCCCCAGCGATTTCGCTATGTTTGACACTTAGCAGCGACCAGGCCCCTGCTGTGAGATTGCTGGTCATGTCAGAGTCGCATGGACCATTTTTTTGATCGTTGGGGTCCCACTGAGCAGCATGCATCGGTGTGTTTGACAGAGACAACGACCTCAATACTACAGGTCTGAGAAATAGAGTCCCAACGACCTCCGTATCATTCCGGATCGTTGCTGTGTCGCTGGTGAGATCTGACTGTTTGACATCTCACCAGCAACCACATAGCGACGCACCAGGTCGTATCATTGTCAGGATCGCTGGTGCACCACCAAGAGTGACAGTACCCTAAGGCTGCTTTCACATTGCGTTTTTTTGGAGATCTGTGGCTGTCCATTGTAAAACAGACAGCCACGGATCCAATTTGGCCCCTATGTATGCCTATGGGCGACAGATTAGATTTGCCCTTAATGGCATCCAATTTGTGTTGGATCCGATTCTGTCTGATTTTTTACTGTACCCAAAATCAGAGACTGCTCTGATTTTGGGCACAGCGGACCAAATCGGACCAAATCGGATCTGACCTGATCTGCGGCCAGTAATATGATGGCCTATGGAGCATGGGTCCAAGAAAACAGCTGATCGTTTTATCAGACCTGATTTTAGTGTACCGATCATGCTCAGTACACTAAAACTGCTCTTTACCATCTAATTTCACTTCCGCAATGTATATACCGTATATACTCGTGTATAAGCCGAGTTTTTCAGCCCAATATTTGGGCTGAAAAGTCTCCCCCTCGGCTTATACACGAGTCACTACGGTAGACTGCGTGGTGGGGACTGTGGAGGCTGAAGGAGGCGGGGGGAGGCTGCTGTATGAGCGGCCCCGTCACGTGGGGCCGCTCATTAAATATGCACTGCTTCCCCCTGTCAATCAGCGGCAGGGGGAAGCAGTGCATATAGCCCCCAAATGCTGGCACTCGCCCCCCCTTGTAAGGGCCCCCCCCGCTGGTTATATTACCATCCCGGTCTTCTGATCAGCGCCGCTCCTCGGTGCTCCTCGGTGCTCCGTCCGTCCGTCCTGCTACATCCGGGATCTACGGCCGTCGCAGGCATATGACGTCATCGCGCGACGGCCGGGGATCCCGGATGTAGCAGGACGGGAGCAGCGAGGACGGAGCGCCGAGGAGCAGCGCTGATCAGAAGACCGGGATGGTAAGAGAAGCGGGGGGGGGGGGGCCCTTGCAAGTGGGGGTGAGTGCCAGCATTTGGGGGCTGCTGGGTGCCCCCAGGGGGCTGCTGGGTACCCCCAGGGGGCTGCTGGGTACCCCCTGGGGGCTGCTGGGTACCCCCAGGGGGCTGCTGGGTACCCCTGGGGGCTGCTGGGTACCCCCTGGGGGCTGCTGGGTACCCCCAGGGGGCTGCTGGGTACCCCCTGGAGGCCTGCTGTATACCACTGGGGCTGCTGTATACTACCACTGGGGCTGCTGTATACTACCACTGGGGCTGCTATATACTACCACTGGGGCTGCTATATACTACCACTGGGGCTGCTGTATACTACCACTGGGGCTGCTATATACTACCACTGGGGCTGCTATATACTACCACTGGGGCTGCTGGGGCTGCTATATACTACCACTGGGGCTGCTGTATACTACCACTGGGGCTGCTATATACTACCACTGGGGCTGCTGTATACTACCACTGGGGCTGCTATATACTACCACTGGGGCTGCTATATACTACCACTGGGGCTGCTGTATACTACCACTGGGGCTGCTATATACTACCACTGGGGCTGCTGTATACTACCACTGGGGCTGCTATATACTACCACTGGGGCTGCTGTATACTACCACTGGGGCTGCTGTATACTACCACTGGGGGAGGCCTGTATACCACTGGGGGGGCCTGTATACTACACTGCTGGGGGCTGTATACCTGTGCTGGGGTCCACCCTCGGCTTATACACGAGTCAATAGGTTTTTCCAGATTTTTGGGGCAAAAGTAGGGGGGTCGGCTTATACATGGGTCGGCTTATACACGAGTATATACGGTACATACTTTGCGGAAGTGAAATTAAGTAAAAGCAAGTGTTAAAAATAGAAAATATATATGCTCACCTCTCCGGCGTGTCCCCCAATGTCGACATCTATCTTCCACGGTTTGAGGACC
>JARQOC010000005.1:474307158-474346569 GCA_033576535.1 Allobates femoralis
GTTTGAGGACCTAGCTGGGTGGGGCTAAACAATCAGCTGATTGGTCACATGACGGGTTACTGCGGTAACTGCGGTCATGTGACCGATCAGCTGATCAGGTAGCCCCGCTTCCCCAGGTCCTTCAACCCTCGGAGCTAGATGGAGCGCATCGGTGGACTCGCTGGAGAGGTGAGCATATATATTTTTTATTTTTAACACTTGCTTTTACTTAAGTTCACTCCCGAAATGTATATATATACATTGCGGGAGTGAAAGTGCCCGGCTTCCCTGCACTTTGCAGGCTCGGGCTTCCTGTGTCCGAATCTGTGAAAATCACGGACCCGGACGCAGAAATGCCATCCGGAGGTCACCTCCGATGCAATCCTTTTCCTGTCCGTGGGGTCCTGCAAAACTACTTTTTGCAGGACCCCACGGACAGGAAAAAATCACAATGTGAAACCAGCCTAAAGGGAAAGGCTCAGTGAGCCAAAACAAAAAGGGAATTAAGGATGGGAAGACACGAATTAAACAGCAAACTGTGGATAAGGCTCCTTAAACGACGTCTTTGTCTACAGGTCTCAACTCCACAACCAAAATATAGCAAACTATCACTTGTAACTACTCAAAGTTGAAAAGTATTTATAGCAGATTGGAGTTGGAAAATCAGAACTGTTGAGATAATGACTCACCGTCAGCCCGTGGACTCCGGTTTAGACAGGCTGTAGCTCCTTCCTCCTGGGGCCCGGTTGAGTGCAGATCAAAAGTGAAGACGTCTTGTAGGAACAGATTAAAGGGGGTTTAATTTATTAGTGACGCCACCTATGAGTAGCTTCGGTAATCGTTACCGACGCTGTGAAACCTCCGGGGGATGGACAGCAGCAAGATGGAACGCTCCCCACAGGCTGAGCGGTGGTCCCCGGAGGCTGGAGCTGCTTAAGATGTTGTGCGGCAGCTGCGGTTACCTTGTAATGCGGACGGACAGTTCATAAGGAAGCACGGACACAGAAAGTCTCTGCAACGGGTCTTTACTGTAACCAGCAGGCAGTACATGGTATACAGTTCACGGGTAGTGGACCGGGTGGACTCAGCAGTGATGGTGTCCCTCAGAGATCCGCAAGTGTTCCTCCATTCTAGCTAAGTGTTTCGCCATTGTCGCCCAGGAATACCAGATCGGGTACGGGGAGGCTGCTTCAATGCCCTATCCAAGATATACGTTGTGGATGTTTTGGGGAGCCTTGGATCCCTCAGTGGGTACACCGCTGGTTAGACGACTGGAAGTTGGCTGGTGGTGGGGTGCTCCTGTGAAGCTGCTCCTCCACGCTTCTGGTTCGCGTAGCAGAGGTGAATTGCTGCCAGCTTCGGTACCAGTGAACCGGCTGTGAGTTTTGGGCACGGGATATTTTGAGAACCCGTGGTTAATGATGCCCGATCCCGGTTGTTGAGGCCTCAGGTGCTGACACCCGACCGGTGACGGCCCGGGGGCTGCACGGGGTGCGGAGCCCCCGCTCCTGCTCCAAGTTCTAGACTTCTCAGGTCAAGTTCTAGACTCCTTCTCTTCGACTAAGGGTCTGTACTCCCTACACACTTCCCTAGCACTCCGCCCACCAGGACCCTGGGTTGGCCCTCTGTTCTAGGTGATGCATGCAGGTGCACTGTTTAAAATGTAACTTTTAATAGTGTATTGTTAAAATTAACAAAAAGGTGCTCGCCCACACCTAGTGTCTACAAACATACAAACAGACAGGGAGGATTGATGCTACCCTTACCCTGTATTCGTATCTACCTGACAGCGGAGTTTTCTACACCTAATTTTTGCGGTGTCCCCGCTCCACGACGGCTCACCCTGGTACTGTTACCTAAATCTGGGGAGCTGTCAGATCATGCATTCCATACCTGTAGTGGTGTCTAGCTGGGCATGGGTCAACCCCCAATGTCCAAGGTATCTCTAATTCTGTTGATTATACTGTGGAAAGGTGGGTTACATTGGCTAATCCATTGGAGGGCTTCCAAGGTTTATCCTGTGTGACACAAAGATAATTGTTCCTTTTTAACCCTTTCCCAGGTTGGTGGTCAAAACAGATATAGACCCCCTCCCATATAGTCCACAATATTCAGTTACCATGGATTCCGATGGCTAACCATACGGTGGGCTTACAAGATTTGTCCAATGTCACACACAGTCAAAGCCTTTCTTTTGACATCACCCTCTCAATGGTTAGTTGTCTATACCAAATAAACCCCCTACCATGTGATCCACAATAATCAATGCCATGTGCCTCACAACTAGTATCCCCTCTTACAGCCGGTATGCATGAGTCGGTAGTTATAGATCAATCACTTATCTTAGATCCACTGTCTTGTACTCAACGCGTTTCCACCTGTTGATGATTAACAGATTTCATCAGGAGTGACAGTCCTTCCCTTTGAGGTGCCTGCAGGTCTCTGTGTATAGTCCTCAGGCTGCGCTAGTGTAGGTAGATGCAGATGTCATCTCTCTCCCTCCTTCCCGCGCTCCTCCTCCCAGTGTAAATGTCTGGGGGTTTTTTCTCCAGATATCTGTGCACGCTGACCGGGGTGTTAGATACCACCTCCGGTCTCCTGGTGATAGCAGCGCCCTGCTATCACCAGGAGACCGGAGGTGGTATCTAACACCCCGGTCAGCGTGCACAGATATCTGGAGAAAAAACCCCCAGACATTTACACTGGGAGGAGGAGCGCGGGAAGGAGGGAGAGAGATGACATCTGCATCTACCTACACTAGCGCAGCCTGAGGACTATACACAGAGACCTGCAGGCACCTCAAAGGGAAGGACTGTCACTCCTGATGAAATCTGTTAATCATCAACAGGTGGAAACGCGTTGAGTACAAGACAGTGGATCTAAGATAAGTGATTGATCTATAACTACCGACTCATGCATACCGGCTGTAAGAGGGGATACTAGTTGTGAGGCACATGGGCATTGATTATTGTGGATCACATGGTAGGGGGTTTATTTGGTATAGACAACTAACCATTGAGAGGGTGATGTCAAAAGAAAGGCTTTGACTGTGTGTGACATTGGACAAATCTTGTAAGCCCACCGTATGGTTAGCCATCGGAATCCATGGTAACTGAATATTGTGGACTATATGGGAGGGGGTCTATATCTGTTTTGACCACCAACCTGGGAAAGGGTTAAAAAGGAACAATTATCTTTGTGTCACACAGGATAAACCTTGGAAGCCCTCCAATGGATTAGCCAATGTAACCCACCTTTCCACAGTATAATCAACAGAATTAGAGATACCTTGGACATTGGGGGTTGACCCATGCCCAGCTAGACACCACTACAGGTATGGAATGCATGATCTGACAGCTCCCCAGATTTAGGTAACAGTACCAGGGTGAGCCGTCGTGGAGCGGGGACACCGCAAAAATTAGGTGTAGAAAACTCCGCTGTCAGGTAGATACGAATACAGGGTAAGGGTAGCATCAATCCTCCCTGTCTGTTTGTATGTTTGTAGACACTAGGTGTGGGCGAGCACCTTTTTGTTAATTTTAACAATACACTATTAAAAGTTACATTTTAAACAGTGCACTTTATAAAGGATATGATTTGATAAACTAGCCACTATTTATCATTTATTCATAAAGTGATGCATGCAGGGTTGGATCTCAAAGTTAACCAGATCACTGCTGTGTCAGAGAATATTGCGGCTGCATTTATGGCTGCAATACCCTCTTGTGACGCACTCGTTGCGGGGCGCCACAATAACCTAGGATGGAAAGCCTAGGAAACCAAAATAACTGCTTTAACCCTTGCAGCACTGGAGAGAGGAAAATCTGCACACTTAACTGGAAATCAAAGTAGATCTAACTAGTTCAAGAGTGACTGCATGGGTACTGTGATATTCTGATACCTGAAATAGTCTTGGTACCCCTATGATAGAGACATTGCACTTGCACTTAACTGGACCCTGTACAACCTTGGAAGACCCTAGCCATAAAACTGAAATCACCTCCATGGACCTGACTCTCTAATTGTGGGGCTTCTAGTACCTCCTGAAGGACCAGTGGGGAGGCTGCAAAACACTGCCAAAAATCGGAGAGAAAGGTGTGCAGGAAGATACAAAGACCCATAAGGAGAAACCTAACCACATTTATATATGGTAGAGAGGAAAAGCAAAAGAGAGATATAAATAAATCAGAAACCTAAAAGAGGTAAAAGGAAAAGTTGCTGAGAAGGAAAAAAAACTGACTAACTGCTTGAATTGAACAGATACTGTATTTACCCTATTAGGTAAACCTTTAGATGAAGGTCTGGAAATTCTAAGCACACATCCACCTAGAGATTGTCACATGTTGACTACTGCAGTCTATATATAAAACTCTCACTTTTGAAATTTTTTGACACATTCAGTGTTGGTTTGCTGATGCTGCTGTATTCTGTGTGTCGCTGTGCAGGTGGGGAGTTGTAGGTTTTCAGGTGACCACACCATTGGCCTTTAAATAACCTTCTCACCCACAAGGTGATGTCGATGATAGAGTTCACTCTGCCTTGACCTGTGAGCTGAGAAGACGTCAGTGCATTTCCTGAAGCTTCTTGCTGCTTTTCCATAGGAAGTTGCTGTTTTCCTGGTCTGTGGTAGATTGAAGTGAGGGAGTATAGCATAGGACTGGTGAGGAGCAGGGAAAAGTTGGGGGCCCAAATCTCTTCACCATCAGAGGTACCTCTGGGTACCGGACTAGTCAGGGACCCCAGTCCAAGGCCAGGGCAGCCACAGAGTTTGCCTTGCCCATTATTGCCAGGCTGCTTCCCATTCCCACATCTGCTTACAATTAACCATGACAGAGATATAGCCAGCAAGGAAGTGCATATGGCTGGTGAGGAGCAGGGAAAGGTTGGGGCCCAGATCTCTTCACCATCAGAGGTACCTCTGGGTACAGGTCTAGTCGGGGACCCCAGTCCAAGGCCAGGGCAGCCACAGAGTTTGCCTTGCCTATTATTGCACCCGGTAAATACCCATTGCACCTAGCAACAGGCTGCCAGCATTTGTGGACACCTGTGTTACCTCTCAGAGGAGCTGGCAGCCTGCTGCTAGGTGCAATGGGTATTTACCTGGCAATTCTATGGTGAGTTATTTTTCTCTGATTGTATGTCCTAGTTCGATGAATCTCTTGCCCATTGACAGGCTGCATCCCATTCCTACACCTGCTTACCATTAACCCTGACAGAGATATAGCCAGCAAGGAAGTGCAGTGAAAGGTTAACATATAAACTCCAACCCAGAATGTGATAGGGCAGACCAAAAATGGGAAAATGAGAAACACCTGAAGAAGAGCAGACCAAGAAGGGAGAGTGAAAACAACTAGAAGTATCAATATTTGGACAAGAAAGAAAAGGCATTAGCTCAGAAGAGGAATAGACCATTGCATCAACAGGACACTGGATCAAAACCCCAAACAGAGCCTTTACGGTACCCCTACTTCTATGAGGGACCCATAGCTGTTAGAGACACAGAATGGCTAATTAAATCAGTTGACCTGTGTATGGATGGATGTGTGCTTGTGTGGGCCTCACATGGTCTGGCATCACAGTGGGGTATTGCACCCGTAAAAGAGGTGTAATTTTCCCAACTGCAGGTGCTAGGTTGGTAGGTGGGACCCATTTTCTGCACTCCCACACTAGACTAGTGGTGGGAGGTTACCCGGGAGGGAGGTAGCACCTCTTGGGAGAGTGAGTCAGAGAGAGTCAGAGAGGAGTTCAGGAGGAGTGTGGAGCGAGGCGGAAGGTTTTAACCGGACAACTCTACGCTGATCCGGAGGGAAGATGAGAGAGAATCCTGAGGGGATCCTGAGAGAGGGTGCCTAACGCAGGAGTCTGGGCCCTAGAGAGAAAGGGGAACCCCAGCATGGAGCGACAATACTCCAGGGAATTCCCCAGTCCACCACGGGAACACCGGGCCCAATGAAACGGCCAGAGTTCACCTCTGAAATTTGTCGACCGGCTGCTGCGGTCTGTTCACCAGCAGCGGCACCCTGCCAGACGGAGCGGTCTGCCTGCTTTTTCACCACGAGGGAGGGGAGCCCCAAGTCTACCTACAAGGAGCCATTGGGTATAGACTCATCCTAGGTGGGGAAGAAAGGACACCGGTTCGTCAACTAAAGTTTACCACGGGTTCCACCATACCACCTGGCATCCACTTGCAGCCACCCGTAGAGCTACCTGTTTGAATAAAATCTTGCTGAACAGTGGACTCTGTATTTTGCTGCAGAACGTTTACAGTAAAGTACGCTGCAGAAAGTGACTTTTACCATCGACCTCCGCAAGACTGTGGTGGTGCTGGTGACCCATCACCACGTACTACAAGTGGCGTCACATGACAAACTCTAATCCCCTGTACATACACCCCTTATTGAATGTCACCCATACCACGGGCTCAGGTGCTGCCACCCATGACATCCCAGTGAAAACACCCACTGAACCTGATACCCGAGTACCCCACGGCCTGGGGCTCGACACTTGGACACTAAGGCCACATGAAAGGCAGATACAAGACATATGACGTAACTATACCTCATATTTTGAGATTTGGTTAAAGAGTAACTATAATTTTTATTTCATAAATCAAAATTATATGACTCGCCCACCCCGGGGCCGTGGGACACTTGGAACCGGGCTCCTGTTGCTGCAGGGGAGTCAAAGGGGTCTCGACCTGGCTTCCGTGACCCCGCAGGAGTCAATGCTGGCTTTGGTGGGAAATAGGGACTGATGGATAGGGAATAAAATTTATGGAATAAAAGTTTGTGATGCCACCTACAATTCTCCGTCAACATGGACCGACTCTGTGGGTCAGACCTCTGGGGTTGTTGATATGGCAGCCTGGTGTTGTCACTCCCCATAGGTGGAGCAGTACCCCGGGGCAGATGTGTTAAATTGTGATAGATTAGCAGGGCCGATGTCATACTGGGCCTCGATGTCTCGTCTGCTGTTGCAGTCGGTGGCTCTGCAGGTGGGAGAATAAATCAGTCTCACACAGTGTTGGAATTCTGTACCCAGTTTACTCACTGAAGTTGCTGCTGGCCACCAGGTACTTCTCTCTTACAAGGCCAGTCTGGCCTGTCCACAATGAACCAGGATAGCTTGCCCAGGACCCCTTTGTGTGCCTTTCTGTTCTATGGTCTCTCTCTCGAAGCACTACTTCTTCGCCTCTCCTGTCAGCACCTCCGCATGCAGTGCCCAGATCTAACATCTAGGGGTCCTCTCAGATGACTGGTACCTGTATCCTTACCCTAGTTAGGCTGCCTTCTCAGCAGGTGCATCAGGCTGTGGCCACCACTCCTTTAGAGTGCGTGGCCTCTGGTTCAGTGGTTCGGGCATACAGCGTCCGCGCCATGTTCTGGGCCGGTTCCCTGGTTTATGACCAAGCCCTCTGTCTAATTATCTTAGTCCAGGATCCGGTTGCCCAGGTCGTTTCCACTCCATCTGTTCCCCTTACTCACACTTCACACTTCACTGCACACTTCCACTTGCTTCTCCTTACTTCTCACTACTCACTGACTTTCTCTGTCTCTCTACCATCCCCTACCTGTTATTCCTTTGTCCCCTTGACTGGGTCCTACCACCGGGTCCACCCATGGTCCCCTGGGTTCTAGGGTGTGTTGGGTGTTTTTGGTGGCGTTTGAGTTCACCATCCCATTTCCTTAAGGACTGAAACACCACACTCGCTCATTGAGTGTAGTACCTCTTCGTGGCTACCAGAACGGTGGGATGCCACATTTACAAGAACATCTGGAACTTTGTAATATATCTTATCATAGAGATCTGCTTCCTGCTCATCCAGGACTAATCTTTTATTGTCAAAAGTCTCAAAATTCATTTCATGAGATCGTGCAGCAGAATACCATGGTCTTCCTTAGCTCCTCCTTCCCCTCTCCTCTTCATAGAATGTTATAACCACCAACTGACATTTCCTTTCTTGATAATGTTTCAATTTGTCATCCTGTATACAGATTTAACCCATGAACTGAGAATGAGAGTTCAATCAAGGAGATACCAGAAGAAAATATCTCTGATAAGATCATTACAAATTTGCTTATTTTCACGAGTGCAGTTTATTTATTAAAGGGGTTTTCCAGTCTAAAATGATAATTCTGCAGTGACTCTGTGTGACTGCAGAATTATCAATCCTCCGAACACACGCACTGCGCGCCAGAGAATTTGCCATTTTGTAAGCTGGGAGCAGATCACAATTATTTTGTATGCATGTTCCCAGCAAAACAAGACTAGTGGGCGGGGTCTCGCTCAATACAACTCTAGTGGGCATGGACATGCAGTGGGTGTGGCCTTGCTCCGTAGACTTGTATTGAGTGAAGCCGTGCCCGCTAGATGGGGGCTTCGGCAGCAGTGGTCGGGAACATGCTTACTGAATAACTGCAGTCCATTCCCAGTCTACAAACAGCAAATCCTTGCAGCGCACAGTTTGGGCACTAGGAGAATTGATAATCCTGCAGTCACACAGAGTGACTGCAGAATTATCATTTTAGACCGGACAACCCCTTTAATAAAAATCTAAATGACGGTTACACTTTAAAGGAAGGCGGGAAATATTCCATCTTTCACACAACCTGACACTTCTTTTACAGGTATGATGCATTCCATTAGCCATTAGCATGTCTATTTACACTTTGGATGCACATATGAACATAGACCCATTTACATGATCTATGATATTATGTACCACTGATGACTGATGCATATGTTCACGTTTGAAGTTCTGGAAATAAATGCTAATTCATTGCACAATTATGTGCTTTTGGCCTGGGGGAGGAGGAGAGGACAAACCGGCTGATTTGTCCATCTACTTCCTTAAACTCTGCAAACACTCAGTCGCCTGTTCTTTCTTCCTCTCTATATTTTACTTCCCTGTTTTCATACATAGTGTAAAAACTAGAGTGTCATTGCCAGCTACTCAGTGTTGGAATATCGCTTTATTCGGGCATAACTAACCATTCACAATGACTCAACTGCTACCCGAGGACATTAAGAACATTATAACAGGTAAACGACAAGTGCTGCTGTACAGGTAGATGCTTAAAGGGGATCTGTGCTGATTGTATGATGTGCTCATGTTAATGATCAGAGCAGGTTATATAGCCTTATAATTATATGGATTTAGTCACTGAGCTGAGATCTTGGGTAATATGCTTATTTTACTAATGCTGCTACATTATAGGAGTCAAAGTGCAGAATTTTCTGGTTGTTCTGTGTATACTGCAAAAATCTACATAGCAGTTATGTTCCTTGATAGCACATTGGTACAGTGACAGTCCGCAGAATCTCGGATGAGACACAAAATTAAAATGAATAAAGTACACATCCTTATATGTGTACTTTATGTTATGTACATAACTAATAGCATAACTATTTATGAATAATACAGTATACAGTGCATAGATTTCATTACATTTTTAGACCAGTCTTGCCCTTCAGTTTAAGGAATAGAAATTTGAAAACTACATAAAATGTTCCCCAAAAATCTAACTTGCAGTGAATAAATTTGTGCAAATTCCAATACTGGAAAGCTTATAGTTGGTCAAAAATCATAAGTGGGGGAAAGGAAAGGCAAAGAGTGGCATAACTAGAGTCCAGTTTGCCCTGGTGCGAAATTTGTACCTGGGTCAACCTCCGTGTGCATGTTGCCACACCCAACCCCTGCCCCCCCCCCCATGCTCATGTTGCCACCCCAACTCCCCTCCTATACACGTTGGTCAGATGTATGGGCCTCAGTCATGTAGAATTCTAAATCCTATAAAGACTTATGAATTAACCCATCTCCCCATTCAATATATATTAATGTCCCCCATCCTGCTATATATGGGCCCATGCTCTCTCTATATCTCTCTCTATAAATGGACCCATCCTGCTATATATGGTCCACCTCCTGGAGTATGGCCCTTATTCTGGTATATATGGTCCTGCTCCTCCTGCCACCACAGTCCTCCAATTATTATAATGCACCTGATATGCCTCTATTTATTATAATGCAGACCCATAGTCCTCCAATTATTATAATGCAGCCCAGTGGCGTAACTTCAGGCCCTGGGGCCCCGATGCGAAGGCTCCAACGGGGCCCCCAATCATTGCAAATCTTTAATAGTATTAGTCTTTTTCTATGGGCCAAAGGGACTTTTGGGGCCCCCCTAGGCTGCAGGGCCCGGGTGCGATCGCAACCCCTGCACCTGTTGTAGTTACGCCCCTGATGCAGCCTCATATCCCTCCATATAGTATTATGCACCCTCATATCCTTCCATATAGTATAATGCAGCTGCATATCTCCCCATATACCATAATGCAGCCTCATATCTCCCCATATAGTATAATGCAGCCTCATATCCCTCCATATAGTATAATTTAGCCTCATATAACTCAATAAAGTATAATTCAACCTCATATTCCTCCATATAGTAAATCCAGCCTCATATCCCTCCATATAGCATAATTCAACTTCATATCCCACCATACAGTACAATTCAAACCAATGTGTACTCACTGATTAAAAAGATAAATCAGTGCTCACCTCTCCCTGATTCCCCTTGCTGCCTCCCTGCAAGCATCCTTTACTCCACACATCTCAGCACAGCGCGGCATGCAGTAGAGACGCCATCCCCATGCGCTGAGATGGCAGCGTGCAGGTGGGTGTAGCCCCTCAGGGGTCTGGTTACAACAATGGCATTGCCTCACTCACAGCGGGTAATGTCACACCTGGAAGCAAAAAGGGGGTTCCCTGTTCAGGTGGCACAGCATCCAACACTTTCCTGTCTCCAGACCAGAAAGGGGAGCTCTAGAACCCAGCTTAAGGGGAGCTTCCCTGTATAAATTCTGGCTCGGAGGTGGGGTGAGTCAGAACAGCCATGGAGTGAGTCTGAAGAGGAAGGAGAGGAGAGCCTGGGGGAGCCGAGCAGCGTTGTGCTCGCCCCAGAGTAAAGCCCAAAGAACGGACACCAGGTCTGAGGCTGTGCAGGGTCTAATGTCCCAGCAGCCAATACTGGAAGGTGGGGAATTCCAAGTTCCCCATCCACACAAAGTGCATAGAGGCAAAGCAGCATACAAGAGCCCGGGGTCTCCACCGAGGAGCGACCCCTGAAACAGGACTCAAGCTGCCTGTTATACTGCGCAGGAGAGAAAGGGCCAGCAGCTTAGCTTCAAGCAGCAGGAGCCTAAAAGTGAAAGAGTAGAAGGGAGGCCTCCAACCCACCAGCTAGGTGGATCCCCTGATTACTTCCAGGCCACCTGGGTCTACAGTAACATCTAAACCGATTCCCTGGACTGTATCCATAATGGAAAAGTAAACATAAAGAAAACGTTCATTGCTGTGAACTCCAGTTATTTCTGCGCACCCTCTGTCCTACACCCTACCCACCTTATCACATTCACTTCCCCGGGGATCCGTTCCGCCCGTGGGGAGTCGCTCCATCTCAGCTGCCTGTCCATTACCCCAGAGGTTCTGCAGCAGCTGCGGCCACCAATAGTCACATACCACGGGTGGCATCACAAACTAATTCCTTCTATCACCCCTTTCCCTACGAAGCCAGAAGGCCCCTTTACTACTGAACCCAGGGTCACGGAAGCCGGGTCTCGACCCCCGTGACTCTCCAGAGACAGTATAGCCTGGTGCTGAGTACCCCATGACCTTGGGCACGTCACAGGCAGGGGGGTTGAATGAGGAAGAAGAGAGCGGTCGGTAAAGAGATTGTTCTTTCTTCATTGCGGAGAAGGGGCCTAGTTCCACAGAATCATGGGCCCCATAGCAGCTGCGAGGCCTGCCACTCAGTGACCTGGAAGTGCTTGCTTGGGGATGCACATCCATATGAAGTAGGCGCTGGGGCCAGCAAGCCTTTGTAGACATGAAACTCTTCACGACTCACTGTGTCAGCAACTGTTACGACCCTACTTACATTGTACAGGAGATGAAGAGAGGTCCCTGCTGATCACAAGAGTTTATTCTCTATACGAGACATCAAAAAATTGAGTAATGGGGGGTAAATTTGCCTAAAATAATGATGACCGCAAACATTAGTTACCTAATTAATGAAGGCCCAAACACCCATATACATGTGGTAGCCAATCAATGGCTGTATTACTTACTGCTGAAGCCGGTGATTGGCTGCAGCAGTCATTTGAGGGAGTCAGTGACAACATGTTTAGCATCTTTGAATACTGTGTTGCTGTTATGATGCGGATAATCCTAATGAAGTGGTCATGTGGTCAGCGACGTCATCGCTGCAGGACAAATTGTCAGGGGGCTACAAAACCTTGGCTCTGATTGAATAGCAGATTTATCAGGGAAGGGAAGTTATGTGTTTTTCATTATTTTATACATGACAAATCTTTATTTAGTCAATACATAAAACAATAGTAAAATTTGAAAGTAATCAAATTTGATGAACAACTGAGAAGTCTCAAATTTGATTACTTTCAATTATTTTATGCAATTTCTTCCCTTTTTTTCCCTCCTTGGCCAGCAGGGTTAGTGTGTAAGTGGTAGATGTGTGAGACAGAGGGTCCAAAATGCAGTGATGTAAGATATCGATTAACTGAGTGTAATGTGGAAACAGCCGACACCAATGAAATATGGGCTGTGAGGTAATGTGAGGGAACAAGCAAGGAAGTAGGAGAGGCCATTATAGTTAACAACACAAAGTCTTTACTGATGCAGAAGCTGAAAAGGTATAACATATCACTGACATCAGACTGGATGATATAAACATTTGAACTTGACATTTGAGTTTTCGCATAACTCGTTATACATGGCAGTACTTTACATTTCTTCTCCTGTAAGATCTCAGTCACATGAATCCATCTCTAATACTTCTTTCACACTGGTTGCAGCATCTACCTTTTCAGATGTTCCAATGAGGCAAAACTACGGTGTTCATTTTAAGACATGATCATTTCTCACAGTCAAACATCAGAAATACTGTGTGATACCTGAAAAATGACAATGAGAATCTCAGTCTGAGGTCATATCTCAGTCTGAGAACTGATACCTGATACCTGATAACTGATACCTGATAGCTGATAACTAACAACTGATACCTGATAATTGATACCTGATAACCGATACCTGATATCTGTATCAGTTATCAGTTCTCAGACTGAGATATGACCATTCTCATGGTCATTTCTCAGGTATCACACAGTATTTCTAATATTTAACTTTGAGAAATGTCCTAAAATGAACACTGTACAAAACATAGATTCCACACTATCGTGGATCCATCACTGTTCCAGGGAGACCTCATCCAGCCCATAAGAATCTCAAAACCTCCAGTACCTCTGTTCCAAACTGTTTGGACCTCTCGCAGCTTCCCCCTAAACTAGGCTAACTAACTTTCAGGATAATGCTTCTGTCACTTTTCTGCATTTTCTGACTGATGCACATAGTGCTGTAACTACTGGCACTCTCTCTATGCACACATATAAAATGCAACAGTTTAGAAATACATAGATATAACAAAATGCGATCATAAAATGATCTTCAGGGGGTGGCGATCATCTTCCACAACACAAAATGTGCCACACAAGAGATGTCTAGGAGCTTGATGTACCTGTGAGGGACTAAGTAACTGTAAAGTGTAGGCTGTATTAGTAATCAAATTGTCAGACCACATACTGAACAACACTGCAGCTCAAAGAAGTGACCATGAAAGGGGTTGTGACAAGCACTGTGTGCAGGAGACATGGACAATGTTCCAAATTGCTGAAAATATTGCCAGCAGGTTATTACTAGTGTTAGCAAAGTGTTGCATCTCAAGTCCCAGTTAAGTCACACAAGTGTCAGTTAAGCTCAATGTCAGTGGGTCTTGATGCCAAGCTGATTCCTCGTGTAAGGCTCCGTAACCATCAAGCTAGTTGCCTCCCTGTTATTGAGCTGTCACCTGTTGGTCCCTGCAGTTCTTGTGTGAAATCTGAGTTTGGAACTACTCTACTACCAATGACCAGTAGACCATGTTTAAAATGACACACCAGCACTTCTGCATCATGCAGTTTTCTTCTGCTGCATCCATCGCTCCTTTCTTGTATTATATTCTAAATTAGATTATTCCTTAACATTTTTATTAAGCTTTGTTATGTTGATTGGTGTAGAAAGCATGAATACTGTATTTATAGTAAATATGTCGAGCTCTTGCACAGATAACAAAGCTGTGGTTATGTCTCTTACGGTACATATACTTTTCATACCCCTGGATTTTTTTATTTTATTAAAGCTTGTTTTAGTAATAACATGTCATAAAAATGCAAGGATTATGCAATAAGGTTTCTTTTTCGTACCTTGTTCCTGTAGCTTCTACAAACATTTAGAAAAAAAACTGTGTGTCAGCAAAGGAGCCACATTCCTTTATTTTGTCAGTATCATAGCTGATTGTTGTTCTCTGAAGGTATCTGAAGGCTCAAAATCATCAGGGAGGGATATATAAATCTAATATTAGTGAATAAGATCAATACTAGACTACTAAGGGCCCTTTCACATCAGCGTTTTTTGAAATTCGCGGCAGATGCGGTGAAAAAAACGCATCTGCCGCGTTTGCCGCATAACCGTTACACTTGCGGCGCGGTTGCGGTAATCCCCATAGAAAGTATAGGGGGACTTGCGGCAGGTGCGGCAGGTGCGGTTTTGCACTTGCGGCAAGTGTGGCCGCGAAAAAAACCGCAGTCAGCCGCGTTTTTTTTCGCGGCCGCACCTGCCGCAAGTGCAAAACCGCACCTGCCGCAAGTCCCCCTATATTTTCTATGGGGATTACCGCAACCGCGCCGCAAGTGTAACGGTTATGCGGCAAACGCGGCAAATGCGTTTTTTTCACCGCATCTGCCGCGAATTTCAAAAAACGCTGATGTGAAAGGGCCCTAAGTGTGCTGCAATATAGTTATTACATAAATAGCAATTTCATGATATACAGTTTTTACAAATATCAAGATTTTCTGCTCATGTCCTGTGTTCTTCTGGTGACTAGATGCTATAAACATTGAACAGAGCGGCACTAGCGGCACATAACTACTGACCCCTCTCCTACAAAATGCACCTAAAAAATATTATTTAGACAGTAAGGCTTCATGAATAGCAAACATAACAGATACATTTAAGGCAAAATTAAATTGAAGGGAGCAACTGTGTAACTAGAGTCAAAATTTAGACCAGGATTCCCACCTGCACATTGGTTAGATGTATGGGGTCTTGCAGCATTCTAGATCCTAAAAAGACATGTGACAGTGATCACCCCAATCCTGTGAGAAATGTCCCCCATCCTGGGCCACATGCTATAAGAAATATCCCCCTTACTATTATATTATTATAATGCTCCCATCCTGGCCTACATCCTGTTATAATGTCCTTTATCTTAGGCCCCTTCCTATAATAATGTCTCCATCCCGGTGCACATTGTCATAGAGATAAATTAAATCCCATTAGACATCTCTCTGGTCTCTGGAGATGGGACATATCCACCCCCGCACTGAACATAGGGGAATATAACTAGGAAGAAAGAAACTAATTATAACAGGAAAAGAAAGAGAAATAACACTATATGGTCCTTCTTCAACAATGTCCCCGTGGTGTGGACAGTTCATTTAGCTGATA
Organism: Allobates femoralis; assembly: GCA_033576535.1. Classification (NCBI taxonomy): domain Eukaryota; kingdom Metazoa; phylum Chordata; class Amphibia; order Anura; family Aromobatidae; genus Allobates; species Allobates femoralis. The sequence continues at coordinate 474,322,757 of JARQOC010000005.1, forward strand.
CATCTGCTGTAAGCAGGCAGAGAAGTGCACTTTCAAAAGAATCAGCTTCCCCTGTTCAAAGGATTGTCCTAACCTATTCAGAGTCATCATACAGTTATGAATATTGGGGTTTGCATCAATTCAATGGTGGGTACATTTTCAGCATAGTGATCAAAAGAGGAAGAACATAAATTTTTTTCATAATTGTGAGACCTGCCTATGAGCTCTAAATTAATATCAGACAGATGGATGACATTACTTACATCATGTTTCATATCTATAGTAACATAAAATAGTGATAAGAAACATGACCACTATATCTTCTGCCTGGGACCTCCAGGGGCAGTGATTGCTTTGAAAGTTGAGGATCTCATAATTTTTTGGAGATGGAAGCCATATTCCATGACTTGTCCTGTTATGAATCACCAGATGGGATGTATGTGGGTGTAACTTATGTTAATAAAAGCAAATGCCAAATTATTATACATTGTTCAAGGCCATAATGATACACGGAGGGTAGGATTGTTCCACATTTCCTAAGGAGTGACACAGATATAGTAATTTTCTTCCATTTATCCCTTTTATTTCATGTAATTGTATATACTGTATTGTTTTGTCCCCTTTGTACCAACTTGTGTATTGTTTTTATAAACACTTCCTATTTTCGGATTAAATATATATATAATTTATTAACTTTGTTCCTTATTCTCATTCAACTGTGACACACCCCCACAATGCCGTGGGATACTGGGAGCAAGGCTACAGTACTGCTGGGTAGTCACGAGGGTTGAGATGCGGCTCCGTGACCCTGGCGGTGTCAATAAAAAAGTTTGGAGATTAAGGTTTTGGGGATAAAGACGTGATATCACCTACGGTGCTCGGCCAGGGATGGCGGACACTGCAGTTCAGACCTCCGGGGCAGATGACGATGCAGCCAGATGTTGTCACCAGATGTTGTCGCTCCCCGTAGGTGGAGCAGTACCCTGGTCAGGTGTAAAAGTCAATGGTGTTGATTGTGGATGGTGGTGAAGTTGCAGTGCAGGGCAGGGGACGCTGGAATAAATTGAGGACACTGCTGATGCAGTTCCAAACTTTTACTCACGTGTTTCATGTGGTAAAGTCCATCCTGGAGCTGTGTCCTACAAGCCAGGGGTCCAGCCACTCCCAGGTAGATTGGAAAACATTTGGCCGGAACCCCGTTCTGTGTACCTTTTCTGGGTCGTCTCTCTTGTGCTGGCTGTTTCCCACCTGCCCTGCACCTCATGCTCAGTGTCCAGTGCACGTGGCCTCGGACCCTACTGGGTGATGTTCTCTCTCTCCCCTTTGGCCCTATCTGGCCACCTTTGCAGTGAATGATGTGAATCTAGCTTCTGCTCCTGGAGATGCAACAGCCTCGGGTTGGCTCTTCCTGTCACTTCCTCTAAGTGGCTCCCCTTCCTACAGTTCTACCCACCACCCTATCTTAGACCCATCTCTAGCCAGGGATAAGGGTTTGATCAGTTCCCCCGCCTTTCTGGTCTGGAGTGACTAGTGGTGCATGTGGTGTGTGGGTACCGGGTAGTGTCTCCTCCTTATCTGGGGTTCGGGGTACAACACCTCTGGCTAAGGTGCAGAACCTCTGTGGTGACTGGACCATCAGGGGTGCCACATACCTCCCTCGTAAAACACAGCACGTCCTCGGGCTGGACCTGGTAAAAGATGTGATAACTTGCAAAATTTTTTTATAATGCGCGTTAACATTAACAAACGTTTTCCCTTCCCAGGAGGCAGTAATCACTTGAACATTACATAATATTAAAAAAAGGTATAAAAATACAAAAACCAGGTTCAAAAATAAGTGCAAACAGTTCGGCGAGTGTCCTTCACTGGGTGTCTTTTTCACTGTTCTTTTAGTGCTTTATGGGGGACCCACTTCCAAAAAGCCCCCAACATAGGTCCTGGGTGGGCTACAGGACAAGAAGGACCATCATTTTCGGCCACACCAAGTGGGTTTTCCTTCGTGGTCAACGTGATAACCGTCCAAAAGAAGTGTCTGGATAAAAGCATTGGTTCTAAAACCAACAGAGAGCACACCGCAATGTGCTAACTATATACAATTACAGTTCCGATCACTCATCGTTCATGATCTATTTGTCCATATTAGCAAACATTCAAACATCATTTTTATGCTAATCAGGTTAACTTAACACACTATTTCCACAACACGCTGCCATTTCTGATGGTACTGTCACACAGCACAATCTGGCCTGCGATGTCGGAAGCGATGCGCAGGTGCATGCTCGCTTCCGACATCGCAGGCCAGCTGTCACACGGCAGGGCGTTACCGGTGACGCCGCAGCGATGCGGGCGGAGCCATCGCTCGCTGGGCTGCGCACAGCCCAGCGAGCGATCCTCAGCAACGCTACGATATAGGCTGGATCGCCGCCAACATCGCTATGGTGATGTCAGACGGTGCAATCCAGCCTAATTGCTGGTCGTAGGTTGACAGGTTTACGGTCCTCCTCGTAAACCTGTCAACCTGCGACCAGCGATAATTAGCGGTCGCGCTGTCTCACAGCGCGACGTCGCTAGCGACATCGCTGATACGTCACTTTTTCGGCGATGTTGCTAGCGACGTCGCCAGGTGTGACAGCACCATTACTCTCATTTCCACGGAAGTTCTTTAGGCCTTACAACTCGCTCTCCCTCCTCTGCTTCCCACCTGGTGACCCACCAATGGCAGTGCTCTGCCCAGCTAAGGTTTTCCCCGCTAGCATATACCGCCCATGCCTCGCCAGGGAACCCCATGAGCTCTCCACTCCAATTCTACCATCTAAACACCACCCACTCCCCGTATACTTCCTGGGATGGGGGTTCTGGGGTCAGCTAGTCTGCCAGTCCTTCCCCGGTGATGGGGTTCTGGTCCCAGGCCAGGTCTCTCAGCACCTGACCAGGTTTGGGGGCTTCAGGGGTCTTTATAGGCCCAATGAGGGTCTCCTCAGGCATCGGGGCAATGTTCGTACCTGCATTCTCATCTGGCGTGGCACCGAGTCTCTCCTCTTCATCCCCTTGTTGGATTGGGGATACCGGGTGTGAGGCTGCCAACTGCTTCAACACCTTCTGCTGCTGGGCCTCTCTCCATCTTCCCACCACAGTCATCTGGGTTCACATGAGCTGGTGGCTCAGCTCTTGCATCTCATCCTGTAGAAAGTCTGGATCCATTACGGGCAGCTGACTCAGGTTCTCCTCCGGTTGCCTGGGGGAGTCCTCTGCTTCCACCCCATGCTCCAGGTTCTGCTGACCTCCTCTTGCCATGGCGCCAACCGGGTTCCACACCATGTCTTTCGTGCCACACCCCACTGCACTGCTGTCAGAACATTTTCTCTCCTCTCCCTTTCATGGGTGGATCCTTTCTCTTTTGCTGTTGGCCACACCTAAGGGTGGAGTCATCCAGTCTCTTGGCAAAGCCCTCCCAGCTTTCAGAGGACTTAGGGGGTGTAGGCCATTTTTCCCACTCTGTGCTTGCCCGGCCCACAATGGCGGACCACGGCTCACTCCTTAGACAGCAGATGGTTTCAGTTTATTGCGGCCGCCATTACTTCAGTTTCAAAAACACAGTCTTTTCAATACAGTCCTGTAGGCGCACGGGACTCGGTGACACCGGGTCAGTAGATCCTGTTCGTGACGCCAGAAATGACACTCCTCCCCAAGGCCGTTGGATATTCAGAACCGGGCTTCAGTACTTCTGGGGAGTCACGGGGGTCAAGACCCAGCTCCGTAACCCTGGCAGTGTCTATTAAAAAGTTTGGGGATTAAGGTTTTGGGGATAAAGGTCATGATGCCACTTACGGTGCTCGGCCAGGAATGGCCAATGCTGCAGTCTAGACCTCTTGGGCAGATGACGATGCAGCCAGATGTTGTCGCTCCCAGTAGGTGGAGCGGAACCCCGGGGCAGGTGTAAAAGTCAATGTAGATGGTAGTAAAGTTGCAGTGCAGGGCAGGGGATGCTGGAATAATTTGAGGACACAGCTGATGCAGTTCCAAACTTTTCCTCACTGGTTTCAGGTGGTAAATTCCATCCTGGTGCTGTGTCCTACAAGCCAGGGGTGCAGTCACTCCCAGGTAGATTGGAAAACACCTTGCCGGCAGCCCGCTCCATGTACCTTTTCCGGGACATCTCTCTTGTGCTGGCTGTCTCCCACCTGCCCTACACTTCAAGCTCAATGTCCTGTGCCGGTAGCCTCAGACCCTACCGGGCAACGTTCTCTCTCTCCCCTTTAGCCTTATCCAGGCACCTTTGCAGCAAATGACGTGAATCTGGCTGCTGCTCCTGAAGATGCAACAGACTCGGGTTGGTTAGTTGAGGCCTCAAGTCTCCTCCACTAGTCTGGGTCTGGTGACCCTCTGCGGCCTTGGTCCCTTCACTTGCCTGTGACTGGCAATGGATGCGAGCCCCACGGGTGGATCTCTCACTTTCCGTGCCTTTGGGACCCCTTCCTTCTTTGGAGCTTCTGCCTGGCTCCCTCCGTCTCTCTCCCTCTCCGGGACGAGCTCCTCCAGCTCCAGTCCTCTGGTCTCAGTCCTTCTTAGCTCCTTCACTGGAGCTCTACTCTCCTGCTCCTTCCTTCTTCCTACTCTCTTGCTTCTCTCTCTAACTGCACTAAACTGAACTCCCACTTCCTGGTGTTCCCCTCTAAACTGTCCTACTCTTCCTGTCACTTCCACTAAGTGGATCCCCTTCCTACAGTTCCACCCACCACCCTATCTTAGCCCCATCTCTAGCCAGAGATGGGGGATGGATCAGTTCCCCCATGTTTCTGGTCTGGAGTGACTAGTGGCGCATGCGGTGTGTGGGTACCGGGTAGTGTCTCCTCCTTACATGGGGTTGGGGGTACCACACCTCTGGCTAAGGTGCAGTACCTTTGTGGTGACTGGACCCTCAGGGGTGCCACAACTGCATCCTCAAAGCCATATGCAACCCTAATGTTAAATCCAATCTGTCTGTATAAACAATTGGTGGTGGCAGCTAGTAGTTTTCTTGGATTATTGTGGAGCTGGGCAGTGACTGTACCAAGGTATTTACAGGGTGTTTATAAAAGATTCCCTGCCTTTTCAAGGAGGTATATTTAAAAATGTATTACAAGCATAATAGTGAATGGCACATGATAATGAGTTTATTTAGCAAATAATGTTTGCAAATGTTTTAAGTATCCACATTTCGTCACATGACACACATCTGTGCGCTAACCCAGTTCGACCCAAATACACTGAAGGATGTCACCGTCGATGGTCACTAGAGTGGTGGTAATGCAGTCCCGGAGCTTATTGAGTGTTGCTGGCAAATTTAATTGTCCCTAAATTATTTATAACAATGCCGAATGCTCTGGTGACCAGGTGGTTCACTTTCATACTTTCTTCGGAACACTACCTGCATGGTAACAATTGATTTACACTTCTCATCTTCTAAAACACAAAACACTTTGGCTGGCTTCATACTACATTTATTTGCTGTCAGGTTCTGTGTTTTGCACGAAGCACTGGACAGAACCTGAAAGCCCTGGACAAAACAGAACCGGAAGGCAAATATGCCTTTCCGATCCTGTTTTCTGCTGGAATCCTCCCCGCGCGTGGCTGCCGCTATCCAGTGCTGAAATTTCAGCAGTGGAGCTCTCCACGTACTGAAATTTCAGCCGGCGGCTCTTTTGGCTGCACTTTCCAGGTGCTGAACGAGCGTGGCTTGAATTTCAAAGTCAGCGCTCGTTCAACACCCAGCGTCCGGGAACTGGTCTGATTTTTTGACGGATTTGGGGCAATCCGGCACCCATAGACTCCCATGTTATGGAGCGCCAGATCGTGCCGGATCCAGGAGAATCCGGGAGGATCCGATTTTTGCCCCGGACACAAAAAATGCTGCAAGCTCTGATTTTGTGTCTGGGGACATAAAAAATTGAACTCTGCCGGATCCAGCCGGACAGACAGCAAAACGGATGGCAAATAGCTGCCATACTGCCCCATCCGGCGCCATAGGGATATAATAAGGGCAAAATCGTGGTGTGAAGCCGGCCGTTCTCTTTCATAGTTGCCATTTTGGGATCTGATGCTGCCCTGCCACCTGATGAATCACAAGTGAGTCCTGATGCGCAAGATACAAACCCTGAGATGTGACCTTTTGATACATTATTATTACAAAAAATGAATGAAATTTTTTTTGCAGTAACATGAATGCAAAACCTGATGAGTCTTTTATAATCACCCTGTGTATATTCAATGCATTAGAATTCATTACATAAGTACAGGGTGGGCCTTTTATATGGATGCACCTAAATAAAGTGGGAATGGTTGGAGATATCAACTTCCTGTTTGTGGCACATTAGAATATGGGAGGGGGAAAACTTTTCCAGATGGGTGGTGACCGTGATGGACATTTTGAAGTTGGCCATTTTGGATCCACCTTTATTTTTTCAATGGTCATGTGATGTAACACATCAAACTTATTGAGAATTTCATAAGAAAAACAATGGTGTGCATTTGGTTTTAACGTAACTTTATTCTTTCATGAGTTATTTACAAGCTTATGACCACTTATAAAATGTTTTCATAGTGCTGCCCATTGTGTTGAATTGCAATTGTCAATGCAAACCTTTTCTCCCACTCTTGATAGCAACACCACAGAAGAAATGCTAGCACAGGCTTCCAGTATCCGTTGTTTCAGATGCTGCACATCTCGTATCTTCACAGCATAGAGAATTGTCTTCAGATGTGTGATGAGGTAAACTGTTTTCTGAATGGTGACGTTAACAAACAAAACCAGCGCTATTGGTCTGACATTAACTCACGTTCCAGCATTGGCTAGATGTAAATAAGTGAACGGTGCTGCGGTGCACAGGTCCATTCACATTGCAGTATATGGCAGCTTTGTATGGATTTTATGTGCATTCTTATATAAATATTATATTGGAGCACTACTTCACAAGTTGCTAACGGTCCCATTTTCTATACAACCATTCCTTTGTGGAGAACTGCCCACATCTGCCACCTTAGACAGGAACATTTCAGTAATCTCATTGCCAGCTTCATTATCTGCCAAGACATTTAAATAATTACCTTTAGTAAGGGTTCTTTTCTGGCTCTAAATGGGGTTTTCTGGCCAAGGGAACCCACACAGCATCATTGTGAGATGTATCACTGATTCAGGCCCCTACAATTTGTCAGAGGATCACAATATTCTTTCTATTATTGCCAGATATAAACTTACAGGCAGGGCCGGATGGGGACTGAAGCTCAGCCCTGGCATTCCAGAGCACACAATCTCACTTGCAAGGAAGTCATCGTGCAATATGATTGTCAATTTGTGGATTTGTGGGTCCCTGTATTTGATACTCAGCCAATATAAAGTGCATAGCTGGGGACTGCAGCCCGTAGCTGTCCACTTTATCTGTGCTGAGAATGAAAATTACAGAGGACCCCCTGAACATTTTTTCCCCATTATTTATTTATTTTACACACATATGATGGCAGGTTCATTGTCATACACATATGTATATGACAACCAATTACAGACATCCGTACATATTATGGGGGGAGCAGCCAATAAAAGATGCTATCACAGAGAGTGAGCATCTGAACAGTGTATATGCATGTGTGCAGTCTGTGTGCTGTACAATTTTTTTCTGGCTCCCATTCACTTGCATTCGGGAATGCTGGCAAGATACACTGACTTTTTCCTCAGCTTGTATGTCGTTGAGGAAAAACTCACACATGGCCTTTGTTCTCTAGTTTAACATTGTTGCAAGTTCAGCCGATGCTTTCTTGGATTCTACTCATCGAGTTTAAACGCATATGTGAGCAGCCCCTCATGCCTCAATTAATTAAACATTGTCTCATAACTAGAAAGCTGAAGGTGGCCACACATTTCCATTGCATGACCAACTAATAGCTCCATGCAACTTTGGTCCCTACCAGTCAATGTATTGGATTGTTCACTTGTTAATTATAGTCGATTAGAGTTAAGAGTATCTTTTGTATTTTTGTGTAAATGTCTGTAGTCAAGACAATATAAAAAAATATCTAGCAGGTCTTAAAACATTTACTTATTTGTAAATGATTGAGTATAAAACGAAGAACAATTCCTATTTAGGTGACCTTTGTTTTTAACTTTATTTACTGGCGTGAGAAAAACATTCTTCAACTGGAACTTTGTAGACCACAAAACTTCCAGCAAGATTGGTGATATGAATATTTAATAAACCTTGTACTCAGGAATCTGACCTGCAGACGGATAATCATTCAAGTATAAAAGTGAATCAATGTAATGAGGCTAAGAGTTTATAGAATGTCATTTGGGGTTTTATTTCTTCCATGACGGTTTGCAGAGTCTTTATTATGGGACTTCTCACTAGTATTGTCATCTTACTTTGTGATGGGAGAATTTTACAAAGAATAATGCAACATATTGGTTTATTCTTCATGTTGACAAAATACCTAACTGATGTGTGCTCTTAAATTAGGAATATAAAGGGGTATCTTTTAGCCAAAAAATGTTGTGTCAGTCCATTAGCTTTCTCTTTTATTGCAACTTATACTCATTCAAATAAATAGGTGCAATTTAATAAAGTCAATAGACAAGTATGGTGCTGTATTGGGGAAAAATCAGACCCTATCTTTTAAAGCTTGATACCCCTTTTAGCTACAAGTGCTGAAGGAGTCCGCAGTAGAGATGCAAGAATTTTGTCAGTTAGGCTGCTTTCACATCAGCTGTAATTTGTAATTTGCGGCAGATCCAGCAGATGTCACCGCACCTGCCGCGTAATGGCCGACTTGCGGCACAAATCTGGCATTGATTCTCTATGTGACTTGTGGTCACATGCGGCAAGATTGGTTTTGCCGGATCCGGAAGATACGGCACTTGCAGCCGCACAAAGTTTTTTTGCGGTGCCACAAGTGCTGCAAGTGCCGGATGCAGCAAAACCGCACCTAACCTCAAGTCCCATAGAGAATGAATGGGGCTTGCCGAATTCATGCCGCAAGTTGACAGGTGCAGAAAAATAACAACAAACCATTGCATTAGTGACCAACCACAGTCCCTCATCATATGAAATTAAATCAGCCAAGTTTATGATGCAGCCCCCAGGCTATGAGGTACTCGGGAACTGGGCCTGTGCTGTCTCTCTGGGGTATCACGATAGTCGTGACCAGGTCCCGTGGCCTGGGATCAGTCCAAAAAGGGGTATTTACAGGGGATTTATCGTGACGCCACCCGGAGTGCTGTGGCCAATGGAGCCACTACTGCCTGGCTGCAGCTGGGGACCTTGACTTAAGGGCAGCTGAGATGGCAAGCCCTCTCTGGATAGGGCTGGGGGTCCCCAGGGCAGGAGTAATAGTCTATGATGGGCCTGGTGAGGGATCGTGTGCAGTGCAGTTCACTTACTTCAAAGCTGTAGCTCTCCAGCCAGTGTGCAGGGATGACAGACTGTGGCTCCTCAGGTGGGACTTTTCTGCGACACTGGAAGTAAACAGTCTCAGGCAAGTGTGAACTTACTGGGTGCTTTACTTTAGGTCTTTCCACGACAACAGTTCACAGTCTACAGTTCTTTCAGCTCTTTCCAGTTACAGTTCACACAATTTAGCTCTTTTCCGGGTAACTCAAACTGTGCAGCTCAGGTAGCGTTGCTGTCTTGCTCCCTCAAAGTCCTTTCAGGCCCTTCTCTCAGTGTTAACGTAGTACCTCACCCACGGGTTCAGTCTGGTCGTCGCGGACTCATGGGCTAATGTTTCCCTCACAGTCAGGGTCACTAGTCCTAGTATGACAACTGTGTTCCTAGTCCATGGTGGAAAGTGAGGCTGCAGGTCATAAATCACCTGTCCCACACCAGTGTGTCTCGTGATTAGGGTCTGGAATCCCCGGTCACCTCTTCAGAGCGGTTCTCTAGTGTTGGCCTAGCCTTCCATTGTCCCAGATTCAGATATTTGGGCACACCAGGCTCCTTCTTTCAGTCATTGTGCTAAGGGTTCCACCGCGCAGCATGGGCCTATCAGGCTGCAGGGCCCTTGTCCTCCCACCTTCCTCAGCTATGGGGTCTCTTTCAGTCTTTCCCCTTCCCGTCGCTTCCAGGCTTTGAAGTAGGCTTTCTCTCCTAGGGACTGTGCCTCTCAGGATTCTGCGTCTCCAGGGAGCCCCAAACTGTCTGGGAAGACTCTCTCTATTCACTCTCCAACTCGCTTATTTACTAGCTTCTGTCTCCTTCTGCTCCTAGGTTTTGTTTAGGTCACTCCACCCACTTTGTCAGTGTCCTCCTATGTTCCAGCCACTGTGCTACACCCGCCACCCCTTGCCCAACCTAGAGTCCTAGGCGTAGGGTCGGTACTTGTGCAGTGTGGGTGTGTTTGGCAACCACCTTGCTTACCTGCAGCACTTCCCTCTTGTGGCCACCTGGTCACAGAGGCGCCACATTTACATTTTTTGTTGCGTGAAGGAAAGATCTTTTAACCAGATGTTTGAAAGAACATTCACAGATAATTTGTTGACTGCCTGTATCATTGGGCATTGGGCTGTTTGAATGTCTTTAATTGGCAATATGGAGTAAAATGTCTATGACTGCATCTGGATAACAATTGTTCCCAAGGCAATGGTATCCTCCAATTCTCAAATGCAGGGGTCTCAAACATGTGACTTGTGGGCTGCATGCAGCCCCTGGAGCTTCATTATGTGGCCCACAGCACCAAGAACACCTTGATGATCGTGTCCTAATCCAGGGGTCGCCGTGGTCCACGCTTTTTTATGTATTCCCGACACCGCAGGAATACTCTCTGGTTCAACTACATCAATGGCAGCTGCCGGACAATCAGATATCAGCAGTTGACATCAGGATGTGACGTTAGCTGCTGGCCTCTGATTGGCCGGCTGCTGCCATTGAGGTTGTAGCTGAGATAGAGAACATGTCACTGCATGGCACCTACAGGATTACATATCAAGTGTGGACCGTGGTGGCCTCTGGACAGAATGGGGGCAGTACTACTAGAGGACTAGGATGGGGACATTACTTCAAGAAGGAGATGAGGATGGGGACATTACTACAAGAAGGGGACCAGAATGGGGATATTACCACAAGATGAGGATCAGGATGGGACATTACTTCAGAAGGGCATCAGGATGGGGACATTACTACAAAAAGTGGACCAAGATGGGGACATTATATATGGTAGTATATATGGCATTACAAAAAATATCACTTAGTTCTACAAAGAATGGGCACTCCAAATTCAAAAATTTTCTATGTGCAGTCCACATACCCAGCTGAGTTTAAGACCCCTGATCTAATGTGTATAATCATCTTTAGTATCATCAATAGTAAATGAACGCTTCTATTTGTCCTCTATTTTGGTTTTCCTTATCTTCCGGTGACTTATTTTGCCCAATTCCTGCTGATTTTTGTAACTGATCTAATCTTTTTGGCTCTAAACAGTAAAAAAAATATTAAGTAACTTGAAATACAGCTGCTGTATTCATTTTTCAGGTTCCCCTCTCTATCACTATTTCTTCCATAATTCACATGAAAATATGAAGTTTAACCAGGAAACCTCTAAGCTGGCTGCACCTGTTCATTTATGATCTTGTCTTCATGTATGATCTCCACCATACGTTCTGATCTTCCAAAGATTTGTACTTTTCATCGCTCGTTTCTCTAACCTGCAGCTGAGATTTTGTGCTGAACAGATAGATTTATTATTAGACACTATATGCTCTTTAAAGTTCGGCCAGGAAATGGTATATTTAGCAGAGAGGAAGAGTCTAGTAGTAGAAGAACAGGCACAATTCCTTTGCTGGCTACGCACATAAGATAGCTGCTGGCCAAATGAGTACTTAAAATTAAGCTGTGGGCCCTTAAGATACATTTTCAGGTCACGCACGTGTCATCATCTGTACTGCTGAACAATAGCTAGTATTGCTATGATCATGGGAACATACTTAAGGTAACAAAATATAGATTTATGCTATACTAGATCGATGATCCTTGTTATACTAGTGTCCAGAATTACCCTTGCTAGAGTGCTTTGTGAGTCAAGTTAGGAACTTTAGACATTGCAGAGCAGATGAGGAATATAAAAGGAGAACAAGAATTTTTACAATAAGCTAATATAATGTCTATGTAGAGAAGGTATCAATAAAACATGAGTGGAGAGGCTATAAAGGACATCTGTCTTAACCACTATTATTCAATGAACACAAGAGACCCTTGTTTGAAGGAGTAGTCTATTCTTTAACGAGGGCCTCTTGAGTAATGTGGTTATGACCTACTGTGACATATTGCCAAAAAAAGGGTACAGAAAGATATATTGCTCTCCGCCAAAAATAGAACTGGACAGATTTCAAGCAAAATGACATTGTTCATAATCTGAAATAATTATGTCATGCCCCACACAGGGGAGTATAATATATCAGATCGGCCTGTACAGTTCTTGTACTTGTAGCTTGTGTTCCATGTTGTGCTTTTTCATTCTGCATTACTGGAAAAGAGATAGCACCAACTGCTCAATATAAACAGGACAACTACAAGTGACAAACCAGTCTCTGAAATAGCTAAAGTCCGTGAAAAGGCATTAAACGGCACTACCAACAGAATAAAAGAACATACCAGGTTATTGGATCCATACTCTGCTGAATAGTGAAGATGCAGAGGGTGCTCTGCTGATGGTCCCAGGTGGGGGGCAAATTAAGCGTAGAGAAACAAGAAGATTCCAGCGGCACACGTTAAGGGTAAAAAATGTCTTCTTTATTGAATATTGTGAGCCCTCGCGGACAGGATCTTCTTCTCTCCTCTTGTATCTGTACGACCAAATTGTCCACATTTATTGTACTTGTCCTTGTCTGCCTGTTTAGCATGTAAAGCGCCATGGAATTTAATGGCGTTATATAAATAAATAATAATAATATAACATAAAATTAGCAGGAATTGTCATAGCAGTTACTGGAAGGATAGGGAGCGTCAGGGTGCAAATTGGACGATGGTCGTTTCACGTGTATATGCTTCAATGGTCCACTCCACTCAATGGTCCTGTTTGCACCCTTAGGCTGAAGGCACACTGACGCAAAACTCGCACAAGTATAATGCGTGAAAAAATCGCATTGCACTCGAACCTGTATCTTTAAATGACCAATATCTGAACAGATATCTGTGTGTGTAACTGGGCCTTTACCGAGTATAATGCGGGTATTGCTTATGAAAGCAATGTAGAACATGTAACAATGTTATTACAGGTTATACGTGAAACAAAAACAGGGTCAAAAACATGTTCATCAAATTGACAGAGTTATATAGTTTGGAGCCTGTACATAAAATACATTCTTAGATAATATCAAAATTGTCAAGTAACAAATAATTAGGGGAAATGGCCCTCAAAATGTGTAATATTATAAGAGATTCCTGTAGCAACTATATTATTGTCACACTGACCATAAATCCCAGTATGCTGTAAAGTATTCTAGAGATAGTCACCACAAACATGTGCTACATAGTTAATAAGCAATAGATCAATCGGCAAAAATCCTAGTATGCTGTATAGTGGTCCAAAAACATTCACAATAAACCTATGTGCCACACAGTTAATAAAAGCAGGATCAATTGACAGATATATTGTTGTATCTAAAGGTAGTAATATGGGAATAGGGAGTAGAGATTGCGCCTACAAGTACTCTGCATTGTTTCAATACCAATTAATATTGTTGTAATTTTACCGTAAGGCTAGTGAACCCCAGAGTAGTCAGTACTCATTCACCATATACTTATGATCCACATAAACAATAAACGAGGGTCAATTGACCACTACTAGTAACAAGGGACCCATAGAGAGACATTATATTAGGATTAGGGATGAGCGAGTATACTTGTTACTATTCAGAACTCGCCGAATAGTACGGTATTGTAAGGTTTTCAGTATTTTTTTGCTATATCCGTTGTTATCTTTGCATTTAGTGTATTTTGTCGGCCATCTTGTTTCCTGTCATGTGCATTGACTTTGGCCCTTAACCAATATGGAGTTCTCAGCTTGTCATCGGCCATCTTGTTTCCTGTCCTGTGCATTGACTTTTGCCCTTAAACAATATGAAGTCCTCAGCTTTGATGTCCCTGCCCTGTTCCTTGCCAATTGCCCTTTTAATCAGTTTCAGCTGATTTATCTGTGCTCCTGAATCAGGTCTGCAACCAGTTTGTGACTTGCTCTCTGAAGCCTGGATTCACTCTGCCTGGAACCATTTGTAGACACTGAATCCTCCTGTTTGCCAGCAACATCTGACAGGAAAGTAATAGACTCTGAATGACTTATGCTATGCTTTAATGCTCTGATGTCCTGGGTTGTTTGCCTTGCACTCTGCAACTACATTACTTTATCCTGTTGATGCACTAACTTGTATGAAGCAATACAAGAACTGCTTAAGAAGCGTATGTCTCATGTGTCTCATTATACCCATGCATTAGACTCTATATAGACTGTATCATATATGACAGGTATTCAGGCTACTCGCTACTCCGCGAGTTTCCTTGTGATTACTCATTAGGAGTAGCGAGTAGTACATTCACTTTCGCCGTGTATCTATATACACTGTGAAAGTGAAATAAAAGTTAATAAAAGGTGTTAAAAATAAAAAAATAACATACTCGCCTATCCGACAGATGTCCCAGGACCCGAAAAAAACACATCCGATAGGCTGCCAGTACCTTAAGTCTGACGGCCAATCAGATGGACACACCACCTGATCGCTACCGTCCATCTGATTGGCCATCAGACTTAAGGTCCTGGCAGGCCATCGATGTGTTACAGCATCTGTTGTCCAATCAGATCACCGGTAGCAATCAGGTGGTGTGTGAAGTCACCCACCATCTGATCGCTACCGGCCATCTGATTGGCCATCAGACTTAAGGTCATGGCAGGCCATCGGATTTGTTCTTTTCGGGTCCTGAGACAGCTGTCGGATAGGTATGCTATTTTTTTTATTTTTAACACCTTTTATTTGCTTTTATTTCACTTTCGCAGTGTATATAGATACTCTGCGAAAGGACTCGCATTTCCCATTGACTTACTTTGGACTTGCTACTCTTAAGGAGTACCCGAGTATTAGGACCTACTCGTTATGAGTATAGCGCGTCCGAATATTTCACTACTCGCTCATCCCTAATTAGGATCAATAACAGCGGTATACAAAACCCGCAACCCCCTGGGGGGGAAGAAGGACACAGTTTAACTCCCTGGTAATTGGGCAGATAGGCAGGAAGGCCGCACACGTATCACCACCTTATTGACTTCGTCAGGATAAATGAGTGTATCAGCCCCATGCTTCTGAGCCCCGCCATGCCCGGAACGCCATTTCCAGTGCATGCGCACTCTGTCAATAGGCTGGGACTAGGCAGGAGCACAGCCGACACTCCCAGCTTGTCCGTACCGCCGCCGATACTGCCGCTTTGGTTTGAGAGGGCTGACGGAGTCAGTCCAGTGTTTAAGTCCATCTTCCTCATAGAGTGCAGAGTGGGAGCATTGCCGACCTGTCAAGATTTCAGTGTCGGTGCCAGTGCTGCAGCTTGGTTAGAGGAGGCTGACAGTCAAATGTTCCAGTCTAGCTGTGTTAAAGTTACCATGGCAAGGTGAATCCCACAGTGTCCTACGCGTACAAACATCCTAATAGAGAAACTGGCATATACAAGTGTAATCAGATTCTCAGGTCATCTAATAAGGTTATAGACACAGGGTCCTCTAATATTCCTTTAGGGCCAATAGAATAATCAGGGCGATATCATATATTCTCCTCAGACCAGACGAACCAGAAGAAAAAATGTGTGTGTGTGGGGGAAATACCTGAAACCCTATTTGAGGGTTCAAACTAACAGGTTGCTTAATGCTTTGGCAACTACCCAAGGGCCAAATCCAACAACGATGGGAAAAGAGGAAAGGGGGGTGGCAAGACTGTAAGTATCAGGATACAGAAGTTGCAGAAGTTGACTAGTGTACCCTAATGCCATACTACAGCATTCAGTACGGCAGAGAATTTATAAAACAGGGTACCCTGGACAACATCCAGATAGAGTTTAAGCAACCATGTAATCCCTAATCTCCTTGATTGTCGTGTAGTAGAGCAACCTTAATTAAAGCTACATTGTCCTACATTAAGGACAGCGATCCGGTACACATTAACCACCGAACTCTTCAATATAAAATTAACCCATTATCTGGAATAGAAATCCAGGGCCAAGTTCGGTCGCAACCCCAAATCCATCCTTCTTGTATTAATGCCCTATTTATAATAAGATAAAGCGTCATGCAACTAGCGGCGTTATTATACATGCAGATGTCTGGTTCTTAGCAGTCCACGGGATGTAACCAGTGCACGTTTGTCGAAAAAGTAGGTATGTTCATATAATGAAACATACCGAATGGTTGGCCAGCCAATGAAAAGGTTTACATAACTGTGGATTTGCCACCCCTTTATCCAAAGGACCCTCATTTAATCCATAACCCATGGTCATCAGAAAAAATGGCCTGAGTTTGTTGAATAAACCAAATTACAGATAAGAACAAAAAATGTTCTAGCTGTTTTAATCTTAGAAGGGTAAACACAACCAGGGACAAAGGGGACCCGAATCATGAATAGAAAATTCTTGATATCCTATTTCGGCCATAAATATTAAATTTTAAATTTTAAAGGCTAATGAACTAAGTCCCAGAGCCGCACATAAATCCAGGGCCACCCGGTCATCATAACATAAAGTGGATGTCTTTTAGGTCTAGAAATGCAGTCCATGACCCAAGTGCCCACAGTGTCCGAGGGCTAAAGTTGAAAGTCTTGGGAATTATCTGTTGTCTCAAATTCGGGTAGGAGGCTCAACAAATGCACCAGTGGTAAAGTTCCAATGAAGTAATCCATAGATCAGTCCATGTTCTCTGATGATAGTGGCTGGCCGCTGTAGGGAAGAAAGCGAGAAGAGAAAAGAAAAATAAGATGTTAAGGATTCAGGTTGATGATGTCTAGGTCACCTTGATGTAAATCAAGGACCAAAGAATAGTAATCGTCCCAGATAATATTTTCCTCACCAAGAAAGCCAGTAAAGGGGAGTTCTTCATTAATCCCATTAGGATTTATGGAATTTATTTTGAAAATCCACCTGGATTCACTCTGTCATAGTTGTTTCTTTGTCATCAATAATTTTTATTAAATTTTCATCACAGAAATTACAAACAACATTAATACCAGGGAGAACACCCAGATTACTCACACTGGAGCGGAAAATGGGGGAGCAGGCTGGAGGGAAAAGGGATGGAGCGGATAGGTAAGGGGGTAAATCCAGGTAGTTACGTAAGTCCAATCTATCCAAAATGCATGGTGAGTTGCCCAAGGTAATGGTTAAGAAACATGTGGGTGTGTCCATCTGCACACACCATATACACGGTTAGGGGACTCCTTAAGGGCGTTGTTAAACAGAAAAAGTCCTGAGTGGTTGTAGATCCAATATCCATTCCGTGCCCTCCATGCCGTAGTTCCCCGTAAAAGACAATGTACGTTAGATACACTCACTGGGGATTAGGGGGCCTGTTTGGAAGGGAAAGTAAATAGGAGAGGTAGGGGGGAGGGTATTGAATAGATCAAATTGAAAATTCCAAGAGGGAGGGGGAAAACCAGAGGGGATGGGCAGGGGACAAATAAGAGAGAGATTAAATCATATAAGAGGGAGAGAACTAAGTAGTAGACCAAAAAGGGGAAATGGGGTAGGAGAAGGAAAGGTAAGGGTCCCTGAGCTGACTAACCCCACAATTTAGAGCAAGCTTGCCTCAACCCCTACCTCCAAACTCAACAGGGAACCTGAATCGCTAAAGGATGGCTAGCCCAGATATCCCATGCTTCAGCTACATATCTTCTCATGGGCTCGTCCATAGCCAAATAGTATTCAAGGCAGAATGTAAAGTTCAGTTTGTCCGTCAAATGAGCCATGGAGGGAGGAGAGTCAGCCTTCCATCTAGCAGCTACACAGCTTCTAGCAGCTGTCAAAACATATGTTATAAGATGTCTAAGAACCGGAGGTAGACACTCTAACCCCAAGTGGAGAACTGCCAGCTGCCACCACATATGGGCCAGGTCACCCTTCTTACCACAGTTTCTCCAACACAGGGAGAGCCACCCTCTGTATATTTTGCTAATTTTACTGGGGAAATATGCCATCTTAGATGTATTTTCTTAAGGAGCTCGACATGATTGATGCAATTGGAGGCTTTGATAAAACAATTAACTGCACCCTCCCAATCCTCAGAACCTGCTTTAAAGTTTAGGTCCTCTTCCCACTTTTCCATATAACCAAGCTTTTGAGGAGTAGAAATCTCCAGCAGTTCTCCATATAGGAGGGGGATTCCCTTCATGGCTTTAGGGTCAGACCTTACAAAACGACGCAGAGGGGAAATTTCAGGAGTCCTAAGGTCACTCCGACAAGACTTAGAACGAAGGAAGTGTGTAATCTGGCAATGTTGAAAAAAAGTATTACTCATGGAGGGGTGCCTGACAATAAAGTCTTTAAACGACATCAGGTGACTGTCTTCACATAGGTCGCTCAGAAACCCAATACCCCCCTCAGCCCATCTAGAGAGGTTCAGCGAGGGGACGAGCAAGTGGAAAACCTCCATAGGTACCTCCGAAACAGGCAGCTTAGTCCAACTCCTCGCCATACCCCCCCAGATACCCAGCAGGGCCCGAACTGTGAGTAACATGTCGTGATGGGGCAGTGCGCCCAGGGATTCTGCTACTAATAGCAGTTTCAGAGAATCACCCATGGATTCCGTTCTTTCTATTTGACACCAACCATCACATACATCCTCTCGCCACCAGGACCTCGCCCCCTCCAAGATGATTGCTTTAAGATAAGAAAGTACATCAGGGATTCCCATGCCTCCTTTATGCAGTTTTAAATACATAGTCGCCTTCCCCACTCTAGATGGCTTGCCTGCCCATACAAATTTATTGATTAAGGATTGAAGTTTTGAGATCAGTCCCAGAGGGTACCTGATCGGAAGGCACCGAAAGATATAAATTATCTTCGGGAGCCAAAGCATTCTCACCGCCTGTATTCTGGCTATCCACGTCATGGAGGTGAGGGGAAACGTCTCAAGGGCCCGATGTAGGCCATCCATCAACTTGCTGATGTTCTGGGCTGCTATCTGTCCCGAAGGGCAGAGGAAAACCCCCAGGTATGGGATTCCCGAAGGGCACTACTCAAAGGGATAGATCTTCTTAAGATGGGCCTCCTCCCCCGCCGAGACATGGACCGGGAAGACCATCGATTTATTTGAGTTTAATTTATAATAAGAGATTTCCGCAAACCTGTTAAGAGCTCCCACTATCCCCGGGAGGGAGGAAGTGGGACCCAAGGTGGAAATGATGACGTCGTCAGCGTACAGACCTACCACATGTCTCCCCCCCCCCGACTGTTACTCCCTCTATTGAGTCGTCCCCACGAAGGGAGACCGCCAGTGGCTCCATCATGAGGGCGAAGATCAAGGGGGAGAGAGGGCAGCCCTGCCGCGTACCATTCGTGATTGAGAAAGCCCGAGACAGGACGCCTGCAGAAAACACCCTAGCACAAGGATGAGTATACAGACTAAGGACTGCGGACATGATAGGGCCTGAAAAACCAAAGGCAGAGAGGACCTCCTGGAGGTACCCCCAATGTACCCTATCAAACGCTTTCTCCGCGTCCAAAGACAGGAACACACCGGGGGCACCCTTCCTCTCCACCACCTCTATCAAGTCCAGCATCCTTCTCGTCCCGTCCCGAGCCTCCCTCCCCTGCACAAATCCCACCTGGTCAGGGTGGACAAGGGAGGGGATCACCTCTCCCAGTCTAGTTGCCAGTAGTTTAGAAAAAATTTTGATGTCAGTATTTAAGAGAGAGATAGGGCGGTAATTCTCAGGACGTTCTGGAGTTTTGCCTGGTTTGGGAATTGTCGTTATGTCATAGTTGTTTCTTGAAGAACTCACTGCGTCCCTTCCCTCTTATTCTCTGAACCCCCACTACTCCCATACAGTTGCTCCTGCCTCCTTGAAAGTCAAGGAAATGTGTGGCAACTGGTGTAAGTGGATTGCCTCTCTCACGATCCATAAATGCCAAGTTCAGGAAAGAAAGGTGTGTTGCGGTCCGCGCTGCCAGAAACATCAAGGAAGACCCAAGACGAAGTTTTGATCCAAGCCTTCTTTATTCACCTCCTACGCGTTTCAGTGCCCACCTGGCACCTTCATCAGGTGCAGGTGGGCACTGAAACGCGTAGGAGGTGAATAAAGAAGGCTTGGATCAAAACTTCGTCTTGGGTCTTCCTTGATGTTTCTGGCAGCGCGGACCGCAACACACCTTTCTTTCCTGAAATTCCTGGTTTAACCCCACGTGTGTGGAGTCGGTGGAGGTCCAGCAGCAGCCATCAGGACACTATACTACATGCGTACAAGCCAGTTGTGGGTCACACAACTGGAGCAGGTGAGCGAATTAAGTTTTTCACCGCAGAAATTTAGTGTCTAGTGATAAGGGCACTATTGCGCCTCTTGTCCCCCTCCCCTCTCTCTTTCAATAAATGCCAAGTTGATTGTAGAAACATATTTCTGAACTCGTTTACAGTGCTCTTGTGAAATTTGACCTACGTATAGTTTTTGGCAGGGGCAGGAAAGCACATAGATAACATTCTGGGTTTTACAGTTGATATGATCTCGTAATGGAAAAGATTTTCCATTCCGGGGGTGCACAAAAGAATTGTATGTGGGTGTCACCAGGGGATACATGTTGCAATCACCACAAGGGAAAGAGCCCCTAAGTCGCACTCCTCTGTTGAGTCTGACAGTCGGTTTTTTAAAGTGACTTCTGGTCAGTATGTCATGAAGATTGGGAGCCCTCCTATCTGTGAGGGTGGGATGTTCACCCGCATAGTGAGCTACTTGTGCAACTGTTGACAACACATCCCAATGTGAACCTAAAATCCCTCTCACCTTCTCCCATTGTTCATAGTAATCTGCCACAAAAACCACATGGTCCCCTATCGTACGTTCTCTCGGAATAAGCAACTGAGGTTGTGTATATTGATTTGCTCGCTGAAATGGTCTTGCCACTACCTTCTTGGGGTATCCCCGTTCCCTGAAACGATTAGTAAGAAGACTATCCTGAATTTTAAAGTGTTGCATAAGCGTACAGTTCCTCCTTACTCTGAGGAACTGACCTGTGGGTATACTTGCACCAGTGTGGTATGGATGGAAGCACTTTGAAGTCCATCAGGCTGTTGGTTGCCGTCGGTTTCCGATGTAGATCTGTTATCAGGGAATTTCTGTGAATCCTAAGACTGGTGTCCAAGAACACTGCTGAGCTATGGGATATTGAGGAAGTGAGGAAGACATTATAATCATTGGTGTTGAGCCACAAGATAAACTGCTCAAATTCCCCCTTGGTTCCTGACCAGACAAAGAAAATATCATCAATAAACCTTTTCCATGTACGTACATGTTGTTTGAGGCCCTCAGAGGGTTCACAATGGTCTCCTCCCACCACCCTAAAAATAGATTAGCGACAGTGAGTGCGCATCTGGCCCCCATCGCAACCCCTGAGACCTAACGGTAGTACTGTCAATCAAAAAGAGAAAAATTATGCTTTAAAACGAAGTCCAGCAAGTCAATAATGAATGAATTATGCATTCGCTTTGAGCCTTGTTGGCCATCTAGAAAGAACATCACTGCATGGATCCCATTCTAGGGACCGATGTTGGTATATAGTAACTCCACGTCACAAGTGACAAGGAGGTCACCATGAGTGTGTTCAACTGATCTACATTGTCCCGATAAAGTCAGCGGTGTCCCTAAGAAAAGATGGTCGTGACAAAAGGCTGTAAAAAGTAGTCAAGGTATTTACCGTATATGCCTTTTCATTGAGACTCCCAATGCTTGCGACGATTAGTCGTCCTGGGGTTTTATTCAAGCGTTTATGCACCTTTGCTAAAATGTAAAATGGGTGGGTAGTAGGATGTTCAACCTTTAAAAAGCATTTCTCCTGTCCCAAAATGACGCCGGCTGAACAGGCTGCCCTCAGCAGTCTATTTAATTTGGTGGAAAATACCTCAGTCGGGTTTGATGGCAGTTTGGAGCAGAACCTAGTGTCATGGAGTTGCTTATGAGCTTCTTCTAAATATATTCTCGTAGGCCACAGGACCACATTTCCCCCTTTGTCGGCCTTCTTCACCAGAAAGGAAGTATTGGCCGATAAGTCCCTAAGTGCTTTGGTCTCGACCCATGTTAAATTGCTGCTTCCCCTCCCATGCCACGGAAGTGTAATTATATCCTTTTTAACCAATTCAAAAAAGATATTGATATTGGGTATCAAGGAAAGGGATGGTGTTACCTTAGATCTGCAACTATGTGGAAACCTGCATCTGCGCAGGGTGTGATCAAATTCCTCATTTAGCCCCACAGCGCCACAATGCAGCAGGCTGGATTTGATGTTCCAGCCCGCTGTATCATAGCAACAAAGGAGGCGAGAATGACAAAAATGAGGAGGATGCGCACAAGGACCGAGGACGCCCAGCGGGGCGTGCTGAATGCCGGCGAGGAATGGAGAATGGAGCCCGTCTTTCCAGTCTCAAGATGGAGACTGTATGTAAATTTATAACTCATGATTCTAAAACATTATAGGGCACCTTTAGAGCAGACACTGATGGTTAGGGATCAGCTACAAAAGTGCAGGGATAGGTTAAGGGGGTAGAACGACCTAACGGGTTCCCTTCAATTTTGCAGAGCAGCCTAATGATGCACCTCCAGAGAATCCTGGCCTGCTGGCCTCCATCTCTGCGGCCAACAACCAGATCCAGGAGCTGCCGGCCCAGGTCAGCCTGCTGCCGGCGCTGAAGAGCTTGGACCTCTCCAATAATCAGTTGACGGAGATCCCTCCTGGGTTGGCGGACTGCACCAAGCTGAAGGAAATCAACTTCAAGGGCTTTACCTTTGACAAAAAAACAAAACAAAACAAGAAAAGTAGAACTAAATATTAAGGCTCATATCTGTGATATTGGTATGCTGAATTTAAAAATATTCAGGAGAGCAGCAGAAACCAGATGAGATCCTCTTAAAGTCTATTTATTATGAAAAATAAGGATCTGAACAACCTAGAACTTTTTATGAACATGTTAAAATATTGGAAGAACCTTCTTGGTGGTATTCCTTTTTTGTTCCAATAATTTTTATTGAGGTTATACAAAGCAAATACAATGACATAAACATAGACAAGAATACATAAACAAGAAAACAAAACAGCCAAGAGAAGTAGAGGGGTAGGGGGGGGAGGTTTGGATGAGACAAGGACCACCAGGGACCTAAACGCAGATACTTTGTGGTATTCCTTGACACAGATGGGGGTCCAGCTGTGAAGACCCATATTGAGAATAAGGGTCTCAATATTCCCTCTGTGAATGGAACATTAAAGAGCAACTACTGATCCATTTACTCATAATAACTCCTATAGACTTAGAAGACTGTTAATGAAGCAGTGGTTGAATTTGCTCACTAAGGCTACATTCTCACAGGAAACCTTATTTTATATGTGTAAAACACTACAAAACCATTTTTGGAGTTACTGTCTTTATGTATATAACCTGGGACTCCGGACAAAAAACATCAAAGAAACATCTGCTTAATCTGAAGATTGGAACAGCTGAGCCGAGCACCATGTCTTTTTCAGTAAAGAGATGGTGAGGAAGTGACTGCTGGGTGTGCTAGGCACGCCAGCTTTGCAATAGTAGTGTTCTGGATTCTTTGAAGTTGGCATCTCACCATCTCCTGACTAGAGATGAGTGAATGAATTCGCAAA